>CM060708.1:187652748-188252748 GCA_030686995.1 Artemisia argyi | reverse complement strand
TTTCTTCTTTCACCTAGACGATCCTTTACACTAGTAAGTTAAACGATCGTCTAGTCTAATCTAAGAAGGGTTTAGGGTTACTATTTTTGTAGACGATTATTACACATTTGCGCATAATCTTAGAAGTGTCAGGGATTGCTTAAACCCTTTAAGGGTTTAAGGTTTTATCTTTGAGACAAATTTGATAATGGGTGAGTTTTGACGTTTTGCTCCGAAAAAGGATCTATCCACGAGATGATCGGGTCAAAACCCTCTTCAAGGACACTTAAATGAACATATCAGTAGTAATTTTACAGCAAGTTGTTACAATAATACATGCCTCTAGTCCTAATCTTTGCTTATCTATGTTTTTACCAAATAATTATATCGTAACATAACCAATTCTATTTCAAATATAATTGCAGAGGATAAAACAAGTGGTTCAACATGCAAATGAAGCAATGTCAGCAGTAAGAGGAGTCCCTTTGACCACAGCCCATATCACATATGGAGGATTTTATGAAGGCTTCTAGGGTAAAATTGGCATCTAAGTATATAGAAATATTTGTATCATGAACTAAAAGTTCACTTTTTGAGGTACTATATTTGATTTTTTTAATCAAAAACTTGCAAGATTTTGCATAAATCTGATAACATTACACGAAAAATCCAATTTGTGGTCCAAAATTATTTATTCTTTCAATGTGTAATGTTTGTTTTTGCATTTTTCTTGAAAGAAAGGATGGTTGTTTGATAATAAAAGTCAAGTACAAGAGCTCAAAAAGTATATATTTATAAGTTAATCATTTTAGCAATAGCATGGATTTATAATTATCAGATGTAATAGCTGGTGGATCACTTTCATATTTAGAGTGTCCATATGTATATAAATAGAAATGTATAAAAATAGGCATCTTTCATATAAATGTTATGGGATGGTTATTAGTATTAGTAGTGTGATTGTGTTTGCTGTCATATGTGACTCATTTTTAAGTGTTTGATATGTCCCTTTATTTATCGAATAATTTGATAAAAACTCATCTGTAACAATTTATTAAATCACACGTATGACAAATGGGCCTTAGCCCAGTAGCACCAGTGGGATACTTTTCGATCAAAGTAGTCGCAAGTTTAAGTCTCGTTTTACATACTGATTATGATTATAAATTGCAGATATTATGAGATTGCTAGTTGCCTTTTAAAATAAAAAGATTTCACGGACATATGACATATGTCAGAATTTAAAAGTCACATTTGAAATGGTTACTTAAACTATGTATAACTGGCCGCCAGCGTAAACAACAATATGTCCACTTATTGTCTTTGTTGTCTTTTGGTACAACTCATAAATATTTTTTGTGTTTGGTCGTCAGGGTCAAAATTATCACTATCTCACCCATATCGTATCTTATAAGCAAGCCAACCCTCTCTCGATATAGTGAACACAATGACCTTTAAATTTTGTCTCAGTAATTGGATATTCATCAGCAACTGCTAATATATAGTACGTCACACCAAGTGCTACAATTAGCATGTTCCTTAGAATTGTTTTATTCTCTTCTTTTTTACATGTTACGATATCTTAGAGATATATGATAACATATATACCTCCGTATTTGTGTGTGTTCGTGTTAAAAAATATATGGGCAAACATATAAACTTTATATGTAAGTTATGATATCTTTTTCAAGCTCGCGTTCGAATTCACGCATAAGAATATATAGTGAAAATGAGTTCAACTCCGAATCTTTCAAGACATGGAATCGCTAACATTACTGTTTGCCAGTGTTAGGCATACTTCTAACTAGTCGTGAACAAAAAACCCGAAACCAAAACCGAAACCAAAAAACACTCGAAACCGAAACCGGTCAATACTGATTTTTGACCAAAAATGGTTCGGTTTTCCAAAAACCGGCAGTTCCAAACAAGTTTGAGGATATAACTGTTAAAACCGGTTAGGGTCGGGTTTTTTGTAACCGGTTATTAATTTTACCGTTGCATCAAAAACAACATTTTGCCATAAAATTTTTTGCCCGTTTTCTACTCATTTTTAACATTTTTTTAATTACCATTTTGCCATCCTAAGTCTAGTATAAATACGTGGAGTTTGGTTTAGTCACAACACTCAAAACACTTTCAAAACACTCTTGAAACACTCAAAACACAAAAAATACGTTCACTAAACGCTCAATGGCAACTCCATCTTCTTCAACTTCCGCCGGTGTTGGTTCTACAAATACACCAACGATTGTTGAAGTTTTGAAAACAAAACGAAATCTGGAAATTTGGTGTAATTTCAACCTCGTGAAGTTGTCGGATGGGCAAATTAAATCTCATTGTAAACTTTGCAGTAAGTTTTTGAAACAAGAATCCAACTCGACGTTGAAGCAGCATATCGAAAAGTATTGCTAAGCACTCAAATCCATTCCGGAAGCGGGTCAAGCATCTATGTCACGAGAGGGGGGTATTTTTGCATACGAGGCGAAGCGGTATCGACAACAATTTGCAAGCTTTGTGACAAGAAAGTTTACACTTCAACCACTTCGAAACCCTCGATTAACTATTAACTAAGGTGATTCAAAATACTCTTCAACCGCGACTACTCTTAGACGGGATTGTATTAAAATATGGAAAAAGGCTAAAAAGGAACGACTAAAAGGTTTTGAAAATTTAAATATTAGTGTAAACTTAACAACCGATGTTTGTTCGGCTCCTCATTGTTTGGCCGGTTCATATCTTTGTGTTACTGCGCATTGGGTTGATCCCGTAATGTGGCAACTGATGAAGCGTACGATTGCTTTTGAAAAATTTGAGTATCCTCATACGGGTCAAAATTTATTTCATCTGTTACGAGATGTAATAAAAGAGTATAAATTAGACAAAAATATTTTTCAATCTCATTTGATAACGCGAGTAATAATACAAACGTCGTCAAAAAACTAATACTAAAATACCAACCACCTATGAACGGCTTTTATTATTATTATTATTATTATTATTATTATTATTATTATTATTATTATTATTATTATTATTATTATTATTATTATTATTATTATTATTATCATAGTTGATGTGTTGTACACATCATAAACTTGGTTGTGCAAGACGGACTAGCGGTGCAAGAAATAAGTTGGATAAAAACCGCTTTTAAAACTACGTATTTTACAAGATATATTTTGTTCAGGTAAAATTATATATAAAAATTATATGAGATTGTGTAAGGAGACGGATTCCATTTTTTTAAATCCTAATTGGGACGTCCCTACAAGATAAAATTCGACTTAGAAAATGTTTTTGTGTGGTTTACGCCAAAAAAATATTTTACAATGTTTTCATGATGAACTTGCCAATGCGCATTTGGTTACACAATTTTCGGACGAAAATTGGTTTATTATTAAAAAAATAACCGAATTACTCTAAGTTTTAAAAAATGCAACAACTTTATTATTGGGTGTATTATCCCACGAGTCATTTGGTACTCAACCAAAATTTTTTAATGTGTGCAAAATTAGGCGAATACGAATTAAATGGTCAAGTATATGAAAAAATTGTGGAAACCATGAAAGAAAAACTTGGAAAATATTTCAAAGAAATTCCACCGGTAATTACTTGTGCCGCCGCATTGAACCCATGCTTGATCGTTAGCGGGGTAGAACTACTTATCGATAAGATTTCTATTGATTTGGATTTGCATGAGGATAACGTTTTCTTTGCAAGAGATGCAAAAAATTCTTTAAACAATTGTTTTGAAGAATTATTTGAAGTTTATTTTAATAAATATGGTTCAACAAATGCTTCTACGAGTTTGATTCCTTCATCATTTTCTATTAATACTAGTATGTTATTGATGGATAGCTTATATCATAGTTTAAGACAAGAAAACAATAAATGGGTTAGGGGTGACCAACCATCGACTAATGAATTTGGGAGATATATTGGAACCGATTTTTTATCCACTATGGGACCCCAAGAATTCACAAAATTTGATATTTTGGCTTGGTTAAAAGGAAGAGAATCTCAATTTCCCGTTCTAACCGCCATGGCCCGAGATTTACTAACCGTACAAGCTTCTACAATAGCTTCAGAATCAGCCTTTTCTATTAGTGGCAGGTATTATCGATACGAAGAATAAGACTCATACCGACATCTCTAGAGATGTGCATTTGCTTGAAAGATCATTTAGATGCGGCCGAACGTATACAACACATTTCAAATCTTGAAGACGAACTAGATATCGAACAAGAATTAAATGTTGTCGAGGTGGAAGCAGGTTTTGCAATCTCACTTTCTGATGAAGAAATCGCTATAAATGAAGCTGCTAGCAAGGCTAGGTTTAAAACTTCTGAAGAACTCACTCTCGAAGAAGCTCTCAATTAATTTTTTGTATTAGCTCTCAATTTTGTTTTCAAATGTTTGAATATTAGCTTTGTGTTTCAACTTTACGTTTGATGTATAATGAGTTTATTAAATAAAGGTTGAAGTTTATCGGGTTTTTTTTTTCTGTTTCGGGCTTTGTACATGACATGATCGGATTCACATATTCAATTTTTATTTTTACCAAAAACCGGTTTGTAATCGGTTTTTTCAACCTAAACGGGTTACAAACTGACCCAAACCGGTTACCATAGGTTCGAGTTTTTCTCCCCAAAAAACCAAACCGACCCGAACCTGTTTTTGATCCAAACCGGTTTTCACCCTTTGACTAAAAACAGGGTCGTGTTATCAAACCCGAACCGGTGTTTGGTCAAAACCGGTTTTGTACACCTCTACTTGTAACACACGTTGGAATAATATAACCAATCTCTGAGAATGTCAGCATTTTGATGTTCTTTAGATGAGATTTTGATTCCTATTTTGCTACAATCAGATTGTGTTGTTATAGCATTAAATAATATTATTAAAATTATAAGGGTACTTAATTTTCATCATTCTTCACAATTTCACTACCATTGTTTTGTTCCTTCAAGAACAACCAAAAATAAATATGATATACATGTATTCAATAATTGTAATTGATATTTGCTTAAAACATTTCATCCATAATATGAAAATATTAAATTAAACGGTCTCTTATGTTTTAATGATGAAAACATGTAACTTGTAATATATAACGTAAAATGCATAATTTACTCGTAACCATAAATCGTCAAACATATATTCCTCAACACCAATCGACGTGTCATACTTCAACACATGTTCGAAAATGTTTGTTAAGTTGCATTATGATCAAAACATCTAACAAACTGTTGAGAATGTCTAAAATATATTATGCAGTCATTAAGTGTTTACAATCTCAATCATTCTTTTTCGAACCTCATTTTACATTTCATACAAGGTATAAACATGATTTTACTAACCAGGCTAATGATCAAAGTTGCATTTATTTCATATATATTGCATCAAATGACTTTCATTATCATATAAAATCTCTTGTAACATGCATCCTAAACACTTGCACCATTTTTATAAAAATTCTTTAAATGATTTTTAAAAATGAATTTTCAACTTGCAAGAATCTTCCACACAAGGAAGTGATTCAAAATTGAGCTCGGAAAGCATATTTTATTTTGGTAATAAGACAAAATCACTTTGTTTGTTTTTTATTAAGCAAACTTGCACAAAACACTTGCATTGTACCAACTCATATTTTTCAGGTCAATACTTTACCTATAAACTCAAAATTATCTACTTTGAAAGTTTACATAATTACTTTTACGTATAATCATTAAATTAAATCGTGTAAGCTGGAAAACGACATTTAATATAAACCGGCACTAGACTAAGTTTAGTCTACATCAAATACATGTCATATGATATTTACAAACATTTTTATAAGTTTATGCATTTTATTTTACAAGTTTTACGTAAAACACTCACTTTTCACAATTACGTACATGCATGCCTGCATAACACTTTACCACCCTTTCCTATACTTACTAATACGTACATACTTATACCATAACACTTAATAACACAAAATTAAACTACAAAAACCCTCCCTTAATTACCCTCATAACCCCCCCCCCCCCCTTCGTACACCAAGTACTAAGCTTCTAGAATACGTTTCCTCCTTAATCTTGCACCCTTGGTGTAAACACATAACCCTTGAGAAAGTCAACTAGCATTGCCCCCCCCCCCCCCCCCCCCCTCATTCTCCATTGGAACCCCAAAACTACGCCCCATATCAACCAAAGGGGTCCCCTTTGGTACCTTGTATGACAATTAGGTTTTCTATGCAAGATCTAATTTAACACTTCACACTTTGTTATTGATTAAGCATATCTCATTACTCTTTCATTTTCATCACAACAAACAACACAGAATCTCTCTTGCTCTCACACTCACATACACAGCTGGAAACACAGTTGAAGAAGGGTTTACATCTGATTATTGGCTTATTTCGGTACTTTATTTGATAGCTTTTTGATTAAGGGTGCTAAATTTAGGGTTTTTGAAGCTTAAGTTTGGGTTTTTTAGCATGTTTTTGGGTTCTTTTGCACAAACCATCCACCAACTCATTGTAAGGCTCATGAACTCATTTACATACTCTTATTTCCATATACATTACATTCCATGTCCATACTATCACTTATATAGACTTGTAGTGTTGAGGAAATTAATATAAAGATGACTTACAAAAACAAGTTTCTGTCCCTATTTTACAGCAGAAAGTTTCGACCTAGAAACCTATCTAAAATATTTTTATAGACCCTGCCAATTTTTTTAATTACATATATGTCTTATGATGTTCCCATGAATTATTTCATAATTTTTGGACTTGATTTGGTATTTTTAATGAATCACGCGAAAAAGTTAGTTAATACCGACACAAAACTGAGTAACGTTTGTAATTTCAGAAAACGGCCACCCTAAGACCTAGATATGTAAAAATGATGTGAATAGCTACTTTAGAGCACTCTTAGACCTTTCTGTAGTTGGTTGACTCGAGTCATGACGATAAATATCAACGAAGATACGGCCCAAACAAGTTAGGTTATTAAATCCGAATTTTTACAATTTTGACACCTAAGTACAGTTTTTATTTTATAAAATAAATTATGAAAAACCGAGTCGAGTGGCTTACATTTTTGGAAATTAGACTTGAAAATGATGAACCTAGGCCTTTGAAATGAGTGTCTTCTTTAGAAAACAAGCGAGAAATAACTCGATTATGACAAAAGTTTTCTGAAAAATGAGTACAACAGGTTATCTTTTGTTTTGATGTAAAACGACACCTAAACTTATTTTCACGAACCGGGACTTTGAAATAATGGAAATAGACATGTTCAACTTTGTTTAGAGAGTTTAATGAAGGAAAACGAGATTAAACAAATTAGATACAATCAAATGAACTCGAGTTTAACTTAAAAGTTTACAATTTATTTTTAAGGTTTCCTTTAAAGTATTGAACGAAAACCCGAGTGACCACTTTCGTGCCAATTTACAAGGACCTTATGCTTAGAACCGTTAAGAGCGGTAGTTGAAATTTTTGAAGCACTCGCAATATACTTGACACCGGAGCTCAAAATGGACCAAACCAATAAGACACTAAGAACTTATAACCCGCTAAACTTGAGCCGAACTCTTTTTGGACATTTTTGAAAACTAAATATTAAGAAGTGAAACTTGCGTTTTACCACATTTTGAGTCGTAAAACCTCACTACAAGTATATAAGAGTGATAAAACATCATAAAACTCATACACATATAGTACATGTTGCATATTCCCTAAAACGACTTATATTTCTAAGTCGTGTTAGGATTCCCGGCTAATTATATTATGTTATACTTTTCCGCTTATTTTGACTACTTGAGGTTAGTTTCATAGCCCAGTTTTTACATTTTTGTACTATTTTGAAATACTCGGGGTGAGAATACTATGCTTACTTTTACATACGGAAACAAGTGCATAAAACATTACATATTGCCTAAGTTACCACACTAGACATTAAGTCCCCACATATCATGAACCGTTTATTATACCTAAGCGTGAAACTTGTGAATAGAGATATTGGGTTGACACCCCTCATCCGGGTTGGTCGCACCAACTCGGTAAACGGACGCATATCATTAGGATTATACTAAGTGTCTGACAAACACTTACATGGGGCATACTTTTACACGTGCTTGATTGCATACGTATTACATTGAGCTTAGGGGTCATTAGTTTAGGGAAATTGTATAACTTTTCGTATGACATTGTATTTGTTATAATGGTCATACATACTAAAATCTTGTGGTTCGCACTTGACTTTTACATTTACGTAAACCTATGAACTCGCCAACATTATTTTTGACGTTTTAGCATGTATTTCTCAGGTCATTGATCTTCTAGTTGTTATGCATTGGGAGATCATTCATAAAGTTTCATCATGCGGTCCTATTCACATGAAGATTTTTGCATTAACTCCATATCATTTGATAATATTTTTAAAAATATGTTGCTGTGGAACTTGAGTACCTTTTGTGTTAAACTCTATTGTGTTTGTTTAAATTAAATGACATGCTTTTGTAACGACTCATATAGAGATCGTTCTTTATATATCTTATTTTTGTGCTATGAACGCCACGTCCCCGAATAGGAGGTGTGACATGCATCATATTATAAAACATTACATTATAAACTTTCATAAAAGTTTTAAATACTTTCACTTAAATAAAAAGTTTTATTAAAATGACTTGACCATCTAGCTAGAATCTTTCCCATTGGGAAGTAATTCAAATCCAATCTTTTATTGAAAGATGGATTAGCCATTTTGGTAATAATCCAAGACCAAAGAGGACGACATCAAAATTGTTTTTGCATAAAAACCATCACTATCCATTGTAAGCTTTATGTACTTAACACTTTAGGCGAGCATTAAACCCTCTTTTATCTCATTATTTCCCATGCTGCTAGATAAGAAATAGTCCAAACATAACATGAATGACCACACAAAACGGCTAGTAAATTTTCATGACTGGTGACCGACAGATCCCAAAAGGTGGTCGAATCCCTCAGAGGGGTCTGTGGATCCGTGGGCTCTGATAATTCTTTCTTGCTTAATTAAGCAACCATTTAGTCTCGTCTACATTTTAACTAAGCTTTTGTAATGTAAATACACACATTCTCTAGTCTTCAAAACCCTTGATAAATAATGCTTCTAACTCATATTTATTGAAAAATTTATCACTTGATGATCCATCAAAGTAAGCTTTGAGTTCTTGCTATCCTCATTCACCAAAAGCACACTTGCATATGAAAATCCACCACAACAAGATTATAGCTCTTGTCATCTTCATCTATTGAAGGCTTCTCATCAATAGAAGTTCAACCATATCAAGCTTAGAGATCTTGATGTTTAAATTAGGCATTCATATCCATTAGACAATCATGTTTTGAATCATCATTATACAACACCATGTATCACTACTATAAAACACCTTCGTATCACCCACTTATGCTCATGATGCACCCCATTGTACATGTTATATAAGCCTTATGATATAGTTCATGTTTACAGTTATTGGTACTTTTGTTTACTCACTAAGCTTTGGCCTATGTTACTTTATATGACATGTTTTATAGTAGGACCAAACGGTGATCTAAAGGTCAAAGGAAAAAGGGCTTATGTGTTAGCTAACGATGAAGCTCGAGTTGGTAACGATCACTCTTTTATCCTCCTCTTGATACAACTAGTTACACCCCAATGTGCTTTTGAAGTTGTGTCAAGGTTTTTCAAGAAATTAAGTATATAAAGTGTAGAACTTATGTAGGTGGTGCAGGAAAAGTAGTGTTTGGTAATGGGTTTAACACACCCACTTTTGGATTATATGGATCGTACTGTGTATAAAACATTATTGTAGCACTCATTTAATGTTTAGTATGTTATGTAAAAGGTTCATGTTCATATTTATTTAAGCTTCATAAACGGGTCAAATTACAGTTTTAAAAAAATGTTGGATTAAGTCACAAAACCTCTATACGACGTATAAGCCAATACTGCGTATAGAATATTTCCTATACGATGTAGGAAAAAAAAGGCGCTTTACGATGTAACATATTCACTTTCCATAAAATGAGCAACAACTATTAGTTATTGAAGTAGGGTCAAATTTTTAGTAAGAATTGGTGTGTGCTTTTTAAAATTTTCATCAAATAAAAAGAATTTGAAAGGTGGTTGTTATACTTTTTGGGTGGAAGATATTTTTCATCCTGGTTAAATGAATTACACCAAATTCATTGAAGTACAAAAGATAATGGTGACTTCCCTCATCTTAGTCCTTAGGACACTTACAGAAGGTGGTTGTTATAATAAAGTGAATGAACTTTTCAAATACAAACTCTTTTCGTCCATTACAAACTACAACAAATTGTTGATTCATCTCTTGTTATTTTTGGTAATCATATTTCCGACTTTTTGGCCGATTAGTCTATCGGGTTTGAACCCATCGCTTAGAACTTGAACCCACAACCATTTGGTTGGAGAGCTTCTCACACAACAAAAGGTACCATTGATATACAATTTCTCCTTTGGTCTGAATTTACATATTATACCTTACACATTGCCTTTATACTTTCATGTTGCTCAAATCTCTTGGAAGAGTAAAGTAAAAAACTTATACGTGTAACAAAATAAGGGTTTTGCTAACAACAACCCTATGGATTGTGGTTAAGCATTCCATAATTAAGAAATTAATATTAAATGAACTTATATATTTCATAATTATACACATTTATTCATTTTAAACATGGCAAGTTTGGTGTTCATTAATAGTTGATTTTTTATTTTTGAAATGCTTAACCACATCCCTATGGATTTTTGTTAGCAAAAATAATTCATGAAGTAAAGAAAAAAAGTCACTTTAATGATTGATTGAAACAACCGACCCACCACATCAAAAAACATTTAAGGTGAGAAGGACCATTCATTAGCAGCAAAAAGATTGAAAATAAATCTCACTTTTCTTCGTTTTTTCTCTTTTTAAGTTTTTATTGAGCACCCTTCTATTATTGCAAATGCTCTGATACTTTGCATATGGAAAAAAAATAATGTAACAAATCTTCATGACAACTCATTCTGTGGCCCAACTATAATGTAAGATTTTGTTTCATTGTAAAACTGACAGCTAGTTAAATTGCATCCATTTCAATGGAGTTATTTGATGTCTCACCTTACTTCTTTTACCTTCTTGTATTTAAAATTGTTATCCATTAAGAATTGAATGCATTCTCCTAATTTGTTTATTAGGTCATTTTAATAACGAGAACATAGTTATATCCTTAATTAGCTATAAGATCAAATGACTATGAATGTATCATAAAACATCAACGCTTTCATATACAAGAGGATTTTCACTTGGAAAATAAAATACTTCATACTAACGGATTCAGGCACATAACCATGGGTAACTTAGACCCAGTAAAACGGCGTTACAAGAAAGAAAGGGACAGTGCTTTGAGATAGTTAACTCAAAGCTCAGGTAGTCAGGTGGGAACCTAATCGATGTGTCACTAAAAGGAAGTAATGAAGTTAGTGACTAATGACTATTATCGTGTTTTTTGTTAAATGATACTAGTAATTTTTATGATAACGCATGTCTTGCTTGAGGACAGTTTCTATGAAGAAGACATGAACTCGTGTTTATATCACTACATTACTAACTAAAACCATTTTTTTAAGGTAACTTACTAGTTACTACACGCCTACATCATGTTGGTTTGTATGATAAAACAAAAAGAGGTACATTACCATTTACTGCAATAGTGATAATAAGGATTAGTAGTTCTTACAATATTGTTCAAAAAGCATACATTTTATGAATTGCATAATGAATAACAATGTTCTATCGCTATATGTTTCAATGGATGTTAAGAAATGTAGGTGATTGAGAACTCATGAAGTTGTACACACTATATAGTCCTTTGGCCAACATAATAATCAAGCTCAAAAAATATTTATTAATAATCAATCACTAAAACTATATAAATATAAATGCACTATGTTCAACCATTACAATACATCACAATATATCACAAACCACAAAAAGTAAAAATAAAAATAAAAATCAATAAACACATAAACAAATCAATGTGGAACCCATAATTCCATACAAAACAATCTCTACATAGTCTCATTCCCATAAACTAAACCATTTCAAAATAAAAACCCAAATGCAAGAGCAACAATGGACGCAACTGCAGTGGGTACAAAAGTCGCCGCATCAGAGGTTGGAGCAGGTGCTGGAGCCTCTTGTGCGGCGACATTACTCACTGCGGATACGGCCATCAACATAACAATGCAAGCAACCAAAAGGTTCATCCTCATTGATTCCATTTCAAATAAAATGTGAATGACACTTTCTAAAAATAGAATAAATGTGTGAAGTTGGAGTGTGAGGAATTTTGAGTGGTGGTTTGAAAGAAGTTAGGAGTGGGTAAATATAGAATGAGAAAATTCGGGCAGGGCTGCCCGTGAAGGACCACGTAGCATTGAAATGATGACCGGACTGCCCGTTTGGTATAGCGACAGGTTGTACTTTGCGATTACAGCTGTTGCCAACGGTTTGATGGCTTTTTCGTGGGCTCCATTTTGGTTTATTGTTTTTTTTACCGCCATCTTTTTTTGTGTTTGAAAATGGCATTTTGGTGGTTGTTTAGATATTTTATGGTATGACGTGCCTAGTTGAATGCTTTAAATGTTTTGAAACAAAAGTTGGATAATGTTAAAGTTTCACACATGGGTTAAATAATGACAAAGTGACCACAAAACGGAACTTGGTAAAGCATTAAATTTTTCTACACACCAATCTTGCAAAATATTAAAATTGAACGTAGACTACGACCAAAACCGAACTGAATCAATAAATTGAGTTGAATTGGGGCAAAACCAGATCGAACTGACTTTATTTTGTTTTGTTTTCAGTTTTGTATAATTATTTCAATTTTACTTGATTTAATTCAATTCGGGTCAAAACAGATTTATTCAGTTCAAACTAGCTAAACCGACTCGAATCTAACCAACCTTATTCGGTTCAGTTTCAGTTTTACTCGGTTCGGTTCTCGATTCACATTTTGCCCTTAATAGGTTTCGGGTCGGGTTGGGCTTCGGTTCGGGTCAGGTTTGACCCGTTGCTCAGCCCTAGACCGGGTGTAGTGGCGACTATGTTCAATATCAGCATTCAACGAAATATAGTTTCCCTCTCCACTCCCAAACTTAACATATGTAATAAGAACAGAAAGTTCACTGCCAAAAAATACCCTTACTTACACAAATATACCTCACACAAAAAACAAAATATAAAATTCGGTCGTCTTGATGACCGAGTTGTGCCTCAAAATGGTTGATAACGCGTGCTAGGGGTTGGTGTTACATTGGACGACACGTCATATGGTTTCTTCACGCGTTGAGAATTGTCCTGTTTCCACATTGTCATAGTGGCGTAGTTCTGACCACTCTCATGCCAATGTCACATTAGTATTTATCTTTATCGTCAAAATGTTAAACTCACCACAAAATTATTTTAGGGTCTGTTTGATTTGTAGACGGGTTCTGGATTAGGCTTAAGATTTGAATTTGAATTTAGTTTAGGTTTAAAAGAAAATGAATTTGCGTTGTACTTTTGTTTTTCATTTTATGTTGTGTAAAGATTTAAAAGAAAATGAATTTGCGTTGTACTTCTAACGATAATCACATGCCTTGGTTTTTTGGGCAAATAAGGAAAAGCTAATGGCAAATGGCCACATTAACAGTGTCCTAAATTCCATTAAGCTGTTCTCTTCTTCTTTGACGATTTAGAAGAACTTTCTCTATCCTTTCTTTTCTTATCACTCTTGTCTTCTAGCTTCCGGTGTTTTTCTACCTTCGTTTTTCTAGACTTAACACTAATTATACCACCTGAAGGTAACTTTCCGGCGCAATTTTGCAATGCACTTTCAAAATCTACATCCTTGTCGGCAATGGCATATTTCTGTAGAAAGTCCGGATTCAGTGGACCATCACTTTTTGCTATATAATCGTCCTAAAGTATGATCACAAGCCAGAGAGAAAATTATTAATATACGGTAGAGGTCACGATTTTGTTCTATTAGATTCGAGATATAATTTATCTCTAAAGAGTAAGGTTATTATACGAAAAAGGTCGCCCAAAGTGTATTTGTAGTGTATAAAACCTTATAAAGCATTTTCTAAAAATAATGTATATTAATTGAAATTATAAAAACATTTGTAATATATTTGACATATAAACTATAAGTTAAATCACACAAACCTTGACTTTCTTAGCAGCTTCATCAAGATCTTCATCCACTGAAACTGTATGCGGCTGCAAGTCAATCTGTCGAAGTAAATGCACGTGTAAAGCGTAAATCAATCAATGTAGATTCAGATGATGGGGAATAATGGAACAAAAACATGTTACATGAAGAATCACAATTATTACTCCGTACTTCTTTTACTGGAGGCAAAGTTGCTCTAAACTGTTTTGTAGATACCGAATTCAAATGTTTGTAGAACTTCTTTATGGCTTTCCACAACAAGCTCAATATAGCTGATCTATCCAAACCCATCACTTTCTATAAAAAAAAAATAAACAGATAGGTAAAAATATGAATTAGAGTTGGTATAAACAGATCAAAAGTTTATTAAGGAAGTTGAGGAACAAACCGCGGCATAAGAGTCATCTTGGTTTTGCAAGCCCATGATGAGTAACACACACGCCTCAAGACATGTTAACGTAACTGGTAACTTCTCTTGGAAGTATAGGTATGCGAGTGGCAGTCTAAGATCGGATATCTGGTAATGTAAAAAGTATATCAGATGCATATATACACGATATTAAGATTTTACTAAATCTTCTTACCAGATAGTGATGACCTGACCGGTTCAAGTAAGCTTGTAGCCTTTTCATAGTACTCGGAGATTTAATGATATCATCATATATACCATGTGAAACGGTTGCTGACAAAGGCTCTTCTACATCTGTGAAATTGAGTTTTGGATCCAAAATACTACAAAAACAAGAAGAGTAGCCAAATATGTATATTAATTAACCATAGCATAAAAAAAAACTATATGAAAAGCTAATAAGATATTGAACACATGCCTCATTGCAAGCGTGTAGTCCATTCTATTAAATCTTGGAGAACACAAAAGCCTAGAAAAACTTGTCCTGAAAGCTAAGAAATGACATATGAAAGAAAGAAAAAAAAAAATCAATTTCCAACCATAATAAATCCTAGATTAACATGTAACACCACAGTTCTAGATATGGCTCAATTTGGGCTGTGTTAGCAAAATCAAGCTGTATAGCTAAACAGGGGAGCGGAAAAATTCCACGCATAATGTGTTTTTATTGAATACAAGAACCTTGTGTTTATGCTGTTTTATTCATGCTTTGGTTTTATCTATTATAGTAATACGAGGAATCTACTAAACTTCTATTAAATTGACGTAAAAAGTGTGTGTGGATCAACCCAAACTGCCTTTCTTGCAGAACACCTTTGTATAATAGGTATGCATGCAAACCTTGATAGTATGGACCGAAAAATCCCAATTCATCTGAATGTTCGTTAACTTGGATATCGTCAGTGTCCAATGCTTTCAACATCATACACGTATGCTCTCCAGTCACAGAATTCTGAGATCAAAGTATAAACGTTATCAGGTTTACCATGCCTGATTAAGACAATGAAAAAGTTTCAATACTACTACATAGTACTGTAGGAGACTTACAGGAACTTCACATATGTAAAATGGAGCAAACTTATGTTTCGTCCAGAATCTAAATAAACCAACGTTAATCCCAAAAGAGACACCCAAGTAGTGGAGTTTCTCGGGCCGTCTATCACTAAGATGCACTAACAAAGGTGGAAGGTCTGATCTCGCCTTTATGTTTTCTTTTAGCAACGACACCTGCATCAACTTGTCAGTTTGTCAGGAAACAGTAATGGTAAAAAAAAAAAAAAAAAAAAAAATCTTTAGTACTAATAGGCAATAAGGATGTTACATTCTCAGCAGCTTCGGTAACTTTGAGACGTGTAGGAGCTTCCAGATCATTCTTCTCGACATCTACTTCAGATATGGGACTGGACTGACCCTCAAAGTATCTACACAAACGATTATAAGACATGAATCCTATTTTTTGCTAGGACTTGATTATAACACAAGATAGATATGCAACAATATAGTACCTTGCTAGCAATTTCATGGCAGTTGACCCATATTGAAGCTGCAATATATATAGTGAAATGATAATCACTTATTTATACTCAGAAAGTATGTGTATAATATGCTGTTTGCACATAAAAAATGTAGTAAACAAGAAGAGTAGAGATTCAAGATACCTTATCTGCATCTGGATGTCTCGCAATGCGCACAATTCTAGCACCAGAAAGACTTGGAAAGTCTTCGTCTTGAAAGTTTTCACAAAATTTCCATGGAATTTGGTCTCCAGCAGGTTGATGACCAGTACTTTAACTTTTCATCGCAGATGCCTTCGAAATTTTGCCTTCTAGACAGATCTGCACAACAACAATCAATAGAATATGAAACTAGAACTACAACTATTGTCATTTATTCCTGAGCTTCTAGATGAATAAAAGACGACGAGTAAACCTGGATAACACAAAGGATATCCGGAAGCTGATTCCTTGATTCATCAACAGGACCTGCACGCTTAAGTTGTTAAAAATAAAATACGAGGAATATTGAGGGCTTTTTAATTTAGAAAGAAGAAGTATATATACCAAGTAAGACAAACAAGTGATGAGCTGGCGCATCAGCCAACAACTGAAGATCATTCGGAGAATTTTTGTAGTGTGAAGCAACGTATAATGCCATCATTCTCTGGAAAGTTTTGAAAATACGTATATAAGCACCAATATGAAAACGTTAATACATAACTAATATCGAACACTACCTACCTGCAGAAATAGCTCGCTGTCTTTATGATATGAGAAAAGCGTATCCCGGTTAACATAATACAGATTACACTTTTTGGGAGGAGGAAAACTATTTGCACAAATAACAGAATATTAGTAAAAGGCGAGAACTACTTCAGCTCATGATACAGTTATTCAGAATGGTTTCAACCTTTTTATGCTAGGCATGGAATTTTCTGTGTCCATACAAAGTAAGTTGTTGAGCCAAGATTCAACTGGATCACCAGCTGCATATCTTATAGCTTCACGCAATTCTATCTTCTGGAAACGTCGGCCTGCAATGTTTCCAATTCGACCATATTAAGGTTTTAAGAACTAGATTAGGATATTATAGTAAATATATTCTGAAAAAAGGAAAATTTTATAAAGAAACTATAGATAAGTATATTACAGTAGTATATTTGTTAGAAGTACTAATGTTAATATATATTTATATTTTTCATTAGATAATGAAGGTGATATTTTGTGTATATACAACTATTTTTTAAATTAGTTTTTCCATACACAATTTAATATCATTTAGGATTCTTTTATACTAATTATTATGATAAATTAATTTGGTATTTTTACCAATTGGGAGAGATGATACACCTCTCAAACGTCAAGTAAACCTTTCAATCGTGACTGATTACTTTCATTTTTTTTTTTTTTTTTTTTTTTTTTTTTTTTTTGTAATCGAGCCAGTCCTAGTCAGTTATATGCATGTCCGTTTATAAATAATGGATGCTGAACTTTGCAAATCATGAGATTATCGTACCTGCAGGAACAGTATTTGTGGATGCTCGACTTTGCTCTTCTAACTGCTTCAAAAGCTTTAAGGATAGGGATCGCCCTGTACCTTCATAGCTGCAAGAAAATATGTGAAGTTGTAACAAACAACTAATAATTTCGAAAAAGTAAATTATTCTGCCTTTCATTCATGTTTACATACATGCAAATAAATATATACATTTCATACCCATTGACAGTGGAAGAAAGGAAAACCAAATAAGGACCAATCAAAGACTTGACAACTGGCAGTGGAATAGCAGCGGCTTCATCAACCACCAAAAGTTCAACTTGTGAAAGTTTATCATGTTCATGAGGTTGTATATACTGCAAGCACACATGTAGTTATGATCATGAAGATGAAATTAACCAACCAGAGCTCAGTTACCAGCCAATAAATTAGCAGAAACGACCATATTGTGTAAGCAGGAAGTTGAAAAATAATGAAAAAAAGGGGAAGTTAATAATTACATATAATTGGCTTTATCAGAACGCTTCAGCCGATTATTGCAACTTAGGTATACAAGAATCAGCAGATAAGTCATTTTTTATAACAAATACGAACCTGAATTGTCTGTCGACGCTGTTTGGTCTGTTTGTGCAAATCTATTCTGATAGTCACCTTTTTGAGATCTGAATTTGAGCTTTTCATGATATCATAATCACGGTGCTCCTGAATAAAGTACATTAACAACATATATGATTATATCTATTTGTAGAAAAAAAGGAATCAAACACTAAGCTCGTTTTAGCAATTAGAAACTTCAAGAAGGTGACTGTAGCAAGAAAAAGAAACATCTTTCACCTTGTACTCGAGCATATCTAATCCCTTTGACACAAATTCGAACAAAGTTTTGAGGTTTTCTGGGCTAGGGGCAGTCACAAAAATATTTGAATACCTACAAATTCATAAGTTGATTAGATCAAAATATTAAAACGAAAACCAAGAAGCACGTACTTGTCAAAGATTAACAGGTAGACTTGTTACCCTTTAGCAACAGCTCCAGCAATAGCAAGACCAAGCGCAGCCGACTTACCACGCCCACGACCAGCAAGCAAAGCCACTGTGCTACTAGATAGTCTCTCATCCAAGATGATCTTTAGAAATGTCTCAACAGCTTTGCCCTTTAGTAAAAAACAAGTTTAGTAACCCGCGCGTTGCGGCGGGTTTTTTAAATAGTAGTTTGGTGTTATGCGTTGGTTGTAAGAAAAAGAGAGAAATAGTTTATATATTTTTTTAAGTAGTTATTGGGTGTCGGTTAAGTTTTGTTTGTGGTTGCAAATATTTAACGGCTTTGGGTTATGGTAATTGCGTTAAAAGCATTTTTTGTTGCCGTTAACTACTTAACGTGAAGTTAGTTACCTAGGACTGACTTTGCAATTAATGTATAACATGAAGGACCATTTATGTAAATTATGTGAGGACTAAATTTGCAATCAACCGCTAAGATGAAGGTCAAAGTGCGTACAAATTTTTTGAAAAAATGTTAAAGATAACAGTCGTTAGTTAATAGCCGTTAAATAACTAATGACCGTTAATACTTAAAAATAAAAAAAAAAAAATACTGTAGCAACTACAATGTTTGCTACAGTAACCTCTTGGGGTTTAGTATATATATAATTACCCATATTATGTCAACTCCACATGTACAGAAAATTGGTATTGAGGGATAACTTTAAATAACATTGGATAATACAAGCTTGGCACAATTGTTTGTTGTAGCAAGAAGAAATATGTTAAAGAACCTGATCATATGTGCAACACTGTTTGATTAAAGGACCAAAAGGAAGCTCATCTTTATGCTGCTCTTTTAAATATTTTAATCTGCGTTCTGCTTCTGAGAGCCCCTCGGAATCCTTTCATTGCCCCAAAAAAGTCAGAGATTAAACAAAAACAAACATATTGTCATTTTTTCTTATTTAGTGGGGATAAGAAGTGTACCTTTTCTACATGAACTACTGTGACGGACTTCATATGAGATGAAATTGGTAATAGATTCAATTCATCATCCATAACCATACATGATCCGCATGATGCAAGAGAAAGTAAGAAGCGTTCATTAAAGCGTCCTGTTGGAGCCTCTGAATGAGATTCTGTACGGAATCTCTGATGAACATCCTGTAAGTAACATCCATCGAGTCTAGTTACAAAAGATGAGTTATCTTCTTACATAATTAAACATAACAGTTAAGTGCGTTAAAATTTTCTACAAAAATATTAGCATTCTTGCTATGGACATCATTCTCCTTAACAAAAAAGAGAGTCCTCTTTTGGTTTTGATACTTCATATATACTCTCTAATTTTCAAATTTCTAATCCATTATTTTTTTTATTATGTTTCAAAATGTATGATAATTTACTTTTAATCTACAACTGTTGAGGTAAAAGTTTGCTTCTACTTCGAACAAGCGAGATGAATCCTTCGGACTAGAGTAGGTCCTCCGGATTCGGTATAGACCTTGCTTATTGCGTGTTACTTCGGATATCTGCAAAACAAATACGTCCGTTAGACTCGTCCCGGGAATGTATCCCAGGACCAACCTCCGGCGTGAGAGTAAGTATATATTTTAGTGAGAGAAAGTATGAATAAAACTAGAGAGATGTAGAGAATTAGTTAACCTTAAATGAAGATTTCCCCTCTATTTATAGACTCTCTACATGAAGTGCCAGGCTGGTTCGTACTTAGCCCATAGTGTTCGCTAGTTTAGACTCCATTACCTTATACTTTGGTGTACTTGTTTGTACTTTGGTCCAAGTACTTGTTGGCTTATCCGAAGGGCATGTGATATCCGGAGGGCTGGGGTTACGCGGATATTCGTAACCCTTCGGATATTGGTTCGTATGGTTTGAACACGTCTGAGAACGTTTTACCTGATGCATATCCGGAGAGCATATCCTTGTTCGGAATGTATCCGGAGGGTACATACGTCAACATGTCCCCCCCAGTATCATAGTATTGGTTGTGCCAATGGTGTGATACTAAGTTTGATAATTTGCGCTTTTCCGGAGGGTAAGGTATAGCTTTGCTCTTTTGTTAGTCATGCAAAATGCCAAAAGTAATTAAAGTGTCGTTTGAGGTGCGCCGTCGTTTTTTACCGCGTCGTTTGGATTGGGACACGTACGCGTTTTCGGAGAGACACGGTGTAGATGGCTGACACGTAAGCCCTACGGGTGACGTGTCCCTTTCCCGCCCATTTTGACTACCTATAAATAGTCCCATTTCTTTTATTTACTGCACCGTAATTTTATTTCACACACACATCTCTGACTCATCTCATCTTCTCCGTATTCCGAACAATTTATCCGCGTCGTCTTTGAGGTACGTTTCAGCCCGTTTAGTTTTTTTTGTTGTTTGGCTTATTCTCCTCTCCTCTTCGTCCATTATGTCGGAATCCACAGCATCGTTTGAGTACGAAGATGTGTCTAATCCGGACGGTTCTCATGTGAAGAAAGATATGCATTTAAGAATGTCCGCGATGGACGATTCTGATGTGATCGCAGTAGTGAAAGCGTTCGGAATACCGGAGGATCTACATCCGAGGATACCTCCGTCGGGTATGACGATGAACCGACTTCCGGAGGATGCCATTGGTTTATATGCGGAGTACTTTTTGGAGGGCGGCCTCGTTGTCCCTTTTTCTACCTTTCTTTTAGAGGTCATTAGATATTTCAAAGTTCATATTTCTCAGCTGGTTCCGTTGGGTATGCACCGTGCTACCCTTTTTGAGGTGTATTGCCGTAGCATGCATATTCCTCCTACCACTCCTCTATTCCGTGTTTTCTATAAGCTTAGTAAGCAGGGTGATTGGTTTTCTTTCGAGAAACGTATTCACAGGGATAGGAAGGTTTGTTTTGGGGAATTTCCTTCTTGTCTGAAGGGTTGGAAGTACAATTTTTTCTTGATCGATAGGCGAGCCATTCCGTTTGCCATGCCATGGAGACATTCGGATTCAGACGTGTCGGATCCGTTTCCGAAGGCAAGCGAGTATGATGTCACTCATGCCGAAAGGCTTTCTGAGACGATCATTGAACCTTGCCAAATACCGCAAGCGTTCTTGTATGCCCTGGGTCTATCGGATCATTGGGAGTTTCCGGGTTATCGTCCGGCATTCAGGGATGAGCAGGGGAGGGGTATAGCCTTTGTTATAATGTGTGTTTTTATATTGCTCATCTTTTTTTATTTTTTTAACGCTGAGTTTTGCTTGTCCGCAGGTATAACCATGTCGAGTTATCTGAAGAAACCTCCGCTACGAAAGAATACAAAAATTATTCAAGGTGCCCCGCTTCCGGAGGGGCATACCCCTGAAGTGCATGTTACTCCTCCCTTGGCCTCCAACGCTGAGGTACCGGAGAAGACGGAGGAGCTGAGGAATGTTGAAGTGGCTGATGACAAAGTGATAGCTGCCAAAGAGAAGAAGAAGGAGCAGGCTGGGAAAGCGGGTTTGAAGAAGCCTCCGTTGAAGAGAACCGGGGCTGGGAATGTCTCTTCTCGCCTTCATAAGAGAAGCAAGATTTCCGCGGGTGATACAGTTATTGACTTGGATACCGGAGAGTCCTTGGAGAGGCCGGAGCCTATCCGTTCATTACATCCGGATCAAATTTTGAAGGAGAAATCCAGAGGATCAGGTGCTGGTATGTTATGACTTGCTTTTTTGCTTATGTGTTTTTAGTTGTCTTTCTTTCCGGCGTTTTTATCGTCTGAATATAAACTTTGTTGTCAGGGGGTTCGGAGACTGCCTCCCGTCGTCCGGGTAAGGAAACTGCTACTGAGGAGGATACAGAGGTTAATATAGAGGGGGATGGTGATGATGAAGATGTTTTTGTTCCTGCTTGGTCGGTGAGGAGGGGGCATCGCATGAATAACGCGAATGTCTGTAGGGATATGATGATCAATTTGGCGACTCCTAGGGAGGAGAAATATTTGGATGATCAGAGTGATGAGGAAGCCATCCGAAGGTCCTGGTTGATGCTGGGCAAATGTGCTACGGTTCAAGCGGATGTTATTTTCCGTTTTGAGTCCCTCTTGAAGGAGCATCAAAAATTGTCTGAGACTCACAAGATCTGTGATAAAACCTTGGATGACAACTGGAAAATGTTCCAGCAAATGTCCGGAGAGTTTCAGAAATTGAAGGACGAACACAAGGAGTGTGCCGAGGTGAATCCGGAGGGGTTGAGGAAGCTTCGTGCAGAGAATGCAAGTTTGGAGGGGAGGGTTGGTGATCTTGAGTTAGAAAAGAATGAGTGGAGAAGAGTGTCCGGTGAGCAGGCTGAGAAGATCAGGTTGTTGGAGGGGCAGTTGTCTGATGCCAAAAATAAGTTGAACGAGGAGGAGAAGGCTTACAAAGAGCTTTATCAAGAGAAGGTGGACTTTGCCGTAGCCGCTGGGAATGCCGAGGTGGATAGGAACCGTATTGTCAATGAGTTTATCCCGGAAGCTATCCACCGCTTTCTCGGGAGTCATGAGTTCCGAACAGCCTTGGCAGAGCCTTTCAACTTGTTTTATCTCTCTGGGTTGATTGACGGGGCAGGTTTGTTTGAAGAGCCGGAGAAGGCAGAGAAGCTACTGGGGGAAGTAGAGGGGATGGATATGGATGCCGGAGCAAAATATGGTCCGTTGTACGATAAGGCCCTTTCTCAGGATTATCCCTTCATCCAGAAGATCCGTCAGACTATCTACCGGAAGTTTGATGAGCTAGATGCCTTGGTTCCTGACCCTGCTCCTGCTGAAGAACCAACTGAGGGTCCGGAGGTTGAATCCCGTATCGAGAATCCCTCCGACACTCAGAATGCCTCTGTCTTCGCCTGAAGCTGCTCATGTGTTTGATGTATGTTGGAGTCCGGATACCTCCATTTTGACTATGGATTTAGGTATCTCGGATTCCCTGTGAAGCTTGCCAACTGATGTAATAGAATAGGGTTAAAATTCAATTTTTGTTATTCCGTTATTTCGGAATATTTGATGTAACCGAACTTGGATCATATGAATATATCACTTTTTTGTTATCCGTATTGTTTTTAACTTACATCTGTGTTTCTGAGTAATATGCAATTTATGTAACTTGGCTTTTTAATTATGTACTCGTGGGGTTCTGTTTTACCGGACAACATATTCCTTACGGATCTAAACCATGGCTTATTCCTCTTATCTTTACTTGACGGGGTAACCTGTACCCTTCGGCTCTGGGCCTTAGTAATACCCACTTGGGGTTTTCTTTGACGGGATAACATGTACCCTTCGGCTCTTGGCCTTATTAATACCCGCTTGGGGTTTTCTTTGGCGGGGTAACCTGTACCCTTCGGCCCTTGGCCTTATTAATACCCACTTGGGGTTTTCTTAGACGGGGTAACCTGTACCCTTCGGCTCTTGGCCTTATTACTACCCACTTGGGGTTTTCTTAGACGGGGTAACCTGTACCCTTCGGCTCTTGGCCTTATTACTACCCACTTGGGGTTTTCTTTGACGGGGTAACCTGTACCCTTCGGCTCTTGGCCTTATTAATACCCACTTGGGGTTTTCTTAGACGGGGTAACCTGTACCCTTCGGCTCTTGGCCTTATTAATACCCACTTGGGGTTTTCTTTGACGGGGTAACCTGTGCTTTACGGAAAATAATTCAATGTAGTTCAAATGCATCGGATGTTTCATTGATGTGAAAATGGCTCATGCCTTACAATAAGTCCTGAAATAACAAAGTGCATAATAGGTTACATAAAACATTTCTTTAAATTAATTGCATGCCAGGTCCGAGGTACTTCCACGTCTTCCATGGTTTGGAGCTTATATGTTCCGTGTTGATAAGCCTCCGTTATCTGGTACGGGCCTTCCCAATTAGGTCCTAATTTTCCCTGATCTTCCACTCTGCTGGCTTCGTTCTTCCGGTACACGAAGTCTCCTACTTTGAAGGCTTCGGGTCTAACCCTTCGGTTGTAATACTGCTCCACTTTCTTTTTGTACTTTGCTTCCCTGATGGCCGCCATTTCCCTTCGTTCTTCTAATAAGTTTAGATTCATATTTATCTCATCGTCGTTATTTTCAGCGTTTGCCATCATGGTCCGGAAGGTAGGCATACCGATTTCTGCCGGAATGACTGCCTCACTTCCGTACGTTAGACTAAAGGGGGTTTCTCCGTTGCTGGTTTTCAGGGTGGTTCGGAAAGCCCATAGTACGTTTGGTAACTCGTCTACCCATCCGGCTCTTTCTCTTCCCAGTCGGGACTTAAATCCTTTCATCAGGCTTTTGTTGGCTCTTTCGACCAATCCGTTGGCTTGAGGGTGGGCCACGGCTGTGTTGATTTGCGTGATGTTTAGCCTTTCACACCAACTTTTGAATGGATCTCCCACAAAGTTACTTCCGTTGTCTGTGACAATTATCTTGGGAAGTCCGAACCTGCAGACGATGTTGTCCCATACAAACTTTTTGACCTCCTTTCCGGTTGTCTTGGCCAATGGTTTTGCTTCCATCCACTTTGTGAAATAGTCTATCGCCACAATAACATACTTAACTTTTCCTGGAGCTTCGGGCAAAGGTCCCAAAACGTCAATTGCCCATTGAAAGAAGGGCCATGGCGCCATGACGGAGGTTAGCACCGTTTTTGGTAACTTTGGGACCGGAGCATGTATCTGACAGGCATCACATTTTCGGATGACTTCTCTAGCGTCCCTGTGCATGGTTGGCCAATAGTAGCCTTGTCGCATGAGTTTAGCTACCACAGTCCGGGGTCCGGAGTGCATGCCACACGCTCCTTCGTGTACCTCTCGGATTATGTAATTGGCTTGGAGGGGTCCGACACATCGTAACATTGGTCCAAGGTAGGATTTTTTGAATAGCACATTGTCAATTAGTGCGTAGTGACTTATTTTCATACGGAGGTTTCGAGCTTCATTTTGATCCTCCGGCCATATACCTTCGTTTAAGCATCGGAATATGGGGGACATCCAATTTTCCTCTTCTTCTTCTACTATGGCGTTAACTGTTTCTTCTTCGGTGGATGGCTTCTCCAACACTTCTACCAGGACCTCTTTCGTTAAATGGTCGAATGCTACGGATGCTAGCTTGCTGAGCACATCTGCTTTTTGGTTTTGAGCTCTTGGGATATTCTTTATTTTGAAGCGTTTGAAGCAAGTGATATATTCTTTGGCTTTCGCGAGGTATTTTGTCATGCTCTCCTTGTACGCAGTAAACTCTCCATTGATTTGGCTTGCCACCAGGTTAGAGTCTACTCGCACGTCCAGTGCTTCTATATGCATTTCTTTTGCAATTCTTAATCCGGCTAGGAGTGCTTCGTATTCTGCTCCGTTGTTGGTAGCTTCGAAATTTAAACGGAGAGCATAGGTGTATTCTTCTTTTTCCGGACTAATCAACACAAGACCCGCTCCGGAACCTTTTCGACTAGAGGCTCCGTCTGTGTATAAGATCCATTCTTCTGGCTCAGAGATGTTACATATCTCCTTGCCCCTCCCTTTCGGACCCGGACAAATGGTTCCGATGGGTACTTCATTGATGAAATCGGCCAGTACCTGTCCTTTGACGGCATTCCGGGGAACATAGGTGATGTTGTAGGCTCCTAATTCCACCGTATATTTGGCTAACCGTCCAGAAGCTTCCGCTCGATTCAGCACCTGCTTGATAGGATGATCCGTGATAACTTTGATAGGGTGAGCTTCGAAATATCGCCTTAATCTTCTGGATAGATGCAACAATGCTAAAGCTAGCTTCTCGACCGGAGCGTATCTCTTTTCGGCTTCGTGTAAGGTCCGGCTCACATAATGAACTGGTATCTGCCGTCCTTCCCTTTCGACCATTAACACCCCACTTATTGCTTCCATTGCGGCTGATAGGTATAGGTACATGTCTTCTTTCGGTGTCGGCGTCGCTAGGCATGGCAGTTCCAGAATCATTTTCTTCATTTCTTGGAAAGCCTTTTCAGCTGCGTCTGTCCATTGGTACTTTTCTTTATTGTCTTTTGTGATATTTTTTAACGTTTCAAAGAAAGGCAAAGATCTTTCGGCAGATTTGGACAAGAAACGATTGAGTGCTGCGAGTTTGCCACTTAAGCTTTGCATTTCCTTCAATGATTTCGGTGATTGCATATCGGCGATTGCTCTGGTTTTCTTGGGGTTTGCTCTAATCCCTTCGGATGTCACCATATACCCGAGGAATTTCCCTTCCTCCACTCCGAAGGAGCATTTTTGAGGGTTTAGCTTCATGTTTATTTCTCGGAGATTGTCAAATGTTTCAGCTATATCGGCCAACAATTCCTTTTCCGTTTGGCTTTTTATCACCATGTCGTCTACATATACTTCCAGATTCCGGCCAATTTGCTTTCGGAAGCTGGAATCTACCAATTTCTGGTAGGTTGCTCCGGCATTTTTCAATCCGAATGGCATTTTGACATAGCAGTATGTTCCCCGATCTGTATAGAATGTTGTTTTCTCTTCGTCTTCTTTTGCCATCTGCACTTGGTGATAACCTTTGTAAGCGTCCAAGAAGCACTTGTAGCGGAACCCTATCACCGATTCAATCTTCCAGTCTATTTCGGGTAAAGGATAGTAATCTTTACGGCATGATGAGTTCAGGTTCTTAAAATCGATACACATCCTCCAGCTGCCGTCCGGTTTTTTCACCAGGACCGGGTTAGAAATCCACGTCGGATACCGTACGGGTCTGATTATTCCGGCCTTTAGCCATTCTTCCACGTCCCGATTTATGGCTTGGTTCTTTTCTTCCGAGAAAAATCTCTTTTTCTGTGCCACCGGTTTGTCTTGGATGTTTACGTCGAGCTTATGTTCGGCGGCCCAACGGGGAACGCCAGTCATATCCGAAGGCTCCCATGCGAAAATGTCCCGGCTGTTTTTGAGCAACGTTACCAGTTGTCTTCGCCCCTCTTTTGAAAAATTCCTTCCTATTGTTACTAGCTGTTCCGGATATGCCGGGTGAACCAATACTTCTTCGGTTCCAGTAGTTTCTTCAATGGTGATTTCCGGGGATATCTCTGCTTGCGTTTCCCTTCCCATCAAGAACTTTTCTTCGAGCTTTCTACACTCAGAGATAATGACCGATCGGGTTACCAGAGTGGCAATACCTCTTGGTGTTGGGAATTTCATCATGGAGTGTATGGTCGATGGGATGGCCCTAAGCTTTTTGATTCCAGATCGACCCAGTATCACGTTGTATGGGGAGGGAGACCTGATTACCGCGAACTTCATGATAGTTCGGCGGTACAATCCTTCGTTTCCGAAACAGACTTCTAACTCGATCTTTCCCAACGGATTTATGGCTTCTCCCGCGAATCCTATCAGGGGTGTGTTTGTCTTAGATAGACGTGACCGGATGGAAGGGTCCAGATTTAGGAAGCAGTGTTCATACATTACTTCTACCGATGCGCCTTGGTCGACATATACTCTTCGTACAGTATATCCCTCAATCTCTGCTTCTACTATGAGTGGTTCATCGGAAGCATCCCCCGGAAGGATCGGAGGAAAGCTTATGGGGGCTCTCATCCACTCTTCCTCCTGATCTATTATCTTTCGCTTCGGATTCCTTTCTTGGTATCGGACCATATTGATGATTCGACCTTGGTTGTTTTGTTGGTTATTTCTGGGCGGTGCTCTGTCTCTTTGTCGGACGTCCCTGATCAGGTGGTCAAGCTTGCCGGTATCCAGGGCTATCTTGAGTTGTTCTTTCAGATTGTGACAGTCGTTGGTGAGATGGCCTTTCTCTCCATGATAATCACAGTATTTATCCATGTTTTCTCTCGACGGTCTTCCTCTTAATGGCGGGGGTGCCGGTAGCCTGAGCTGGTGCTCTGTTGACAGGATCTCTTTAGGGGCCTTTGTGAGCATGTTCAAGTCTAGTGGTCTGGTATCTCTTCTATTTCCATCGTCACGCCGATGATCTCTCCGGTAGTCTGTCCGATAGGTGTTATTGTCGTTTCGTCTGGGCATGTATGGTGCGAAATTTTCATTTCGTCTTGGTTTGAAGTCTTGGACATCTTTCCTGTGGTTTCCCCTGTAGGAGGACCGTTGTGTGTTATGGTCATTTCGGCCGTACGGATTAGGTTGATAATCTCTACGAGAATTATCCGTCCTTTCTCCCTTCGGTACTTCCGTTAGTCGATACACTCTTTCGGAACGGACGAAGTCATCAACTCGTATCATCATTTCGGTTATGCTCTGGGGAACCTTCTCGGAGAATCTCTTCGCTAGCTCCGGACTTTTACAACCATCAATAAAAGAGGATATCTGCATCAGCTCTGGTACTCCTGAAATGCGGCTAGCCTCATTCGTCCATCGTTCCTTAAATTCCGGGAGGGCTTCGTTGGCTCTACGGATGATCTTGGTAATTTCCATTGGGTCCCTGATACATTTTCTACGAAGGGCGAACCTCTGAACAAACTGTTCACTCAATTCATCCCAATTGTCAATACTACCTCGCGGAAGACGATCAAACCATGCTCTAGCAGCGTCGTCCAGGGTCTGTTGGAACATCATGCACCAAATGGGCATGGGCCACGCACCTTGATTGGCCGCCCCTTCAAATCTGGTGATATGATCATCAGGATCTGTAGATCCGTTATACAACTTTAAGTGAGAAGGCATCAGATACTTTGAACCCTTTGGTCCGGAGAAATCGATGATCCTCCGGGTAAACGGACTCTTGGACGCTGCCTTGAAAGGCTTGGATAAGTCGTCCGTCCTTTCTTCTTCGGCTTTTTGGGCTTCGACATCATGAGATCCGGCAACCTCAAAGTCGAGTTGGATGGGGTCAATCGGTGTTTCTCCCGAGACATTGTATTGTTGGATGAGAGATTTTAGAGCAGCAAAGTGACTTTGGATTTGTTCAAGGTTAACAGGGTTGGTACTGTTATCCGGACGACTTCCGGATCCTTCGGGTGTGGTTGGGGAAGGACCTGTCATTTATTAGCTTCGGTAGAGTGAATGACGGGTCCCACGGATGGCGCCAATTTGTTGAGGTAAAAGTTTGCTTCTACTTCGAACAAGCGAGATGAATCCTTCGGACTAGAGTAGGTCCTCCGGATTCGGTATAGACCTTGCTTATTGCGTGTTACTTCGGATATCTGCAAAACAAATACGTCCGTTAGACTCGTCCCGGGAATGTATCCCAGGACCAACCTCCGGCGTGAGAGTAAGTATATATTTTAGTGAGAGAAAGTATGAATAAAACTAGAGAGAGGTAGAGAATTAGTTAACCTTAAATGAAGATTTCCCCTCTATTTATAGACTCTCTACATGAAGTGCCAGGCTGGTTCGTACTTAGCCCATAGTGTTCGCTAGTTTAGACTCCATTACCTTATACTTTGGTGTACTTGTTTGTACTTTGGTCCAAGTACTTGTTGGCTTATCCGAAGGGCATGTGATATCCGGAGGGCTGGGGTTACGCGGATATTCGTAACCCTTCGGATATTGGTTCGTATGGTTTGAACACGTCTGAGAACGTTTTACCTGATGCATATCCGGAGAGCATATCCTTGTTCGGAATGTATCCGGAGGGTACATACGTCAACAACAACCTTTAACAGTTATTACTGAAACGGGCATAAAAAAGTAGCTCATTTGACATGTGAAAGTCATTTATGGACATGTTTTATTTTATTTATGAAGAATGATGGAAGTAACAGCCAAATTTCAAACACAAATAATAAGGGTAAATTCAGCTTCATTTATCAAAGTGTGCTAAAACAGCAACTGTTACAAAGAAACGGGACTCGTACCATGACCATGGTGTAGAGACTAGTGAGTGAAGACAAAGAACTAATCAACAGAATAATCAATCCACCACCCTTCACAGTTTCTATAGTTCGTGCTAGAAGATTTGGTGTCATCGCTTCAAAGTCCTGAAATAAAAATAAACACATAAATATGCATATGAACCATCACTTGACCAAATCAAAAACAACAATGTGAATATATAGTATCCATATACCTGTAATATACACATGCCATACGTATTTCCAAGAATTTTCTCGGAATCCTTGTACTTGCAATACGTAATCTTAGTAGTTTGAAGGAAAAGTGAGAATTCGTCCAACTTTTCAGGATCTTCAACTCTTCTGTTCTTAATCATCTTCATCTGTTTGGCTTGTTTTTTCTTATTACTGCAACATGGTAGTTAATGAATAGCATATATTTAGACCCCAAAACAAAAGTCATGAAAACTATGTTTATATCAAACTACTACTGCTATTTATGATACTAACCTAATCTCTTGCAATTACACATCCTGCAACATATATATAGTATTCTAAAACATACAACTATTCAATTTTTCAAAGGCGAATTAATAATCTCATAGAATATACATCATGACAATTATCTCACACAATTGTCCCAAGCGGGTACCGCTAGGCCACAAGCCCTTTGGTAGTTGCTTTTCTATTTTAATAGTAGTAACTTTTAGTTTGTTTACAATAACGACAACAGTATGCACTAAAGTTGTTAGATATTTTCATACCAATTAAAGTTATACAATGGATGAAAGTGACTACAGTTAGTAATTAAAGAGAAAGTTAGACAAAAGGAGATAACCTGCTAAGCTCAAGTTTATCCTTGTAACACCACAAAACATCATTATTAGCTCTGGACACCGATTCCATGCCAAGCATGTAATGGAGGCTCACAATCTGCTCAATTAAAAAACACAAACATATAATAAATACTTCATTATGAACAACAATGACGTGTGCATGTTTAATCATGATAGAACTAGCTAGGCTAACCTGATCACGAGACTTGTCACCAACAATAACCAAAAACGAACGGTGACTGGCTTTGACTCCATTTCGAACAAGCGTTACAACTCGTTCATCCACCTTCTTTCTCACCATTTTTTTTCCTTCTTTCTTACGTTTGTTTGCAGCAGCCGTATGTTCTTGTTATACAATTATGCCTGCTTACAAAAAAAAAAAAAATAAATAAATAGTATGGGCTAACGAAATTGGGCCTTAGCTAGAACAATCGGGTCTTTAGCTTATTTGCTAGGGTTATAACTTATAAGCTTATATAAATTTAGAAAAGCTCGTGAGCACATCTTGCATGGCTTATAAAGTTGAGGTAATGGCATTAAGTAAGCCCAAAAAAACCCCCTATTAGCTCATAGGTCGGGAAAAATAGTACGTAGTATTAGAAGTTTATTTACATTTACATAGATTAGTAAATCAAGAAATCGGAGGAAGATGATTAGGAAAAAGAGGAAGACTGCATATATAGAACCAATCGATGTGAAGCCGCTGGAACCAGACTATGCTGAAAAGAAATGCAAGTTATTGGAACATGCCATTTAACAGATTTATGATGGCAAAGCCCATGATGTTTGTGTTTATCGTCTCAACATGTAAGTCTTTTTTTCTTATATTTATTCACATCATAATATTTTCTGTTACTATCTTTTTGGGCTTACAAACTTATAACTTCGGCTTATATTTAATAAGCTCATTTTTTAAGCTTGTTGTTTCAAAATAAACCCTAAAAATCGAGTTTCTAAATCATAGCTGATATCATATAAGCTAATAAGCCCAAAAATAAGCTTAAACAAGCACCCCCTTAGGGTTATGATGATCTTTTCCCTTAATTTTTTTTTTTTTTTTTTTTTATTTATTTATTTACATAATAATATTTTGTTAAAGATGCATGTCATCTTAGTTTATATTGACATAAAACTTAAAAATTTCTTTATTTGTTTATAGTGATACACTATTATGTTAGTTGGAAGCCTAGAAAGGCTAGGGTTGAACTAATTAATTAGATGCAACCCATTCATTTATATTACAGCATCATATCGTAAAGAAAATGATTTCTTGTTGATAATGACTAGTTATAATGTCCGCGCACGCGCGGGGTTTTTTCTATAACTTTCAATAAATGTATTTTTATTTATTAAAAAACAAATAGCTTAATTTTTATTTTAATTATAATTTTTAATATAATTAAGTTTGACATATGTGATAAAAGTTCATATATGATGTTTTGGTCAATAAACTACTTTGAACTGTCGAGCAATGTAACATTTTTTAATGGCCAAAATACATCTGATCCACAATCAGAGCATTGAATACATTGTTAGGTTCAATTTTAAGACATTCACAAATATATCTGATTGTAAATAGATTGGTATGCTCATAATTGTGTTTTAGAGTTGTATCAAATGAGTGAGAATGGATGGAAAACTAACCAATACGATTCCAACATTTAACACGTAAGATTAACTAAAACAATATCTATAAACATATAAGATTGAGTCCTAAAGTTAAATGTGGAGGCGTCAAGATTGCATAGAGTACAAATTGCTAATGCTAGGAATTAAATGCAGCCTCATAATAATTATACAATCATGAAAGGAGATGAAGTGCAAGGGTTGCCCGAATTGATCACATAACATTTAGTATAGAATTAAAAGTCAGTTAGATGAAGTGCAAGGGTTGCGAAAGGTTGCAAGAATAATCAATGATTTAACCTAATTCATGCCTATATAAACCGGCCAAAATCACATTTAGTATGTACATTTGAAGATGACTCACACATCTTTTAGATCTTTGATTGTTGGTAGCGGTATGTAAATTCTATTTTGCAACATTTTGGAGATGATTCACATATCTTTTAGATCTTTGTAATTAACTTGGTTTTTTTTTTTTTTTTTTTTTTTTTTTTTTAATTTTGTTATCATACGCAGGTATCATGAAAATCACACAAGATCATGCATGCTCAGATAAATAGAACCAAAGATTGAGATACCAACTATTTTATTTATTTCTTACATATTTAGGTGATTGTTATAGGTAAGCATATATATAGATATATGTGTTATGTTAATGCATTTTCATATACAAGTAATTTATGTGCGATTTCTATTAATGTAGCTCACGTGTGCGAATTAATTCAAGAAAATGTGCACAAGCATGTATGTAAAGCAACATTTAAATGGTTAAATGATAATTTTTAGCGTGATTAATTTATGATGTAGCTCACATGTGCGAATTGATTCAAGAAAATGTGCACGAGCATGTATGTAAAGCAACATTTAAATGGTTGAATGATAATTTTTAGCGTGATTAATTTATGATGTAGCTCACATGTGCGAATTGATTCAAGAAAATGTGCACGAGCATGTATGTAAAACAACATTTAAATGGTTAAATGATAAAATACATAATCTTGCTCGAACCCATTTGTAAATTATAATAATAAATTAAAAAAAATAAAGTTTAAGACATAATAGTAGCGTCCAAAGGTTTTAGTAATTATTAATAGTGTGTTAATTAATATTCATTTGATTAGCTATTTAGAATTGAATTTATTGATAACATTTATTAATATTAGTTAGAATTCAATGTTAATTTTCAATGAAATTAGTTGTACAATAAAATGAGATAAATCCAAAAAGGTTTGTAACGATTTTTATGTAGTTTATGTGGCAATATTATATATACATGATTACACAAACTTTATAATACTATAAGATTGATTCTCTTAATTTAATGTGGAGTAATCAAGATACTCAAGATGGAGTCCCATAATTTAATGTGAAGTATATATAACATCGATATGAAAGTGCAAGGGTTGCCGAAATTGATCACATATTTAGTATAAAATTAAAAGACGGTTATGGATGAGCATGTATGTAAAATAACATTTAAATGGTTAAATGATAAAGTACATACTTTTTACTCGAACCCATTTGTAAATTATAATAATAAAAAAAATGTTTAAGACATAACAGTGGAGTCTAAAGGTTTTAGAAATTATTAATAGTGTGTTAATTAATATTTATTTGGTTAGTTATTTAGAATTGAGTTTAATGATAGAATTTATTAATATTAGTTAGAATTCAATGTTAATTTTCAATGAAATTTGTTGTACAGTAAAATGAGATGAAACCAAAAAGGTTTGTAACGATTTTTATATAGTTTATGTGGCATTATATACAACATCGAGATGGAAGTGCAAGGCTTGCCGGAATTCATCACATGATATTTAGTAATTAGTAGAGAATTAAAAGTCGGTCATGGATTGAGATGAAGTTGAAAAAGTTGCAAGAATAATTAATGATTTAACCTAATGCTATATATATATATATATATATATATATATATATATATATATATATATATATATATATATATATATATATATATACTAGCTTTCAAAGCCCGCCCGATGGGCGGGCATGACTTATAAATATCGCTGGCATATTTTTCTATAGCGAAAGTAGGGTGGTAAAAATGGTTGAAAAGTGTATATGTTGAAAGAATTGGTCATAAGCTTATGTATATTTTGTGGTCTTTGGTCTGTTACTTGAAAGAAAATGCCAAAAGAGTAGTTACATAAATGAGACTGATTAGAGTTTATAATTTATGCAAAGTGACAAATTAATGAAGAAATGTTGTACGGATATGTGAATGTAAAATTAACGATTGACTCAATCTTTATAAGGATTCCATCCCAATTTAAACGACGTTAGGGCTTTTGTTATGAATATTCAAAGAAAAAACTAAGTAGCGGTTAATCAATTATAAACATCGTAACAAATTTATTGAGTGAATTAAGAACGAAAATAAATGAATGTTGACTCGATAAGAGAAAATAAAAGTTAATAAATTGTGTCTCTTGTTAATGGTTTACTTGTTATGGCAATTAAAAAGTGAAGGTATCAAATTGTTAGGACGGGTAAAAAGACCATGGAACTACATTAATTATATCACTACCATCAAAAAATTTTAAGAACTTCTAACATATCTAGATGTTGAAGTAATAAGGTAGACGTGGCCACTTGAATATTAAAATAACCATTGCTTAAGCAATTCGTACTTTTTATTCACTGTATTAGGGATATTATATCTTAATATCATCATGAACAAAGCCCATCATATCTTACTCCTATTGAATTAATTAATCACATGAACAAAGCACATCATTTCTTAATTGAAATTAAACTTCATGGTTAAGGCAAAAAATAGATAACCATTATATAGTGTTGCGATAAGTGTCGCAACACTATCACTATTCTTATTTGTGAAAGTTCATAGATTGGATCAAACATAACATAAGACATGAAGACTACCACCACCATTGTGCTTATTTGTGTCCTAGCTTATATAGCATAAGGACTTGAATGACTATCTCAATTGCAAATTCTACTCCTACCTGTAGTTACCATCAGTTGCTAATAAAAGATGGGTGGATAAATGCATTACCATAGCTTGTGCACCAGATTCCAACTTGGGTAATAGTTATCCCAAACATCGTCTATATGCACCAGTGTACGACCGCTTATTATTGCTCTTAACAGTTGCGTATTTTGAATGCCTTGGCCTATTCTTTGATGTAGCAACAATATTTAGTGCTAAAAATCACAACACGCGAATCCTTCTTTCTTGATCTTGATAACATATGCTTTGTGTATGACTCCCCACTTCCTCTTGTCAACCCTGCTTGAAACCATCCAACATTCAGTAATAATACTTGACCCAAATTCTAAACAACTACATGGTTAATAATTCCTACTTATAACGATTCTGATAAGCAATAAACTGAGCAATCCCAAAAAACCTATTATATGATCCCTACATTAAACACTTAACTTTTTTTGGTGTATCTACTTCTATAACTTTTTTTGTTGCAGCTACTTCTACATTTAACTATTTGATTGTACACGAATACTATAAACTAATCATATACTAATTCAAAACACACTAATCAAACAATCATAAACCTTTCCACGAGATGCCAAAGAACCCCCAAATTCAACAATGTAACTGGTAACTCACAAAGGAGTAGAATGAAAGTATGTGAGGAGTACCATTTCTTGCAATATAACAAAGTGAGACTCACTGGGTATGTTTGAGCTCAAGGAATAACCATCTTACCCAAGAGGTTGTTTGTACCCTCTAAAAATTTAGCTTATGCATAGATTTCATTTATGTCCTTCACTCTAACATCTGCTGCAACTGCTAATTCTATCATGAATTGAGAAAATATTGAGACTTTAGTGGAAGTTGCAACAAAATCAAGAAGTTTTGCTTCAAAATTATCAAATGCATTGGCTTTAGTTGATTCAAAGTATAATACATATTCATAGTTTGTATGGCCATGAAACATAGCCACATGCACCTGAGATAATGTTGCTAATAACTTATTACGAAAACCGGTGAAGATTATGTTGCTCTGTAATCGCTTTGATTATAAAAATATACTATACATACTGTAATAATATATTTTTTAACCAAATTCGACATTTTAACTATTTATTTTATTTTTCTAAAAAAAATGTTACGGGTGAAATCAACCAAACCCAGCCATTTCAACCTGTACAAACAAATTACTCATCACCCGACCTGCCCATTAGCGGAATTAGCCACATTTAAGTACAGATTCAGAAGTTCAGACATATGCTTTCTTCCCTTCCCTATAAAAGACTCACCAAATCAGGACAAGACTCTGTGGCTCCCAAGACAACATGGCGATTCGGCTAAGATTCAACATCCCAGATGAGAACCTAAAATGAAAATAGAGAATAATGAAATAGAATTGAAATGATCGGTCTAACATTACAAGCCAAATCTGTGAATGATGAAATATTTAAACAGGGTTCTTACATCAGGACTGTCCGTATGTGTAGCTACTATATTGTTGTTTTGAGCAAGCTCCCCGGTGCGATTAACCTACACGCATATAAGCATAAAACACATAGTATTACATTTCAAGATATACTGCATTACAAAAATTCAGAAACGCGTGTTTAAAAAATTAAAGGCACTGCTATAAAATTAAAACGAAGTACCTCTCTAGGATGTATGATGGTTTTAAACTTCTTTACATAAGGCAAGCGTGCTTCTTCATTGAACTACAAAATGAACAGTTGTTATTCGAATAAACACAAAAAACATAAATCGGGGGTGAAAGGTGTTGTAATGAGAAACAATGAACCCAGAAACTAATATTTCAAGATACTTTTGGACTCACCTGTGAAATGTGTTCTGCAGCGGCTACCCTAGATTTAACAATCTCGCAGTGGCGGCGATTAAGGTGTGCAAGTGGTACAACCGCACCGGGCCCCCCTTTTTAAGGGGCCCCCAATTTAGTATAAATCTATTAATTTTGTAGAGTAAAACTGTATTTGTGCTTTAGTAACACTCTAAATATTTGTAGTTTTTTTATAGCATAGAATTTGATTTTTGTTAATGTTTTGCGTAATGTCAAATAACTTTTTATTTTCTATAATAATTAACTTTTCATGATTTATGGGGGCCCCATTTGTGATTTCGCACCGGGCCACCCAAATTAATGAGACGGCCCTGCAATCTCGCAATTTGCTATCACAAGTGTGTTTGGAATGCTACCATCAGTCTGCATAAAGAATGATATACAATTTGGATATGTTAAAGCCTTAGAGGATTCAGTAGCACGTGGATTTCACAATTTGTCGAAAATCATAAGATAGAAATAACTAAAACATAAGAAACATCATATATTAGAAAATATTTACTGAAGTGAGCTAATAAATATACTGGTATCTAGGGGTGTTCATCGGTTCGGTTCTCGGTTAATCGGTTTATTTGGTTCGGGTTGTTCGGTTAAAAATTTTTTTGGGTCATAACCGAAAACCGAACCGAACCGAAAATATCTATAACCGAATCGAAGTTCGGTTCGGTTATGGGTCAAAACCGAAAACCGAAATTTGTACTTGAATTACACTATTTATATTTTTTTAAATTTAATTATATATATTGTTGGAAAAAAAAATATTTCAAGCATAAAAAAGTGTTTTTTATAATAGTATAAAATTTTGATGGATATTTTTTATATATAAAATAATATAAATATATAAAAAATATATATATTTTTTTATAAATTCGGTTCAGATAGCCAAATGGATATCCAAACCGAAAACCGAATTTTTAATTCGGTTCGGTTTGGTTTTAACAAGTTCGGTTCGATTACATGTTCGGTTCGGTTTTTTTTCGGTTCGATTTTCGGTTTATTCAGTTTATTACCCAACCCATGAACACCCCTACTGGTATCCTTGTGGTACATCCATTCACCACATATATCATTCTCTAAAATCTAACTTTCTCCTTCAGTTCTTTTGACATGAATGTACTTGCCAACAATATCCTTGTGGTACATCCATTTACCTGCAACAAAAGTCATAATCTATGAGAGGAAATAGTTAATTGCTAACTAAAAATAAAGACATTATTAAAAAAAAGACTGGTGAAGTTTTGACATGAGCTTCTACTATAATTTTTTTGCCTTAATATATAAAAATATCCTTTAGTTTAATTTTTAAATTTAAATCATGAATCACCTTCCCACCAATCTTAAGGAAACTGCAGTCTAAAATATTATTTTAATTCCGAATAAATAATTGGTTTAAAAAATACACAAAATCAAAGTTAAGAAAACAATCATCATAAACTTTCCAAGATAATAATATAACAAAAAAGATACTCATAAAGTTTCCAAAATATTTCTCTCGACATGACAAACATACCAGGCCGATGGTTTTGCGGATGAGTCAGTTGAATCGAAGGAGAAGCTCTAGAATGATCGAAGTGCATAATGTACACCTAAAAAATTAATAAGCACCAAACCAACAATTAATGAGTAGCAATAGTTGAAGCGTATTTAGGGAAAAAAGTACAATCAGTGATTTAAATTTTCGGAACAGATAAATCAATGCTATGGGGCACAAATTGTTACATTAGTTACTTAGAGTTGTAGAACGTCACCTGAGTAGAAGGTGAATGCGCATTGGCCATTCGCCGCCATTTTCTTTCATTAACAACTGCAATGAGAACATATTATATATCAAAACTCAATATCAAATAAATAGATGCATATGCATTTGGTGCGCAAAGTTTTTTCCTAATATTGATAGCAACGTCACTTATACATACCGGGCTCATTTTAATGTCCAGGTGCAGAGCAATATGACTTCAGAAATACGAACCAATGTTTTCATTGCCATCAAGAAACTCCTTCCGTTGTTTCCCATGGTTATCTGCAACCAAAGCAATCCCATTCTGCAACCGTTACTTCTTTTGCTGCGGTGTTTGGGAAGTACAATACGAATTATGTAAGTGACGGTACACCAGAATGCCACTTGTTGTGAAATACTCTCCTGCAAATGCAAATACAAATCCAAATGATCAACAAAAATTGACTAATCCATACCGACTTGAACATATTTCAACTTATTTTTGTATGTGCAATGATTGTGTGGATTAGGTAATGTATGTCAAATTTTGTATTAAAAAAAATCAAATGCTAACCAAGCGAAAATGTCCAAACTCCAAATAACACCTATTGATGAAGCGTATAACTACATATAACTTTGTGATATTCACAATTACTATATAAAAAGCTAGAAAGCAAGGTGACCGGTTTATGGCAAACCTAAAAAGAATCTTTGGCTAATGACCTTGTGAGATACTAATCTTTCGTTATCGGATTATGCAGCAATCAAGAGCCATAACTACCTGCACATTTCCATGAGGAACTGCCAATATTTCATTTAGCTCTGCAATAAGTTGTTGCACTTGTGGATCATATGAACAATGAGACAGTTACATAAAATACGATGATCAAGATTAAATTATTATGCTTTCTCTAATGGTCAGGTTGTATACCTCTAGAATGAGATCAATCAGACCTTCTGTTATGAGAATAATACCATAATTCAAAACACACTAATGAAACAATCATTTAAACCACTCCACCAGATTCCAAAGGATCCCTAAATTAAAAAATGTAACTGATAAATCATAAAGGAGTAGAACGAATGTATGTGATGAGTACAACAATCTGCAGTCGATTCAGCTTTTCAAATCCTGATAGCCTGAGTTGTAGATATCTTTCCTCAAGTCTGTTACAGATGTAACGCTGGGCGTAAGGAAGAGCCCTGCTCAACAATGAAGTTTCATATCTATTGTCAACTGGCCCATAATATATTGCTTCACGAGTAACGACCTGCAATAGAATTTAAGAACTGATTAAATTCCACCTGATATCATCTAGAATTATAAGATGCACATGGAAGCTGTTGCTTGTTAAATGAAGGGTAAATATGCAAATTCACAAGCCTGCAGATGAAGTGTTGTTTAAGCAGCCACGAATGACACACTTGTAAGATACCATTACTTCCAAAACACGTGAAAACCGGAAATTGCAGACTAAAGTTTTATGAATTTGGATAATTTGGCATTCACGGTTCTTGCAAGGATTTTGTTATTTTTTGAAAATATTACGACTGATTACAGTTATTAAATAAATAATAGTTAAAAAAAACCCAAGTATTTAGCTTTAATTCAGAAGCTAGTAACATAAATTAGTATATGCATGCTAGCAACATAGACACAAATACACATGATAAAGTACCTTATCAGACAATCTGTAATTCGAGTAGCAACGGCTTTGACAGCATCCGCCTTCCTGTGCTTAGGTGAGTCAAAGAACAAATACAGATCATCCACTTCTTAGCCTAGAGTTACAGTTATACCAAATACCTGCTTCTTCAACGTAAGTAAATTAATTTCCAAATATTGCAACTGGCATGCTGTTACAAAGATGATAAATGTCAAGAAGTTATACAATAGATAATCATGTGAAAATAATTCATTATTCCTCTTTATAGTTTATATAACAATGAACTTTAATGGGAGTATAAGATATGATTAACAATCCATGATCAACTGTTTTCCTGCTCCAGTTGAAGTATTTCCATTGATCTTCCTAAATAGTGTCACAACCCAATATAATATACATAAAATGTTGGTATCACAATATCAGCATGGTCACGTGATAAATGAATATCAAAGCCACTAACAAAGAACTAATGTTTTCGAATAAACGAACCATGATCAATAAATGATATAAATATATGTGAACATGCTGTCTATTTGTTCTTTCATGTGAACATATAGAAACCCATTAACTTTTACCCAAAGTAGGAAACTGAAATACCACTAATGACAACAGCATAAACAAAAAGAGCAACAGCTTCCTCAAAATCTGGTATCACCTAATAACAAAACCATGATCCATCAGGTGTACCGCACCATGATTTTTCATTTTACCAAATCATAGGAGAAAAGGAAATATACCTCATGGGAACACAGTTAGAATCTGTAAAACCATTTGTCCCCGAGCGTAAAGTTAAAATACTACTTTCACATACAAAGTATAAAAAACTACAACATTATATCACACACCTATGATTCTGAACATTTATAATCTGAGAATGATCAATATCAAGTCTCCCCTACGTACATCCCTGGTTACTCCTACTCAATTTCTCTGCTCATCAAAACAACACAATTCACCATATAACCATTTAACCAACCACAATTTAAATATTAAGAATAATACCTGTTTGAAGAAAGTGGTGAGGAGGCCCTAAACTCGCAGTTATTGAATCTAAACGTGTCGCCTAAAAAAACTGCAAAATAGATTTGGGTAGAAGAAGTTAACAGAATCTTAGAGATAATGACGAACAACGAATGATGGATACCTGGGAAATCAAATAAGAAACAGCCACCATAACACCAAGTTTATTTTATTCACAAAATTAGAATGACTATTGAAATAATAAATATTCACGTATTACCTGTTGTTGTTGCTGTTGAATGTAATTAGGTTAAAGTATCAGTGATGGTGGTTTTAGGTTTAGTGGCTGTGGAGAATCAATTTTAGTTTCCTTACGTAGTTGATTGGGTTGTATTTTCTGGGCTTTAGTTTTAAGATTGCCGACGTTTCTTATTAGATATCATTTTTAGTTTGTATCATGTATTACAATTGATAACTTGGCTCCATTGGATAAGGAGCTTGCTTCTTATGTAATTGACCCACGTTCGAACCTCGTGGATGTAAAATTTTTTAAAATCAAAAATCCGAATTTATGATCAACAGTATGCTTAAAAACGAATTAATTACCGAATTTTATGTAAAAAAAATTAAATAATACAACCATTTTCAAAATTAATTAAAAAAAATGCAAATTTAAAAAATTATGTGATGACATGGCTGATAATGAATTACTGGGCAATGAGGTGGCGTTTACGTGACATTATCTACGTGTAACGCCTCCTGTTATATATATATATATATATATATATATATATATATATATATATATATATATATATGTTTATGTGGTGAACACCTTAAAATGGTGAATAATAGGCACCAATAAATAAGCGACAAGTGTCCTTTTCATTTAAAAAAAAAAAAGTAAATTAGTTTTAATGTGTTTAAGGGTACAATTGGTATTTTCCCTAACCCCCTAATATTACTCCATCTCTTTCACACATACCATATCCACCAAAAACCACCTAGCCTCCTTCGTGTTTAATACTCATAACTGCTCTTAGTATTTTATTTTTCTTTTCTCATTGAATGGCCTTTAGATCTCAACAAATAATGAATAACCCTCTCAAAATCCATATAATTCGTGTGAAATCTTAACAAACAACAACACTAATAACAACCCAAAAATTAATTTACTTTTTCTATCTACACCAGTAAACCAACACCTTGACACTGCATTATTTACGATTCCGGTGACTTTTTTGGATAAGGCTGAGTTGGCCTTTGGAAGCAAGATTCTTCGGCAATTGATTGTTTATTGGAGTTTCCGACAATTTATCTTGATGATTCGTTTATATTTGTGTTAATGTTTGGAAACAAATCCAGCAAGGTGCTACTTGATTACTGTGTTGGAAGCTTTAATTTGCTAGTGGTAATCGTAGGTGTAGGTTGTACGTCTTTAATTTTTCCGGTGAGGCTTCCGGCTTAACACTATTACCCAGATCTCGTTTTCGAGTATTTTTGGTGTTTTTTTTTTTTTTTTTTAATTCATTTTAGAATTTGCGTCAAAGTTTGATTTCTCGGTGATCAAAATCTATGTAAATTGATGTTCTTCATGGATTTTTTCAGTTTTTTTTATTTGGGTATTAGTGCTCAAATTAATTTATTACGGAATAAATATACGAGTAGGTAAAGTGAAAACGGGGGTGATGTGACATAGGATGGCAGTGAAGTTCAAAATAGTTGCTGTTTTGATCAGATGTACTCAAATTATGAATTAGTGTCACTTTAAAGTGTATTATGTAAATTAGTGTGTCAAAAAATTTAAAATGTGATTCCAAATGTATTAGTAAGATAAAAATGTCACTTAAAGGTATAATGAAATTAATTGTGCAGAAAAACTTACTTTTTCAAGAAAATATGTGTGTCTAAAACTTTAGTATGTCAATAAAAATGTATAAACAAAAAATTAGTGTATTACTATTAATGTATCAAATGATTAAGTGTGTCACTAAATATGTATAAAAAAAAAAAAAAAAACTTGACATGTCACTAGAAACGTATCACAAAATGATGTGAGACAAAAAATCTAGTTGGTTTTTAGAAATGTATCATGATTCTATGTGTCACTAAAAATGTGTAAAAAAAAGTGCGTCGAAAATGTTACTGTTTCTCTGCAAATGTAACAAAAAATTTATTGTGTTTCAAAAAACTTCACTAAAAATGTGTCAGAGAAAATTGTTAAAAGTTTTAGTGTGTCACTAAAAATGTATTATGAAACCAAGTGTATCAAACGGCATAATTTATCTCTAAAAATGTATTACAAAAATTAAGTCAACCGTTGATTTATTTGCATCTACTTATGTGTATCAGGGTGCATTTGGTTTCCTCCTAAGGGAATCAAACTATCACTATGAAAGTGATAGTTTGTGTTTGTTTAGAATGTTTGGGCCCACAATTATGAATATGAAAGTCTAATATATTCCATACTCCATATACAACTCTTGAGGGGGGAATGGATCTTTCATAGTTGAGAGACCCACCACTACTATCAAACTCATACCCATTGTCATTTCTCGCAGCATACCGAACGCACCCTCACTTGTTCGAAGTGAATGAATAGGAGATAACCATGAAATGCAAAAAAAAACAAAGGAAAAAAAAAAGAAAGAAAAAAAAAAACAACTAGCTGTATCAATTGTACGGAAAAAAGAAGATAGACACAAATTGTCAAACAATATAAAACTGGAAAAAAGAAAAATAAGCAAAGAAATTAATGGAGGCACGTGGGAGTGGCATAAATGTCTCATGTGGGGTAAAAAAAATGACACTCACAATTCAATGAATTACAATACTGCCATTATTATTACTTATTCAATTAAAACTAAATCACATCAAAAATGATACATTCAACGGTCCAGATTATTGCCTATATATATATAGGGAAGGGATCGGGTGCGTTTCACATTTTAAGTGCGGATGGTACGGATGAATGTGGACCACACGATCATCCGTCCATCTCATCAAAGATTAAAAAAAACGCGGTGGCATTTTCGTAAATACTCCAAAACGTTTACACTAATAAGATAATATCGTTATATATCTTGCTTAAAAAAACACAAAAAAAAAAAAAAAAAAAAAAAAAAAAAAAAAACAGATTTATCGATAATGAATTTAAGGAAAGTAAGATTTGCATAAATTAAAGAATGTATTCTTAATTATTTCATATTGTTATTATACGATTTAACTATATGTATTCTGATAAGAGTACATCAGTATGATTGCTACTACGATACTAACATTTTTATTATTAAAAACGAGTAATTCTCATTATGAACTGTTAATTTAATCTTTTTTGTTTTTCAGAATTACAAATATGTATTCTGCATTTAAAAAAAGTTATTCTTAAATTAATAGTCTTTAAGATAACTACTGTGATATTAATTGCATTTTTATGATAAATATTCTGATATTAATTGCATTTCTATGATAGCTATTCTGAAATGTTATATATTCTGAAAAAACATATTTTGAAATGTTATATATATCATGCCTATTCTGATAGAAAAAATATTAATATCTATTGACGATACCTAATCCGATATTGATATAATTATGATACCTTGTGTGATATTAATTCACATTCAAGGATAGGTATTTTGATATTAATATTTTTTCTTTAATCTGCATTAACAATGGGCAATTTTGTACCTATTAATTGATTATATCATTATTATGTTAGTAATGAATATGACACTTACTGTGAAATTATAACTGCTAACGACATATAAGGTTATATATTCCGATATTAACATTTTTTCTTATTTTAAATACAGATGATGAAGATGATTCTGAAATTGAATACAAGTTACTTTATAAGATCCAAATGGAAAAATGTATGACTAAAGTAAAAGAAGAAACAAAGTCTGCAACATATTTGATATCTGAGACAATTTGTTACCTAACATGTGGACCTAATTCATTTGACACAACAAATATTTGTCTCTTGTTGAACAATCTTAGAAGTTTAGAAGAAGAGATGCAAGATGTTAAAGATGCAATTATTTGGAAAACTACTGACTCCTCCTAAACTAACCTGTCAACCGGGTGCGGTTAATAGGTCAACCCAGGAGAAAGTGCAAGATAACCGGTGAAGAATAGGGTTTCCCCGGGTCGTTATGTCCCAGCGAGGCGTGCAAAGGTATTTAAAACGGATTTGTGATCGGGTGATTCTAAACAGTGAAGAGATATGATGATATTTATAACTACGAAAAGTAAATTTACACTAGACACCAATAATAAAGCATATAAAACAATAACGGAAGGCACAAATAACACAAAACACAATCTAAACTTAAAGCGGGCCTAAAACTAAATGATTAAAGGAAAGATAATAATAACACTAATAGTAAGTGAACAATTTAAAGTTAACGATAAAAGATAACAACTAACAATAATAAACTTGATTATACTAAGCAAGCAAATAAGAAATATATGATAAAAAGATATACTTGTTAAGCAAATTATCACGATCCTTAAGTGTGCTTTATTATTTCAATTAAGTTCTCTTATTAATGAATTAATATCTCTTACGAATAAATATTTTCTCACAACGTTAGTTTATTTTGAAAACAATCTTTCATAAAGAGATATCAATATCTAAATTAAAACTCAATTATTTTCACGGCTTTTGCCCGCTCAAACGACCAAACTTTCAATCTAAGTAACTAAAAATTACTAACCAATATATTTTCTAACTTTTAAAAAACCACACTTAATTCACTGGATAATCTACCCAACAAGTATATAAAAAATCTACTCACTACTCATGACTACTAAGCTACCAATAACAATTAATCCAACAATAATAAGCATATGTCTAAACTAACATATATAAACTACTCGCACATAATAAAAACTACACTACAAGCAATAAATAAAGCCATAATAATAACTACTAAACTAATCATAACAATAAACATAAACATTAATAAATAAAAAGATAAAGGAAAAGAGATTAGAAGTCACCAAAATGAAGAATGCGGACAATACGAACTCCAAATAAATAATACCCAATCTACAAACTCAATACCCATAATCTCTTTTTGGTTGCTCCAAAATTAACCTCCATTAAGTTATTAATCTCTACTAGATTGATTTTATACTTAAACAAAAGTTTAAAAGAAACTAGACTAAAGAACTTTAACCGAAAATCAATAGCTAGACATTTATAACAGAAAAGAAATCAATGAAAACTGAATTAGCAACATTTTGATTACTTCATTACAACAAAAATACTTGACCTTTAATATAAATCACACGATAGGTAAATAAAAAAGAAAGAAAGATAACAACTAGTACTTGAAAATAATCAACCAATCTATTCCATATCTATGAAAATAAATAAAGAAACTGTTGACATTTATGAAAAATGGATAGCATTTGTAACATGAAAGAAAAATTGATTAAACGAAATCTAACCTCCTACCCCTACACTGCTCTAAAAGAAAACTAAAAAAATGAAGATGGATAAAAAATAATAATTATTGTCATCTGTGGATCGACGCTCCTTTCTTTTATAGCCAAGGATTGGCATCATTGCTTGGTCTCTAATGTTAGTGACGTAACATCATTTCCTGCCTTTCATCAAAGCAAAATATCTTCATTCTTTTATTTTCTTAATCTTTGTCGTGGCATGTAAGATAGGGAGACATGTGAGCTTGTCTTCAAATTAGAAATTCTTCATTCTTCAAACAGCCCAACAAAAAGACCAAAGGAGAGTATGAGATTTGGTCTTATATTTTCATTTCTTTCTCAATTCACCGTGGGCTTCTTTAATTCCCTTGGGCCTCGTATATATATATTTTTTTCTTTTATTTGGGCTTTCGCTAATTTGCAAAAAGTGAGCTAGGCTTCGTTTAATCTTGAAAATTTTCGCCTTTTTGCCATATAAATTACCAATGGACTCGTTTCGTAAATTTTGCTCTTTCCAATCTCGCGCTCGGTTAATTTTCGGGTTGACTTTGAATTCGTCTTTAATATCATAGTATGTACCGTTTGTTGTCGAGTCGCGCAAAACTGTATGCTTTCGCTCAAAATTGCATGTTTTCGCCCAGAATTCAATCCTTTGTACCTGAAACATATAAAAAAACGCAAACCAAGGATATCTGCAGTATATTTGGGCCTATTTGGTCATTTTTATGCATCAAGATGGGTATAAAATGATGAGTATTTACACACTCATCAATCTCCACACTAAACTATTACTAGTCCCTAGCAATATTTTATGAAAAATTAATGGATTTTATCTCTTTACCAAAAGCCATCACTTCTGGAGTAGCCAGGTGTGAGAACTGTGGTACACCTGATAACCGTGTGATTTTGAGCAAACCACCAGCTGTCAATGGATTTGATTAGTCTTTACCAAAAGCCGTTTGCTTCTGGACTAGCCAACTCTTGATGGACTAAGTCAACATCTTGGTGAGCTGATTACCAATTATGGATTTGCCACTGCCTTTACCACAAGCCATAATCTTGCGGGCTAGCCAACTCATTCGCTTTATGGGATATGGCGAGTTGAGGTACCATACAATTTTGGGCAAATTGCAAGCCATAAACGGATTTGATATATCTTTACCAAGAGCCGTTTGCTCCTGGATTAGCCAATCCCTTTTGTCGGTTAGACAAGGCGGACTGATTACCACAAAAATTTTGAAACTTTAGTGAAAATTTTTTTAAATTTTTGCCAAAAACGGGGGTATAAGATAGTAAAATGTGATAAAATTCGCTAGAATACCCCCCACACTTAGCATGAATATTGTCCTCAATATTCAAAGTCTCGGCTATTATGCCGACATTTTGAACGTAAAAGGACAACATTACAAGCTAAGCGTGGAAAACACCATTTTGTTTTTCACTTCATTTGTAACCATAGCATGTGTGACTCCCCCACACTTAGGGTGAAAACCCTATAAGCATGCTACTGTTTTTGTTTACCGAGTCGCTAGCTTGACTCGACCCCGAATTCATTTGTCCTTGGGGAAGCATGATGTGGAAGAAACAATCTCAATCGGACTTTCATTCAAGATGTTTGGACAAAAATTTGAAGCACGTGAAAGTTCCACACTGATGAGATAAGTATCCGGCTCAAGATAATGATACATGAAAATGCCGGGATCAAAGATGGTGTCCTCATTCCCGAAGGAGTGAAGAACAAGAGAAGTCACCTTATAGGTGAAGAAAAGGAAGAAAATCATGATGAAAATCATGATTTGATCATCTTCCTCGGGAGCAGGCTCATTAGCCTGAATTTGGATTTCAAAGGTTAAGCTCAAAAATATCCCGGGAGGGTGGGTGGGAATTTGCAAATCCTCATGATTGAGTGCATCTCCCCCCGGGCTATCAAACTCCGGAGGAGTCATGATATGAGTGAGTTCACCGGAGAACTCCTCATGAAGAGAATTATTCACAAGATGTGAATCTATGAATTCATGTTCCGGAATATACTCATCACAATCCTCATTCTGAATTTCAAAGAGTGGATTATCAGAAATCAAAGTGAATTCAGATTCGAATTCAAAAATAGGATTGGTGGGAGTAGTATTGAATGTTTCAGGAACAAAGTGATTATCATTCTCTATTGGACTGCTGGGATAAGAACTGAGTGGTGGATCATGATATAGGCGACTTTCAATTTCTCCCAGATCGGCTTCAAAGTCGAGGAGACCATCATCACTTTCCAGTGAAAGTGGATTGATGTGAGTAAGTTCATCGGCGAACTCCTCAAGAAGAGGATCAACATCAGACTGTGGGAGTGATGCCTCAATATACTCAATGTCTCCATGAGATGTACAATCATCATTAAAATCTAAGAAAGTCTCAAAATGATCGTTTGAACACTCAAGAGGGGAAGGAATATCACACATATGATCAAGAGTTCCCTGTGACTCTCTCGGGATTGGGACAAGGTTCTCAACACTAGACTTTATGAATTCGTCCGATTCCTTTTTAGGAACAGTGTCAAGATGCTCGTCCCCCATGCTCAGAGAGTGAGTGGGAACCTCGGGTGTGATAGCAGTTGTTTGAGATGGAATCTCAACTGCTGGGATATCAACTGATGAACTTGATGGATCTTTATAGAATTGAAGGATATCAAGTGTATCCTCATCATCACTGTCATCAGGAATAAAACGGAACTGAGAGCAAGCTTTGGCTGCTTTTTCTTTTGCAATGGATTCCCTAATAGATTTTTCATAGGCATCTTGGGAATTTATTCTAGCAGCATGCTCTTCAGCTAGCAATTCTTCCATGGATTTTTGATGAGTATGTCTTTGGGCAAAGTCTTTAACTAAACCCTTAAGCTCATCAACGATTTTCATCATATTTTGCATTTCTGGAAGAAGTGCTGGATTCATTTGGTACTGTGGAGGCTGGTCATAATAGGGTGTGTCAAAATTGTCACAAGTATATGGATTCCCTGATTGACAATCTGAGCTGAAGTGTGGACCTCCACAGTAATTACAACAGTAAAACTGTTGAGGCTGTGAGTCGTATGTGCTAGAGTCATAATCGTTATCGGGAAATTGCTCATAGACAAGCGTGTTTCTCAATTGACAATCAGAACTGTAGTGTGAACCACCACAGTACTCACAACAGTAAAACTGCTGAGAATCATGGTGTGGTAGTTGGTGGAATAAATCAGTCGTGTCATGGTAGGAATAGGGATCTTGGTTATAGACAGACCTGTTTCCTGACTCTACCATGCCACAACCGGGGCAATTACCACCATTATAAGAACTACCACACCACTGGCAAACCAGAAAGTGTGGATGAGACATAGAAAGAATCAAAAGGTTTGGGAGGGTAAGGAATGAAGAATCAAAGATGTGAGAGGGTAAAGGTGAATATTTTTGGGTTTTTGGATAAACATTTTGTGCAAATGAGAAAGAAATGTTTTTGTGTTTTTGTGTTCGTTGAAAACTGATTTAAAATATTTTCGGGAACAGTTTTGTTTTTATATGAAAATAAGAAGAGAATATGAACAAGGATGGATAAATGTACAATGGAATGAATTCCAAAATCACTAATCAGAAAAACCGTTTAGAATAGCGCGCACACCTCCCCGGCAGCGGCGCCAAATTTTGACTCCTCCTAAACTAACCTGTCAACCGGGTGCGGTTAATAGGTCAACCCAGGAGAAAGTGCAAGATAACCGGTGAAGAATAGGGTTTCCCCGGGTCGTTATGTCCCAGCGAGGCGTGCAAAGGTATTTAAAACGGATTTGTGATCGGGTGATTCTAAACAGTGAAGAGATATGATGATATTTATAACTACGAAAAGTAAATTTACACTAGACAACAATAATAAAGCATATAAAACAATAACGGAAGGCACAAATAACACAAAACACAATCTAAACTTAAAGCGGGCCTAAAACTAAATGATTAAAGGAAAGATAATAATAACACTAATAGTAAGTGAATAATTTAAAGTTAACGATAAAAGATAACAACTAACAATAATAAACTTGATTATACTAAGCAAGCAAATAAGAAATATATGATAAAAAGATATACTTGTTAAACAAATTATCACGATCCTTAAGTGTGCTTTATTATTTCAATTAAGTTCTCTTATTAATGAATTAATATCTCTTACGAATAAATATTTTCTCACAACGTTAGTTTATTTTGAAAACAATCTTTCATAAAGAGATATCAACATCTAAATTAAAACTCAATTATTTTCACGGCTTTTGCCCACTCAAACAACCAAAATTTCAATCTAAGTAACTAAAAATTACTAACCAATATATTTTCTAACTTTTATAAAACCACACTTAATTCACTGGATAATCTACCCAACAAGTATATAAAAAATCTACTCACTACTCATGACTACTAAGCTACCAATAACAATTAATCCAACAATAATAAGCATATTTCTAAACTAACATATATAAACTACTCGCACATAATAAAAACTACACTACAAGCAATAAATAAAGCCATAATAATAACTACTAAACTAATCATAACAATAAACATAAACATTAATAAATAAAAAGATAAAGGAAAAGGGATTAGAAGTCACCAAAATGAAGAATGCGGACAACGAACTCCAAATAAATAATACCCAATCTACAAACTCAATACCCATAATCTCTTTTTGGTTGCTCCAAAATTAACCTCCATTAAGTTATTAATCTCTACTAGATTGATTTTATACTTAAACAAAAGTTTAAAAGAAACTAGACTAAAGAACTTTAACCGAAAATCAATAGCTAGACATTTATAACAGAAAAGAAATCAATGAAAACTGAATTAGCAACATTTTGATTACTTCATTACAACAAAAACACTTGACCTTTAATATAAATCACACGACAGGTAAATAAAAAAAAAAAAAGAAAGATAACAACTAGTACTTGAAAATAATCAACCAATCTATTCCATATCTATGAAAATAAATAAAGAAACTGTTGACATTTATGAAAAATGGATAGCATTTGTAACATGAAAGAAAAATTGATTAAACGAAATCTAACCTCCTACCCCTACACTGCTCTAAAAGAAAACTAAAAAAATGAAGATGGATAAAAAATAATAATTATTGTCGTCTGTGGATCGACGCTCCTTTCTTTTATAGCCAAGGATTGGCATCATTGCTTGGTCTCTAATGTTAGTGACGTGACATCATTTCCTGCCTTTCATCAAAGCAAAATATCTTCATTCTTTTATTTTCTTAATTTTTGTCGTGGCATGTAAGATAGGGAGACATGTGAGCTTGTCTTCAAATTAGAAATTCTTCATTCTTCAAACAGCCCAACAAAAAGACCAAAGGAGAGTATGAGATTTGGTCTTATATTTTCATTTCTTTCTCAATTCACCGTGGGCTTCTTTAATTCCATTGGGCCTCGTATATATATATATATATTTTTCTTTTATTTGGGCTTTCGCTAATTTGCAAAAAGTGAGCTAGGCTTCGTTTAATCTTGAAAATTTTCGCCTTTTTGCCATATAAATTACCAATGGACTCGTTTAGTAAATTTTGCTCTTTCCAATCTCGCGCTCGGTTAATTTTCGGGTTGACTTTGAATTCGTCTTTAATATCACAGTATGTACCGTTTGTTGCCGAGTCGCGCAAAACTGTATGCTTTCGCTCAAAATTGCATGTTTTCGCCCAGAATTCAATCCTTTGTACCTGAAACATATAAAAAAAACGCAAACCAAGGATATCTGCATTATATTTGGGCCTATTTGGTCGTTTTTATGCATCAAGATGGGTATAAAATGACGAGTATTTAAACACTCATCAACTACAATAAGATTTGATATCTTAAATGAAGATAAACAACAGGTATTGTTGAAATATATCTTTACTTTTTTGAGCAGATAAATGAATATTTGATTGTTCTTGTTAATTTTTTGATTGTTATTGTTAAATATTTTTTGAACAGTTACATGAAACTTGCCTCGACAAGGTTAAACAAATTGTTGATAAAGCTGCTGCAAATCTTCAAGACACTATTCGTTTTTTTGATTTGAAGCCTAAATATGGGGAACTGTATCCGAAAATTAGCGATATTCTTTCAAAGATAAGTAACAAAATTTCTGATATTAGAGATCCATATTTCATGACATTTGAAGAGATAGAAATACTTGACAAAGCTGCATCAAAATTCGAAGAAAGAAATAAAAAAGCTAAAATTATTTGACTGATGGAACAATTAGAAGTTATTGAAATTTTGTTGTGTTATTGAAATTCAGTTATCTGTTATTAAACTATTATGTTATTTTATATATTTTTTAATGTTATTGTTTATTTGAAATGTTTACTATGTTATTGTTACTATTATAATGTTGCAGTTACTTTATAATTTGTTAATTTTATAATTGTTGTAAACTAACATTTTTTTCTGACATTAATAATTGATTTTTGAAACATCTGATGTATAATAAAAATTAATAAACTTATTTCGATACTAAAAAATTAATAAACTTATTCCGATACTAAAAAATTAATAAACTTATTCCGACACTAAAAATTAATAAACTTATTCCGATAATAAAATATTAATAAACTTGTTCCGATACTAAAAATTAATAAACTTATAATTGTTGTAAATTAAGATTTTTTTCTGACATTACTAATTGATTTTTGAAATTTCTGATGTATAATAAAAATTAATAAACTTATTCCGATACTAAAAAATTAATCTTATTCCGATGCTAAAAAATTAATAAACTTATTCCAATAATAAAATATTAATAAACTTGTTCCGATACTAAAAAATTAATACCCGCATAAGGATAAGGTTCTAGTCAGATGGACAGGTGTCTATTAAGAAATACTATTTTATTTAATATTATTAATATAAATAAGTAAAACGTATAGAATAAGATAGTGCAAAGTTAGTGCGATAATAAAAAAAAAATTACTGCGATATATAATAAATAAAAAATTAACAATATAAGATATATAGCATAAACTATATTCTTACTGTGATATTTAATAAATAAAAATTAATAAACTTATTCCGATAGTAAAAAATTAATAAACTTATTCCGATACTATAAACTTATTCCGATAGTAAAAACTGTATACCCACATAAGGATAAGCTTCTTGTCAGATTGACATGTGTCAGAAGTGAAAATAAATTAACTTTTGAAAAAAATATTATATTTTTTTTCTGTCAAATGCTTTATTGCTATTTAATGTAACGGTTGAAAAGTAATTAATTGTATGGGGAGTGTAACCAAAAATTAACTGTACGCGTTTGGTTAAAGAAAAGTTTTTTTTTTTTTTTTTTTTTTTTTTTTTTTTTTTTTTTTTTGTCTATATATATATGTCTGTGTAAATCCACTTTCATAATAATTCTTATTTTCTTTCACTTCTATTCTATTTTTCTCATCCAAACAACAAAAAAATGGAAAATTATTTTAGAACCCCTAATCTAGAGAGGTTGAAAGACTCCGCTTGTTCTGACGAGCTGCTAAAGGCTTTTAAGTTTTTTTTTTAAGCAGCGGATGTTGGAGTTACAGGGTTTCATTAAAAAGCTTGAGGAAGATTGTGAACAACTGAGAAGGCAGATTGAAAAGCAAGAAGAGTATCTTGGTGAATTGGAGATCTCCGATGAAGATGCTACCTTGATTATAGAAATAATCAATGATACTTTGAAAAAGGAGCGTTCTAGGCTTGACGATTTGGAAAAACTGCTGGTTAAGGCGCGTAATGATATATTTGATAAGAGGCGAGAGGTCGCCCATATTAAGCAGGAGATGAAGAAGGATCAGGACTTGTCCCTTTAGGTTTTTATTAGTTTTGTCTTATTTTAATTTTCTCAGTTTATGTATGTCCAAATTTTGAATTAAAAAATATGTAATGGACTTGTATTGAAATGAAGTTAAGTTTTTATCATCTGTATATTTTTAACTAATATTTTATTTTATATATTTTAATGTTAATGTTACTTTCTTATTCTTAATTTGAAATGTTAATTTTATTATTGTTATAAACTCAGATTTTTTGCTGACATTAATAATTGTTTTTTGAAACTTCTGATGTATAATAAAATTAAAAACTTATTCCGATAGTAAAAAATTTGACAAATTATAAATACGCAGGTTACGATACTAAAAATTAATAAACTTATTGTGATACAAAAATAATATTCTTTGACAAACATTCTGACAAATTAATAAACTTATTCCGATACTAAAATATTAATAAACTTATTCCAACTCTAAAAATTAATAAACTTATTCCGATACTAAAATATTAATAAACTTATTCCGATATTAAAAAATTTAAATCCACATAAGGATAACGTTCTTGTCAGATTGACAGTTGTTTATTAAGAAATACTAATTTAGTTAATATTATTAATATAAATAAGTAAAAAATTACTGCGATATTTAATAAAATAAAAAATTAACAATATAAGATATAGAGCATAAACTATATTCTTACTATGATATTTAATAAATAAAAATTAATAAAATTAATAATAAAAATTAATAAAATTAATAAACTTATTAATTAATAAAAATTAATATAGTAATAATTAATAAAATTAATAAACTTATTCCGATACTAAAAAATTTATACCCACATAAGGATAAGGTTCTTGTCTATTAGGAAATACTAGTTTATTTAATATTATTAATATAAATAAGTAAAACGTATAGAATAAGATACTGCGATATTAAAAAAATTACTGCGATATTTAATAAACTTATTCCGATACTAAAAAATTTATACCCACATAAGGATAATGTTCCTGTCTATTAGGAAATACTAGTTTATTTAATATTATTAATATAAATAAGTAATACGTATAGAATAAGAAACTGCAAAGTTAATGCGATATTAAAAAAATTACTGCGATATTTAATAAATAAAAAATTAACAATATAAGATATAGAGCATAAACTATATTCTTACTGTGAAATTTAATAAATAAAAGCTTATATTGAACATATTCATAAAATAAAAAAAAAATATATTGAATAAGTTTGTATATTGCAGAATAAAAAAAGTTACAATTTTAATAATTCGGCTATAATGTCTTTTTTATACTTCTTAGCATCACTTAATAAAATTTTAACAGCATATAATTTTCTCAGAGTCGCCAATTCATTCTTGCTTCCATTTTCTCTGAAAGTTGATCTCCATTGTTTGTCTTCAATTCCAGAATAGAACTCAAGATGCCTCATAGTAAAAATGCCACAATCTGTTTTATTTTTAGATGTTTGCCATTCCATTTGAAGTCTTTGAGGAGCACACTTTGATATTTGTTGAGCCTCTGGATGATTTGAAACTTTTAAATAGTGACAAAACAATTTAAACTGAAAAAAAAGAAAACAAATATATATACATATATATATATATATATATATATATATATATATATATATATATATATATATATATATATATATATATATATATATATATATATAATAATATTACCAAAAAAAACAAAAAAAAAAATTAAAAAACATAGTTAAAAAAAACAAAACAAAAGAAAATGTAAAAAATAAAAATAATATTACCAGATTTTCAGTTGTATTGCCATATATACCAGCACTTTCCTTCAAATTGTCGATAATTACAAACGACGGATTCAAGAGATTGAAGCAATAAACATAGAAATGGTTTTGCCTACAAACTGGGAAGAAAACCTGTAAAAAGTAAATAATAATTAAGGTTTAAAAAATATTATCTTAATTTTACATAGTAATATTAACAACCATTAAATTTAAATGATTAAAAAAAACTTACTAGATTAACTGCAGATAAATCATTAGAGTTCAGATATTTTTTGCAAGCAAAATTAATTGCATTCAAAAATTCTTCTTGTTTCTTGTTAGTGGAAAGTGTAACTTTTTCTCTTCGAGATGACTAAATAAAATAATAAAACAAACATTAGTATTAAATTTAATATACAAAAATTAATAATAATAGTTAAAAAATAAAAGAAAAAATAAAATAACATACCATTGCTTGGCTTGTTAAGAATAATCTTAAACCAGATCCAGGTCTTCTATATTTTTCTTGAAAATGCAAAACAATGGCCCAAATGTCTATGATGTTTGATGTTACAAGTTTTGTTTTATTAATGAGATCTTTAAAAAAGCTACGATTAGTAGCACAAAACAAATCTGAGCCAAAAAAATGATCCCTGCAAAAATAATAATAATAATAATGATAAATTAAAAAAATAATGATAATTGGATTCAATGCAAATATATTACGAAAATTTTAATAAAATTATAAAGAAGAAAACTGTCAGAACTCACCATTTCAGGTCATTTCCTAAACTTTGGAAAAACACTATTCATCAAACACAATTCATCAAAACACTATTCATCATTTTACTATTCATCATTTTTGGTGTCAGTTTGACATTCAGAGAAGCACTCAGAAAATTTACTATTCATTGAACACTATTCATTGCCGGAAAAGTTTTCACTATTCACTTGCATTACTCATTTCATCGTAAATTTAGTTTACGGGTATTTAAATTCGCGTAACCGTATTGGTTCAGGTGCGAATTCATTTCATTATCAGTAAGGACATTGCATACGGACTACAGACAGTCTGCATATCATCAGTAGGTCATTTACATGTTATACCACTCTTAGGATTTTCAAATTTACATATTTGATACATTTAACATTTTTCTTATAATTATTTATAATAAACGTTAACACCTGGTTTATAAACACGACGAATATATCTAAATATTACCACAATGGTCCCGACATATTTTTATATCCATTTTATCATCATAAAAGTTATAATATTCATTTACCCAGTATTTTGGAAATTTATTTTATTTATAACGTAAGTTTATAAATATTACGATGGTTTTCGTGAAAACTAAACAATAATCACCCGAACACTCAGTAATTGTATCCAACATATTTTTAACATTTTTATGACTTTATTAAGTCCCGGTTAACTTTGTTAATATTTATTTCTAGCAAACCCGGTACCCGATTATAACTAATACTTACACTAAACTACAACTAATACTACACTAACTTATCCTAAGCAACTCAAAACCGATTTTGCTTCTCTTGTTCACATTGAAAACCGGCCACAAGACCATCCTTAAACCACTTGACCTTTATTTTCTAACCATATACATTTATGTATACATATTATACTATATCCTAAACTAAATATCTACAAAAACACAAAACACATAAACATACATAACTTTTGGAATCATAAGTTCATCTTTTTCTCTTGTTCTTCCCCAAAACCCACGACCAAACCAAAGGACCTAGATCAAGCCATTATTTTTCTTAGTACAAAGCTACAAAGTTGTTCATTTCATCATTCTAATCAAGAATCTTACAACAAAAACACAAGTAACACAAGATTTCTCATCATCTAATCACCTATTATTTCAAAGTGAGTTATCAAATTTATTTTCATGTTTTCATCTAATTAACACTTGTATCTTATGGTTTTCATGCTTAATTTCATGTACAAGTTAGCTATACCACATTATTCTTGTTAACTTTTTGAACATACAAACCCTAGATTTTGATTTAGGTGTTCCTTTGTTAAATTAACATGATTAGTAGTGATTAGGAACCCATGGCACCCTAAGAAGATGTATGGTAGGATTAGTATAGATTTGTGGTGTTTGCAAGAGATTTGGTTGAAGTAGAAACTAGTTTTGAACATGAAAAATGGATTTGTAACAAGTATTTATGCATTCTGTCCCATTTTGGTAAATCCAGGAAAATTAGTAAACATAAAGGAAACTTTGGCAAAATTTTTAGAAAATACTTTCAAAAACGAATCCGTAGGCGAAAGAACGGATTAAAAAGAGTTTATAACGAAGAAGTTATGATTTTTGCAAGTTTGTTGACGAAAAGTATTTTTCTGAAAATTACATGCTGTTGGACGTTTTTCGTCAGACAAAAAGTGGCTTTAGACGTAACCCGGAGGAGCCAAGCTTTCCAAAATATATTACTACATACTAAGACGTAACCGTGGATATAAAGAACAAGTAATACGGACTTATAACAACAAAGATATTCACGTTTCCATATCGGCATAACTCATGTTATTTTGACAGCTTTTAGAAATAATAACGCTAAAACTACGTAGTAACTCTAGATTTCTAGAAATAATATCAAGTACCCAATTTCATAACTAACGAAGTATTAGTGATTACAAGTATATTTTTATCACTACAAGGAGTTATTTCAAGGATTTCAAACCGAGGATTTCAACACTAACATTGATACGTACGATATATATATATATATATATATATATATATATATATATATATATATATATATATATATATATATATATATATATATATATATATATATATATATTGCAACTAGTTTTATTTTTCTAATAGCCATATTTTCCTAAGTCTTGGAAAATGTATATTTTTTATAACAACAAGTATTTTTCAAAGAGTAGAGTGGTATAGGAAACATGTGCATGGACATTCATAACATCATTTCATGATCTAAAGTAGATCGTTCATCATTCATATTAGGTTGCGGCTAGTGTGCGCGCCTTGTTTTTCAGCTCATTACATGTTCATGGTACCATCATATCAGGTGAGTTTTCATAGCCCCGTTTTCAATATAATATTTTGATTTCAAATCCCACGGGGGGAATACATTGCATCAACCATTTTAGTACGAGCCCAAGTACCAAAACATATGTACATTGCTTAAGTTGCCTTACCATCCTGTTAAAGTCCCCTATTTATTATCATGGACCGTTAATTTGCCGATTAAGCGAGAGTGAGTGGATAGATCTATCGAGGGTGACGCCTCCATCCGTGGTAGTTATTACCAACAGTAAGCGGATGCATTTCATTTTGACATTTTGGGAGTGTTCTGGTAAAACATTCGGGAGGGGCATATAATTTCATCAGTCATAGCTTCGGGGTCATGAGCTTAAGGTCTATTGTACTATTTTACGTGACTTTTGTCATGCACTTTTACTTGTGGTGGCCGTACATCAATACATTTTATAAACCTATGGAATTCACCAACATTCGTGTTGACGTTTTAGCAATGTATTTCAGGTTATTAAGGTAGCTCATGTGACATGCATTTGGACCTTCATGGAGTCGCGGAGTCGACGCGTCTCACCATTATTTCATGCACTTATGTAAATGTTTGATCTAGTATGACTTGTTTTTCATAAACATGCAACACCTTTTGGGGACCTCATATTGTAAACTCTGGATTATTTCAATGATCAAATGCAGTATTTTCCAAACGACACTTTAGGTCGTTCAATGTAACTGTAACTGTGATGCTATGACAGACACCCCCAGGTATTCCATTCCACTGCAAGTCAGTTAAATTGGGGGTGTGACAGATTGGCATCAGAGCTAAGGTTATAGCGAACTAGGATGTATCTTGGACCCTAGACTATAACCGCATCATCATAGCATCTCATCATTTCATCATAAGTGCATAATCATGATACATGTTGTTTCATGCATACCCTGTGCGAATTATTTATGCTCATATTTGTATATATATATCATTTTATTGACCTGGTTCACAAGTGACATGCCTTCAGATACTCACCCTGACATCCTTTTATCGGATTCCGACATTGAAGATGCCTTATCATCTTCCACTACCATTATACCACCAGTTGCACTTACACCACCATTAGCACTATTGATTTGCCATAGGAAAGGGTTTTCCTATCATTCAGCCCATACATAGAATGCCTTTTGGTAGAGTATTCAGACTTAATCTTAATGGACTTATTAGATTGCTTATTTCAAGGGAGATAGTGTGTTTTCTTTCCATCACTAGTAGAGCACTCACTACTCAGGTACTATCACCACCATCAGTTACTTATTACACTATTGGTCGTCCCACAGTGCGTACTTTAGTTTTACCTCTTAGATGTCGCGAGGTAGCGCGAAAGAGGGTAGTATTCCATTCACTAGTACCATCATTGTCATTTTCCTTTTCCATTCCCACTTGCCATGAACTAGATAACATCTAGTAGATAATACCAATATCACGGACTCAACAGGAACATCCGCAGATTCTTCAGGAATGGTTCAGAACATACATTATCTAAGATTTGATCGAGGCACAACTTCAGACACCACTTCAGGAATATCTCGACCTTATGATGCCACAAACCTGATTTCACACAGAGGGACACCAGGAAGTCCCTAGACTAGACTTATATCCTCACTAGCTTTTACTATTATCCTAGCCACAGAAGGTGTGGGACATAGTCTAAAGAACTTGTTGTCTTTTGATTGTTGTACAAACAAATATATCAAGTGTGACTCTACTATGTAAGAAATGGTTGTGCTAATTGTGATATCGGTTCACGTAGACCGAAATTTTCATGTATTATATTCATGTGTTGTGAATATGATGACTTTGATTAACTATATATCCTCATGGTCTCTTATGATTTGATGAAGAGAGATTTAAGCAAACCACTCCAAGCATGACGCAAGCTGCTGTTGGACAAATCATTGCCAAGAACATAGCCACCGCCCTCACTAAGGAACTTACTTACGTGGAATTTATGGGGTGCAATCCTCCCTCTTTTAGTGGAACTAGAGACACAAAGGAATTTCTCAAATGGTTCGAAGAAATAGAGACAATATTTCGATGTGGCGACTGTCATAAGGAAGACAAGGTTAAGTTCGCCACATGCACTTTTCAGGATCATGCCCAGGAATGGTGGACCAAACATATTAAGATGGTGGGAGTTAATGCTGCCTACTCACACTCTTGGGAGAAACTAAGAAGGATGATGAGTATAACATTTGGTGTAGGAAGTGAATTACGAGCAAAAGAACATGAAACACTAAACTTTACCATGGTAGGAAATGATGTTGACGAGTACACTACTCATTTTCATGAATTAACACGACTAGGTTCTGCAATGGATGAACCGGAAAGCAAGAAACTTGAAAGGTACATCGGGGGATTCTCCCATGAAATTCGTATGTTGGTCATCGCATGGGAACCCGATACCATGTCTGAAGCTATCAAAATGGCGATCGAAGCAAAGGAACTCATAGTTCACGCCGAGACATCAGGAAACAATAGTGACAATAAAAGGAAGTGGAACAACAATCTAGGTTGCAATGCTGCTCAACAATCACCCAAAGGACAAGAAATGAATAGAGCCTTGCTGCAGAACCGCACACAAAGAGAAGGTATACTGGAAAGTTACCTTACTGCAACCTGTGTAATCAACATCACCGAGATCATTGCAGTGAACCGTGTGGAGTGTGCAAGAAGCGGGGTCATTGGACAGAAGACTGTAGGAAACTGTAACACCCCCAAAATACCGCAGCGGAAGACTGTGTCACAGGGGTGCTACTTCATAATACAAAGTACAAGTTATAGAAAACGAGCTCTAAATGAGACGTTTTGAAAAGTTACCATTCGATTAATGAATTCAAAGTTACCAACATGAGATTTCAAAGTATGATACATAAATGTATACAAAATGTTTGAATGGTAAATGATAAAAGCGTAAGTCTTCAGAATATGCAGCTTGACTCTAAGTTCCATGCACTAGCTATCGCCTTACTAACCTGAGATAAACATGCTAAAGTGTCAACACAATGGTTGGTGAGTTCATAGAGTTTGTCTTAAAACAGTTGAAAAAGCCTTAAAGAATGATCACACAGCAAAGGCATCGTGAATCCACTCAGTTACAAGTCCCGCCATAAGAGACTTGTAACCTGTGTGTTCACAACCCACTGCTAACATATATAGTATGAATAAAGACATGTATAAGTTCATCAAAACAATTAAGCAATTAGTCGTGAGTCTACACTTCATCTCCGAAGACCTCACGTTTATGATGTATCCAACATTCGCAAATGTTAGGATGTATCAATAGCCTCAATGGTCATCCAAGGTCTTAATTTGGAGCCACCGGAAGTCTCAATGGTCATCCAGCAACTTAATCTGGAGCCACTGGCAGTAACACAATCAAGTATAATGCAGTTATGTATATATGAAATCAAGTATAATGCGATCAAGTATAAGAAAACCAAGTATAGGACAATCAAGTATAATGCGATCAAGTATTTGTACAAGTAAGCAAGTAGTTGAGCATGTATCCCCCCCAGGAGTTAAAACAAGTACGAAAAGAGTAGGGGCTATGACTCACCTTAAGTCTATGTAATGAGAAATGAAAGTGGTAGTCGAATCGCGAAAGTCTCTAAGAGCAGCCTATAATAGAACGTTGCGACTTAGGTTTGGAGTAACGTCTAAGGATATGAAGAATTGCCTATATATGTCTTGCATAATGTTCATGATGTAGTACTTTAGTATAATGTGTAAGTCGTTGAATATAAATGGTCTATGAAACATGTATAAGTTGTATATCTCTTACTACCGTTCGGGCCGACATAATTCAGAAGTCATGGAGTAAACGTTCGAGGAGCCAGGACACTTTAACTCGTAAATCCACAACTCATCTCGACGGCTTACTCAATGAACTCCTCACATGAGGCTCCCTACTATTGTAGTATTTGATAACATATATATATGTATAAGCTTTGATCTTTAATAGTTATATGGTCTTTAGCCGTGGCTTTGCCGTGACCTTGGTCATTGTTACCATGGTCTTGAGACTCAACCTTGGCTTTAGCCATGGTTGTGGTCTTGGCTTTAGGTCATTAGACCTCTTGGTCTCATCTAAATATAATCATTATATAGTAACTTTGGTCTAAAAATGGGCTGTTAAGAATTTGAAGAAAATATCACTCAGAAAGCATTTTCAGGTCTCGAGCTTCTTTGTTCCTGAACGAAAACGTCGTTCCGGACAACTTTCGTGTTTTAACTTTTTGATGAATCGGACCAGAAGTGGGACTTTCAAATTGGCAGAATGCAAACAGGAGGTTATGGGCAGTTTCGGCGTTTTGGTGTCGCTAACTTCTTATGGTCATAACTTTTGACTCGTGTACTTGTTTTGGGTGATTCAAATTGCTATGTTTTCCTTGTTAAGTCCTCTTTAACAGTAAGTAAGTGTCAAATATCAAAGTTATACTATTGTGGTCGTGGTTTTCCATAAAAATCACTAGTTTGCTTGTTTACTTGTCATAAGTTAACATATGTATACCAATACTTGTTTTATCCATTTTTAAACATCATGAACACAATACAAAGACCATATATAGCATGAAAGAAACATAATAAGCATGAAATGATATTGAGCAAGAAAGTGTATAAGGGTTTGCTTACAACTTTTGGCTTTCTAAAGAAAGGAAGTCAAGTATAGAACTAGGACACTAAACCTAAGCTTGTAAACCCTTCACCATAACTCTTGTAACCCTTGCTAGCCTTGATCTAACCCTTGTGAAAACCATTTAACTTCAGCCCTAGTAACCTTGTGTAGCTCCTAATTCAACCATGGAATCACCAAACAAACTTAAGAACTAGGTAGAGAATACTAAGACCTCGAACTTTGTAGTGTAACTTGTATATTGAAGATCAAAGGATCATGGTGCTAGGTACTTATGTTGTGGCGTTTTTGTTGATGAAGAATGGAAGAGATTAGCTTGCTATTTATACTAAGAATGAGGAGGTTAGGAAGGTGGCTAGGAAACTACATAAACTTGGAGACAAAGTTGTAATTAAAAATGATCTAATGGCTAAAGTCATGAGATGATGCCACAAGTGTGAATGCCCCCCCTAGTGGCGGTTTGAAGAACTTGGAGAACAAGTTGTGGACTTTTGATGGTATTATCCTAAGTATGTAGCTAGTTTTGACTCCGTAAATCGCTAACCGTAAATGATTAAGCCTCAAAACGTAAAACCGGGTATCGTAAAAATATGAAATTTGAAAGTATTGTTAAACATGTCAATATAGTCCATAATAAAATATAAAATGAGTGGTAGGTTCTATCGGGTGCTAAAACCCTGCTAAAAACTGGAAACACGGGTCTAAAACGCGTAATACGTAAAACGTACGAAAGTTGCGTAAAATTGAGAAAAGTAAAATGTAACTTTTCTAATAGGATAATAATGACTTAAAATGACTTATAATGTCTAGGCTGGGCTCAGTCTAGTGTCGGTTGGTGTTAAATGTCTTTTAGACCTAAAACCGCAAGCCTAAAAATCAAGGAATGACTTATAAAATCAAAGAATGATTTTTGGTCAAAGGAGGAGGGAAAAATATGTTGACTTTTTCTAATAAGTTGAAAACTCAAATTGTCTTAGAAACGCGTTTTGTGGTCTAACGGTTAATCGCCCATACGGTTAAGCGTGCTCATGCGAGAATAGTACTGGCTTGGGTGACCTGCCGGGAAGTCTTTGGTCATGTTTTTCTCAGTCACGATTAATTCTCAAATAAATCATGAGTGTGTCAAACATTTTTCTGATGCGGGGTCACTTAACGCGGTCGAGTTTCGTTGTACGTAGAATTTCTGAATGACGTTTTACCCTAAAACGTGTAATTCCTTAATAACTTTCACGAAAATGATCTGACGAATGTCAAACATTTAATTTGCCATGGAAATGATTTATCACTCGAGAATATCAAATAAAAATTTCTGAGATGAATAGTAAAAAGTGAATAGTGAAAAGTGAATAGTGAAATTTTCGGGAATAAAAGTTAACCTGAAATTGCGAATTGTTACAGTCTCTACCCCTTAAGGAGAACTTCGTCCCGAAGTTCAGTTGATGTTAACTACTTATGGTGTGTCTATGAGAATTCGGGATCTCTAAAATAGTGGTGTTTACTCTGATTCGTCTAAGATTCTGGTTTAAGGAGTTGTATCGGATGCAAATAAGCCCACTTATTTATAACACATTACTTACATAAAGAAGCGTCCAAATTTATGTAAGTAAGGTCTCATAAACTTATGGTTCGGTGATTTACAATTTCTTTATTTAACTGAAGAGGCGTCCCAATCCATTTAAATAAGGAGATTCTAAAACATCCTACTTAAGAATTTCCGACACAAAATCCGCCTTCTGAGGCCGATAGTAAGATAATCAAGCCATCAAATCCCTAAAGCTAAGCAATAATATTATTTAACTCAAATCTTGTGTCTAATCAAACAAGAACTGTCACAAGATCAAGTTAACTAATTAGTTATTACTGAGCTCCATGTTTTTAATGACTTGACGAATCTCTGGGGCTCCTTATAATACTAAAGTCACATCATCTAACAGCGTGGAACTAAGCAAACCTCTAACCAAAAAGCATAAGTATATGTATTGTGTGAAAGGCAAATAAAGAGGAAGGTCCCAACGTATATAGCAGTTATAGTCTAGGCACTAAATGCAACCTAGTTCTCTATAACCAAAGCTCTGGTACCAATCTGTAACACCCCCAAAATACCGCAGCGGAAGACTGTGTCACAGGGGTGCTACTTCATAATACAAAGTACAAGTTATAGAAAACGAGCTCTAAATGAGACGTTTTGAAAAGTTACCATTCGATTAATGAATTCAAAGTTACCAACATGAGATTTCAAAGTATGATACATAAATGTATACAAAATGTTTGAATGGTAAATGATAAAAGCGTAAGTCTTCAGAATATGCAGCTTGACTCTAAGTTCCATGCACTAGCTATCGCCTTACTAACCTGAGATAAACATGCTAAAGTGTCAACACAATGGTTGGTGAGTTCATAGAGTTTGTCTTAAAACAGTTGAAAAAGCCTTAAAGAATGATCACACAGCAAAGGCATCGTGAATCCACTCAGTTACAAGTCCCGCCATAAGAGACTTGTAACCTGTGTGTTCACAACCCACTGCTAACATATATAGTATGAATAAAGACATGTATAAGTTCATCAAAACAATTAAGCAATTAGTCGTGAGTCTACACTTCATCTCCGAAGACCTCACGTTTATGATGTATCCAACATTCGCAAATGTTAGGATGTATCAATAGCCTCAATGGTCATCCAAGGTCTTAATTTGGAGCCACCGGAAGTCTCAATGGTCATCCAGCAACTTAATCTGGAGCCACTGGCAGTAACACAATCAAGTATAATGCAGTTATGTATATATGAAATCAAGTATAATGCGATCAAGTATAAGAAAACCAAGTATAGGACAATCAAGTATAATGCGATCAAGTATTTGTACAAGTAAGCAAGTAGTTGAGCATGTATCCCCCCCAGGAGTTAAAACAAGTACGAAAAGAGTAGGGGCTATGACTCACCTTAAGTCTATGTAATGAGAAATGAAAGTGGTAGTCGAATCGCGAAAGTCTCTAAGAGCAGCCTATAATAGAACGTTGCGACTTAGGTTTGGAGTAACGTCTAAGGATATGAAGAATTGCCTATATATGTCTTGCATAATGTTCATGATGTAGTACTTTAGTATAATGTGTAAGTCGTTGAATATAAATGGTCTATGAAACATGTATAAGTTGTATATCTCTTACTACCGTTCGGGCCGACATAATTCAGAAGTCATGGAGTAAACGTTCGAGGAGCCAGGACACTTTAACTCGTAAATCCACAACTCATCTCGACGGCTTACTCAATGAACTCCTCACATGAGGCTCCCTACTATTGTAGTATTTGATAACATATATATATGTATAAGCTTTGATCTTTAATAGTTATATGGTCTTTAGCCGTGGCTTTGCCGTGACCTTGGTCATTGTTACCATGGTCTTGAGACTCAACCTTGGCTTTAGCCATGGTTGTGGTCTTGGCTTTAGGTCATTAGACCTCTTGGTCTCATCTAAATATAATCATTATATAGTAACTTTGGTCTAAAAATGGGCTGTTAAGAATTTGAAGAAAATATCACTCAGAAAGCATTTTCAGGTCTCGAGCTTCTTTGTTCCTGAACGAAAACGTCGTTCCGGACAACTTTCGTGTTTTAACTTTTTGATGAATCGGACCAGAAGTGGGACTTTCAAATTGGCAGAATGCAAACAGGAGGTTATGGGCAGTTTCGGCGTTTTGGTGTCGCTAACTTCTTATGGTCATAACTTTTGACTCGTGTACTTGTTTTGGGTGATTCAAATTGCTATGTTTTCCTTGTTAAGTCCTCTTTAACAGTAAGTAAGTGTCAAATATCAAAGTTATACTATTGTGGTCGTGGTTTTCCATAAAAATCACTAGTTTGCTTGTTTACTTGTCATAAGTTAACATATGTATACCAATACTTGTTTTATCCATTTTTAAACATCATGAACACAATACAAAGACCATATATAGCATGAAAGAAACATAATAAGCATGAAATGATATTGAGCAAGAAAGTGTATAAGGGTTTGCTTACAACTTTTGGCTTTCTAAAGAAAGGAAGTCAAGTATAGAACTAGGACACTAAACCTAAGCTTGTAAACCCTTCACCATAACTCTTGTAACCCTTGCTAGCCTTGATCTAACCCTTGTGAAAACCATTTAACTTCAGCCCTAGTAACCTTGTGTAGCTCCTAATTCAACCATGGAATCACCAAACAAACTTAAGAACTAGGTAGAGAATACTAAGACCTCGAACTTTGTAGTGTAACTTGTATATTGAAGATCAAAGGATCATGGTGCTAGGTACTTATGTTGTGGCGTTTTTGTTGATGAAGAATGGAAGAGATTAGCTTGCTATTTATACTAAGAATGAGGAGGTTAGGAAGGTGGCTAGGAAACTACATAAACTTGGAGACAAAGTTGTAATTAAAAATGATCTAATGGCTAAAGTCATGAGATGATGCCACAAGTGTGAATGCCCCCCCTAGTGGCGGTTTGAAGAACTTGGAGAACAAGTTGTGGACTTTTGATGGTATTATCCTAAGTATGTAGCTAGTTTTGACTCCGTAAATCGCTAACCGTAAATGATTAAGCCTCAAAACGTAAAACCGGGTATCGTAAAAATATGAAATTTGAAAGTATTGTTAAACATGTCAATATAGTCCATAATAAAATATAAAATGAGTGGTAGGTTCTATCGGGTGCTAAAACCCTGCTAAAAACTGGAAACACGGGTCTAAAACGCGTAATACGTAAAACGTACGAAAGTTGCGTAAAATTGAGAAAAGTAAAATGTAACTTTTCTAATAGGATAATAATGACTTAAAATGACTTATAATGTCTAGGCTGGGCTCAGTCTAGTGTCGGTTGGTGTTAAATGTCTTTTAGACCTAAAACCGCAAGCCTAAAAATCAAGGAATGACTTATAAAATCAAAGAATGATTTTTGGTCAAAGGAGGAGGGAAAAATATGTTGACTTTTTCTAATAAGTTGAAAACTCAAATTGTCTTAGAAACGCGTTTTGTGGTCTAACGGTTAATCGCCCATACGGTTAAGCGTGCTCATGCGAGAATAGTACTGGCTTGGGTGACCTGCCGGGAAGTCTTTGGTCATGTTTTTCTCAGTCACGATTAATTCTCAAATAAATCATGAGTGTGTCAAACATTTTTCTGATGCGGGGTCACTTAACGCGGTCGAGTTTCGTTGTACGTAGAATTTCTGAATGACGTTTTACCCTAAAACGTGTAATTCCTTAATAACTTTCACGAAAATGATCTGACGAATGTCAAACATTTAATTTGCCATGGAAATGATTTATCACTCGAGAATATCAAATAAAAATTTCTGAGATGAATAGTAAAAAGTGAATAGTGAAAAGTGAATAGTGAAATTTTCGGGAATAAAAGTTAACCTGAAATTGCGAATTGTTACAGAAACTCACAAATCAGAAGACCCCAGGGAGTTGCTTCAAATGTGGAAACTTAGGGCATTTCAAGAATGACTGCCCGGAGCTAAGGAACAAGGAACATCAGGAACTTGGAATCAAGACTGAATCGCACGAGGAATAGTGTGAGCTGTTGAAAGAGAACCATCAGGATATTAGCAACATCAAGGATAACAACAATGCCTCAGCAGGAGGAGCTTTGTTTCAATATATAAACCGTAGTTCGAGCCCTTTAGGGTTGTATCTTTCCTTTTGTACTTACTGTTGGTACGATGACATAACCTAGTTGTATTAAGCACTTTCCTATCCAATGTAATATCTATCTTTTGTTACCTAGGTGATAATCATAACCATCGTTTACTCCATTTTCTATCCCAATTGCTAAAACTTCAATCGTTTCGCAACATTTTATCATTGTTTTATTAGGGATTAGGTTGATTTCGTTTTTGACGAATTAGTAGACTATTACCATTCGACAAGATTCACCCATGTATCCAATACACCATTCAAGCTATTTTACTATCATATGGGGAAATTGTTTTACAGAAAAATTTCTGAAGTAAGCTATTTTATTACCATCCTATAAATTGATTTTTCTGTCATTACACCAAGTATTTACTATTATTACGCGAGGCAATTTTCATGTTACTTGAAAAAAAACATCAGGATACCATTTTAATAACAATGCGTTGAACACCATCTAAAACTTTTGAGAAAAGTTATGATATTTTAACAAAATCTAACATCGCATCATTAGTCCTCAATTGTACATAGCCTGATCACCTATGTAAAATTCAGGAAGGATTATGCCATGAAGGAAATAATTACTTTTTCAAAGGATTGTTAATAACAATCTTCATTTAAAAGTTTTGTAAACAAAGGAACTCTTCCATAAACATCCCTTTTTGCCGAACTATCCCTGGATACTTACCCCACCTGTCACCCACTTAGCCATTAAGTTGGATTTTCCCATTGACTTCCCTAAGAGAGACTTTCCATATCAATTACATGCAGGATTCCTCTATACAATAGAAGCAAAGAAAGGATTTCAGAACTACTAACCAGGACTAGAAGTATATAGTGAGAGAATTCGTAACTCAACAACAAATTCTAAGATACTGCGAGACCATCCGAATTACCATCTCTGACTTAGTTGTCAAATTCTATCATTTAAAGGTACTAGCTAGACTGAGCTACAGGATTGAACTCAATATAAATGTCCGCAGGACAACACAATAGAAATAAACCAAGCTTCTAATTGAGACTGTAGAGCATTTCATTTAAACATGGCCTCATCCATACATAAACTTTCCTGCAGTAAGTTTTCACAAAGGACAATTGTTTGAATCAAGAATATCGATGTAGATTCCCCTAAGGCATTATGTCTTTAGAAATTTCCGATAACCTCACTTTCATACCAAGCAAGGGATCAAACCGGAACATATCTCCTCATCTACATGGGAAAACAGAATAGACATTCATCGACACAACATCAAGTGATACGTTCGCCTTGACAATTACAACGATAAAATATTTCAGGACTTAAGTTAGTCTAAATACCTATGCTTGTAGTTTTGCCTGATAACCACCTATAGGCATTATCCAACCTCAGGAACTAAATGTTAGACATCTATGCATGTAAGCGAACATTTCCTATTCTACCATTTTATCCTTGTTAGTGTTTTCACTTTTAAATAAAGTTGATGCGTTTACATAAATCACATACCTTGTGGAAAAAAAATGATTTCTGAAATTCCTATTTTGAACAAGTACGATCCTTTTTGGTCAATCTTTAGCAACACTATTGTACAATGAGAAATATACATAGATATCAAACTTTGGTAAGCAGTTTTAATCACAACATGTTTGAAAACATTTTTCTACTTCATAACTACTGAAATTTTGAATCATCAGGAAAAATATTACTTAGTAAATCATTTGCTCCATTTTCTAAATTCGTTTATTCAGAAAAGGATTTCAACTAAAACTCACAATCGCGAGACAAATTTCCAGAACCAAATTCCCTACAACATCGCTTATGCATTTAGGATTTGTGACTTGACAATAAAGAATATTTGGAATATGTGCTGAAGGAATTAGGAAGGACATCACAAATTAATCACGAACTTCAGTAGTGGAGACCAAACCCAATAGACAAAGAAGGACATATGTCTTAACATCCGTTGGAACAAAACACAAGGAATCAAATTGTTACCTAAATTCTATCCCTTTCAGATAACGCCAAGTTCGAAGGACCGAACGTTGTGGAATTAGTCACAAAGGTTTATTGTACCCATTTTAGTTATTCCTGTTAAGGAAACCGATTCACATTGGACTTCAAGCAATCATTTCAGGATTTCCTTCAGAAACCCATTTAGATGTAAACATCACCTATCATCCTCAGACCGAGGGTCAAAGCGAGAGAACAATTCAAACATAGGAAAGTATGCTCAGAGCATGAGTGATTGACCTTAGAAATGGTTGGACTAATCACTCAACATAAATCAAATTCATCTACAACAATAGTTATCACACCAACAGCGAGAAACTGGCAGAAGTTAGGTTGGTACATAACACACATCATTTGGATTGGATATCCTGAACAACAAACCATCCAGATTCAAGTGGGAGAACAAATTAAGTTAAAAACATTGCCTTGGATTGGCATGATACAAATTGGATAACAAGAGAGGTTGAACCTTTAGCATATTGGACCATTTAAGATTCATTTTAGAATCGACCAACTAGCATACAAACTTGAGTTCTGGCAGAATTCAGCAGTATATATTACCAGTATCACATTTAAAACATTAAGAAGCGCAGACCATCTATTGATGGGCCAAACTCGGAAAAAAGTTCAACTCACTAGTCCAGTAGGCATTCATGAAATAACCAGAAATTTCCTACAAGTCAAGAATCAGTTACAAGTTCAATAAGTTGTAAACCATTAAAACTTCAAGTTGGTAGGCAGAGTTATGTTGAAAGTTCTGCCTAGGAAAGGCATGATATCATTCAGAAAACTTGGAAAGTTAAACCCGATATACACTGGACCATGTGATATTTCAGACAGAGTAGGCCTAATGACCGTCAGGCTTGAGCCTTGTTAGAGAACAACAGGATTACACAACCATGTATTATCATTTTTTTTCAGATTAGTCACTCATAATCCCATTTGGAAAGGAATCCAACCCAAGGACAAACTCAGACTTTGTAAGAGAACCAACAGAAATCATGGACCGTGTGGTCAAACAGTAGAAGCAGAGTCGAATTCCTATCGTTAGAGTTCGCTGGAATTCTCGAATATCATCACCTTTTCACCAATACGTTTTCAGAGACCAACACAAACTGAACTTCGGGACGAAGTTCCTTTTAGAGGGGAAGACTGTCAGAACTCACCATTTCAGGTCATTTCCTAAACTTTGGAAAAACACTATTCATCAAACACAATTCATCAAAACACTATTTATCATTTTACTATTCATCATTTTTTGTGTCAGTTTGACATTCAGAGAAGCACTCAGAAAATTTACTATTCATTGAACACTATTCATTGCCGGAAAAGTTTTCACTATTCACTTGCATTACTCATTTCATCGTAAATTTAGTTTACGGGTATTTAAATTCGCGTAACCGTATTGGTTCAGGTGCGAATTCATTTCATTATCAGTAAGGACATTGCATACGGACTAGAGATAGTCTGCATATCATCAGTAGGTCATTTACATGTTATACCACTCTTAGGATTTTCAAATTTACATATTTGATACATTTAACGTTTTTCTTATAATTATTTATAATAAACGTTAACACCTGGTTTATAAACACGACGAATATATCTAAATATTCCCACAATGGTCCCGACATATTTTTATATCCATTTTATCATTACAAAAGTTATAATATTCATTTACCCAGTATTTTGGAAATTTATTTTATTTATAACGTAAGTTTATAAATATTACGACGGTTTTCGTGAAAACTAAACAATAATCACCCGAACACTCAGTAATTGTATCCAACATATTTTTAACATTTTTATGACTTCATTAAGTCCCGGTTAACTTCATTAATATTTATTTCTAGCAAACCCGGTACCCGATTATAACTAATACTTACACTAAACTACAACTAATACTACACTAACTTATCCTAAGCAACTCAAAACCGATTTTGCTTCTCTTGTTCACATTGAAAACCGGCCACAAGACCATCCTTAAACCACTTGACCTTTATTTTCTAACCATATACATTTATGTATACATATTATACTATATCCTAAACTAAATATCTACAAAAACACAAAACACATAAACATACATAACTTTTGGAATCATAAGTTCATCTTTTTCTCTTGTTCTTCCCCAAAACCCACGACCAAACCAAAGGACCAAGATCAAGCCATTATTTTTCTTAGTACAAAGCTAGAAAGTTGTTCATTTCATCATTCTAATCAAGAATCTTACAACAAAAACACAAGTAACACAAGATTTCTCATCATCTAATCACCTATTATTTCAAAGTGAGTTATCAAATTTATTTTCATGTTTTCATCTAATTAATACTTGTATCTTATGGTTTTCATGCTTAATTTCATGTACAAGTTAGCTATACCACATTATTCTTGTTAACTTTTTGAACATACAAACCCTAGATTTTGATTTAGGACCCATGGCACCCTAAGAAGGTGTATGGTAGGATTAGTATAGATTTGTGGTGTTTGCAAGAGATTTGGTTGAAGTAGAAACTAGTTTTGAACATGAAAAATGGATTTGTAACAAGTATTTATGCATTCTCTCCCATTTTGGTAAATCCAAGAAAATCTGTAAACATAAAGGAAACTTTGGCAAAATTTTTAGAAAATACTTTCAAAAACGAATCCGTAGGCGAAAGAACGGATTAAAAAGAGTTTATAACGAAGAAGTTATGATTTTTGCAAGTTTGTTGACGAAAAGTATTTTTCTGAAAATTACATGCTGTTGGACGTTTTTCGTCGGACAAAAAGTGGCTTTAGACGTAACCCGGAGGAGCCAAGCTTTCCAAAATATATTACTACATACTAAGACGTAACCGTGGATATAAAGAACAAGTAAAACGGACTTATAACGACAAAGATATTCACGTTTCCATATCGGCAAAACTCATGTTATTTTGACAGCTTTTAGAAATAATAACGCTAAAACTACGTACTAACTCTAGATTTCTAGAAATAATATCAAGTACCCAATTTCATAACTAACGAAGTATTAGTGATTACAAGTATATTTTTATCACTACAAGGCGTTATTTCAAGGATTTCAAACCGAGGATTTCAACACTAACATTGATACGTACGATATATATATATATATATATATATATATATATATATATATATATATATATATATATATATATATATATATATATATATATATATATATATATATATATATATTGCAACTAGTTTTATTTTTCTAATAGCCATATTTTCCTAAGTCTTGGAAAATGTATATTTTTGATAACAACAAGTATTTTTCAAAGAGTAGAGTGGTATAGGAAACTTGTGCATGGACATTCATAACATCATTTCATGATCTAAAGTAGATCGTTCATCATTCATATTAGGTTGCGGCTAGTGTGCGCGCCTTGTTTTTCAGCTCATTACATGTTCATGGTACCATCATATCAGGTGAGTTTTCATAGCCCCGTTTTTAATACAATATTTTGATTTCAAATCCCACGGGGGGAATACATTGCATTAACCATTTTAGTACGAGCCCAAGTACCAAAACATATGTACATTGCTTAAGTTGCCTTACCATCCTGTTAAAGTCCCCTATTTATTATCATGGACCGTTAATTTGCCGATTAAGCGAGAGTGAGTGGATAGATCTATCGAGGGTGACGCCTCCATCCGTGGTAGTTATTACCAACAGTAAGCGGATGCATTTCATTTTGACATTTTGGGAGTGTTCTGGTAAAACATTCGGGAGGGGCATATAATTTCATCAGTCATAGCTTCGGGGTCACGAGCTTAAGGTCTATTGTACTATTTTACGTGACTTTTGTCATGCACTTTTACTTGTGGTGGCCGTACATCAATACATTTTATAAACCTATGGAATTCACCAACATTCGTGTTGACGTTTTAGCAATGTATTTCAGGTTATTAAGGTAGCTCATGTGACATGCATTTGGACCTTCATGGAGTCGCGGAGTCGACGCGTCTCACCATTATTTCATGCACTTATGTAAATGTTTGATCTAGTATGACTTGTTTTTCATAAACATGCAACACCTTTTGGGGACCTCATATTGTAAACTCTGGATTATTTCAATGATCAAATGCAGTATTTTCCAAACGACACTTTAGGTCGTTCAATGTAACTGTAACTGTGATGCTATGACAGACACCCCCAGGTATTCCATTCCACTGCAAGTCAGTTAAATTGGGGGTGTGACAAAAACTTACGCAAGATTGCTGTTGTTCTTTTTTTTTATTAACTCTAACACAGACTTTTCGATCTTATTAAATTTGGTTAGAATATCAACTTTTCGAACATTGATTGGCGACTTCAAAACATCAGTAGGATTCCTTTCTCTATTTACTCTTTGCCTTAAGTCTTCATTGTTTTCTTTACAAACATTTACCTGGAAAAAAAGAAATTAAAAACAAAATAAAAAAATATTTTTGAATTATTTCAAAAAGTACAACTAATTTACTAACATCTTTGCTTAAATTTTGAAGAGTTTCAGCTCCATTCCTCATCTGTAATTCAAAATAACATTTATTGTATGAAAAAAATATGAATTAAATTGTAGAATCAAAAATTAAACTTTCATTATTTTGATAATATTATTAGTGAATGTTAATACCTTGTTTAGATCTTCTTCAGTCTCTTCTTCAATATATTGAATATCTTCTGATTCATAAGCATCGTCTTCTTCAAAACATCTTCTTTACTTGACATACTCCCCAGGAACAAAATTTATAGGCTCCAGACATTGAATTAAATCCTATAAGAATAACAAATAAGATAAACTAACATATTAATTTAGAATGCTTACTAAGGTTTATATTAAACACTTACTTGAGGATTACTTAATTCATTTAATGCTGCTGCTGCAAGCATTAGCTGAAAATATAGGTATAAAATTCTTATTTAGAAAAAGTTTAAACATTGTAATTAAAATTTCATACTATGTGACAGAATAATTAAATACCGTTTTATTCTGTTCTTGAGGAGATTCGGCAAAATTGTTTAGATCTGCAAGCTCATCATCTATCATGTCGTTCCCATCTGTCAGATAAAGTAACTTGACATTATTCCCATCTTTTTCTGAACTTTGGTGTTTCTGAAAATTTAAAACCACGTCTGGAAAATATATTAAAAAAAATAATAATAATAGAAAAAAAAAATTACCAATCATAAAAAACATAATTACCTCCGAATTATTGATTTGATAATTCATTGCATCTCTCATGACCTTGTAAAACTCTGGATGTTTAGAAAGAGCTTTTTTTTGAAAATGTAACGCTCTCAAAACTCTTTCTTTGAATGGTGCGTTTTGTTCGGTAACACAAAGCTTATAAAACACAACCATATCGAGTAGCCGCAGATTAGTCACATTAGAGGAAGACTAAAAACTCGGTTTTCCATCTTTCGTCAAGAAACAAAGACCTTCAGTTGGTTCTTTGCAATACTTAAGATCTTCAAAAATGACTCCATCCGGCACTTGCTCATCTCCATGTAATACCTCTTTGCAAATCTTAAAAAAAAAAACTTTTGGTTTTCTGGGTCTTTGAATGGCATTAAACCGATATAACTCTGGTATGCTTCATCCACTGAGATCTCGTTCATTATTTTGGCTTTTGTTAACAGTTTTTGAACTGCATTAATGGCCTTCCTCTTCATTTCGGCATTTAAACTTCTGCATTTATGAATACAAAGCATAAACTCTTTCCATTCTTCAAATCCTAAGTTATGAAGTTCATGAGGTAAAAGTTTATGCTTCGTTCCGTCATCTAGTGTTAATAAGAATGATGTTTGTATCTGATCAACTTCTTCACAATCAACACTGCAGATTTTTTTATAAGCATACTTCCTTCGATGCTTGCATTCCTTCAAATAATGGCCCATTTTCTTTATTTCTGATAAAAGCATGTTATTGTACAATTCATCCTTTTGTCTTTCTTTTATTTCAGAAACAGGAAGATTATATTTCAAAGAATCTTCTTCATAAATTCTGTTTTTTTTTTTGCTTCTGTACCTTCTTCTTCAAACTCATCTGGGTATTCTGAAATCCAAGCTTCCGCAGACTCAAACATCTTTCGTTGGTTTTTGTTGATTTCATGAAGAAGGATCTTAGTTATGTATCTATTACTCAAAACATCCATCTGAATTCGATGACGTGGATCTTCTTCATCAAAAATCCCAATATCCCAGTTTTCATCTTCAAACTCATAAAGCTCCATATGAAGCATGGCATATAAACCACAGTTAATCTTGTCTTTCTTTGTTCTCCATTTAAAATTAAGCACTTTTGCTTCACTTTGAAGAAACCAATTTTCTGGAATTGGATAATTACGCTTGAGCAAGAAGTCACAAAACAGACATTGCTGTTCACAAAAAGTTACATTAATAGGCTATAACATGATTGTTAAAAAGATATATATTATTTAAAAAATATCAAAAGATATGCATAAAAAACAAAAAAACTTACCACAAAATCAAAAACTTTTTGGTATTTTCCTTCATATGGAGCACCTGATTCAAGGTTGTCTAAAATGACAGCAAAACCAGCCCTTATGTTGAAAACTATAACGTAAAAATGTTCGTACGCAAGTATTGGAAAGAACACCTATTTGATAAATATCAAGTTAGTCAAATTATGAATAGTAAAGTAATAAAATTCGGATAGAGTAGTAAATTTACCAATTCTATATATTTGAAACTAATTTCTTGTCCAAAAGCATCAAACTGATCTTTTACAGAATTAAAAAATTCTGTTTCTTTTTGGGCACGATCTTTTTCATATTCATCCATGTCTTTTGGCTGTTAAAAAAGATATATATGTATATATATATATATATATATATATATATATATATATATATATATATATATATATATACTAGACTTCTAAGCCCGCCCGATGGGCGGGCATGACTTATTGATATCGTTTGTATATTTTTCTATATCGAAAGAAGGGTGGTAAATAATTGTAGGTACATTTTATATTTTTGCATAATAGACGTATTTTTATTTTTTCTATATAAGTAAATGAATTTTTTAGGCTTTATCATTTAGGACAATTGGAATTTTTTCCCCTTTTGATGAGTTGCATGCACATATATAAGTGTTAGTTTTGTTCCAATATTTAATGTATTTTTACAAATATGAAATGAACAGCGGGCGCTTGTGGTTGTGAATTAGCAATTGCAATAAGGTACGTAAGGTTCCTCTGAATCTTTGCCTCGTAAATGTGGACTATGGACATATAACAAATACGGGTAAGAAATGTGGTGAAACCAATTTTGAATTTTTTTTATTATAAAAAGTCAAATAATCAAATTTTACGGGGTGCTTGTGAGTCTTGGTTTATTGGGTCATTTTCTGCTACTTAAACAAATGAGGAATAGTTATAATAATCAAATGTTTAATAGCAAGGAGCTACCTAGTTCGTAGTTATAATAATGACCAAGTAGATAATACTCGTGCACGCATGGGGTTTTTAGAAAACAATTGTGATCACATATACTAAAAATGTTTTTTATTCATAAAAATAAAACTACTATTTTAATCCAAACAAAACTTCATTTCGATGGCCATATTATGGTTCCATTATACCGTCACTTTGTTACTCAAAAACTAACGACATAACTTGACCGAAATTTGGTTCACAATTAAAATAATTGACTTGATTACTAACCTCAGCCTCATAAGTTTTTATTGGGTAACAAATGTCCCATTCTGCATAAAGAAATTGGATAAGACAATTAGATAATAATGAAATATTAGTAATAATGTAATCTTAAATATATATATAGGGTCCCCAATTTGTATTCATAGCTCTAATGGAATATTAAAAGATGAACTTTTGTCTGATTGTAAAATTTTAATTATTTGTTTTCTGAAGAATAACTAAATGAGCAGTAAATATGCTTATATATGAAGTATAATAAAATATAAACAGCATTTTAGAGCACCTCAACCACGTCTTCATCTATAATGCTCCAACGACTTCAAATACTGTGTTTGCTGCATATATATGTAAAAGTTCATATATATGGTATTTTCATAGATATTGTCATCTTTATGTAAAAAGTTTAGCTACCGCATGTTGTGTTTGTGTACGAATATCGTTAGTTTATAAGGCATATGATTATATAGTTTTTGAATCCATGCACACATGAGTTATTGATATGGTGTGATATCACGTACAAAGACAAAACGGCTAAAACATTTAAATATAAATATTGTCTTTACAACCAACTCATCTAAAGAAAGGTTTTTTATGAACGGAAAAATGGTAGCAGCAAAGAGATTCTAACTTAGAGAGAAAAAAAAAAAAAAAAAAAAAAAAAAACCCTTGGTCAACAAATTTGAGCATGGAAAATTACAAAACTGAATGTCAAGATGGTCCCAAGAGTTTCACTTTGGACTAAAGGCCTTCCATGTTACCTATAGATTACTTGTTTAATTAAATATACAAAAGGCTAAAGCATGTCACAAATATGAAACAAATAAAGTTTTCTATAGATGTAGGTAAATTGTTTGATAATCTTTTAGCTTGTGGTTACGATCAACCAAAAATGTGAGTAGATAGATGGAAAGTTGTGGATTGCAGCACAGTCTTACAACATGATCTAAATACAACTACTTTCATCCAAGCAAATCTAGGATCCTCTTTATGAAAGTTTCGAAGTTACCTAACAGCTGGGGTAAAATATCTTTAAATAAATTCTAAAGCTTTTAACATTTCAATGAAAAAAAATAGCTACTTTACATACGATTGCATCGACTAATGGTAAGCGGCGCCGAAATTTGCTTAACTGTAACCAACAATAACACCTTTTGTTCAGATTCAACAACCATTCCCTGCATATAAAATGTAGTAACACTTCCGGTATATACACTGCATAGCCCTTTTGTCAAATTGTACTCTTCCCAACATTCACACCCCATATACTTTTACACACTGATATATAGACAATACTTCCGTTGCAAACTGCCCGAAGAAAGCCATTAATGACTTTTTTCTTAGCATGCAACATCATTTTTTTGTCGTACATAATTGATGCACAATCATATCATCAATTAACCCATTTGTAACAACTCTTACTTGATAAAGGTCACATACATCACCTTTTTTCACCCATGGCATCTTAAGTTTTCCTTTCTAAAATACTCAGCGCGTTGTTTGGTGCAGAACTCTTGGCTATTTCTCGCCTTATGGCTCCAGCCAAAACTTTTCAACCACCTGCAAGAATGTTAAACATAAGTAAAAAAGATAGAAGAAAACAAAATACAACAAAACTTACTCTTGAAAACTTACTTTAGGAACAATCTGCATGGAATTATTTGCAGCATATGGTGATTGATTAACTCGAACTAACTGCAGATCCAATCCATCGTTTATCTCTTTGACTTCATCCATGTTCTTAATGTTTTAAAAGGGACATTGTTTCTGAATCGTTCTTCCATATTCTTGTACCTGTTTAAACAACATGTAATGTGAAGCATATTGATTTTTTTTCAATTAATTAGTAATGTAATAGTTATATTTACATTGTTAGTATTTCCTCTGTCTCTAGAATGTTGGGATTGAAGTAGTAATACGTGGCTGGGGTCCCGGATAGTTGCATCACTCCCTTTACTGCACATCCGCCTTGAGAATTACTTGTATCTAATGTAAGAGTATTACCGCTGGAACATAAGGGCTACCATACATATTCCAGTTGTGTTGTTGGTATTGTGATGGAACAGGTGGCAGTAATGTCACCATATCCCATTGAATGAGACACTTTCTTAAAAGAGTGAAATTGCTTTTTTGGGACATATCTCGTTGGTTCTCCTCAACAACAACCTAGATAAAGTTGTGGAAAGTAATTAATCAGAAAAATGTGAGAATACATTAATTAGTGATCTTTAACATAAGAGATATTTACCTGGCCAGTTGGGTTTCTTGGATTAATAACAACCAAAGCCCTGACAGTAATGCCCTTTGATCGTGCGGTTTCCAGTTGCTATTTAAGCTCAGATATCTCTAGTCCCCACCTTGTTGCTTCATCAAGACAATAAGGAACCTGAAAATCATTATGAAGCAACAATTTAGCATTCTAATAAAGTAACAAAGAATAACATGGGCATTAGCTTCTGGTAATAAAAGCACATACAAAAGTGTCACTGTGAAGGGCAATTGAAGCAGAGTAATGAGGGTACTGAGGAATTGGGCAAAGGATTCAGTCATTCTCTGATCGAGTTAGCGACTGCATCATGTGGACCTACTATACACAAACAATACAATTAGTAATCAAGATGGAGTAACAACCAATAAGAGCACTAAAAAGAAATCATTATACTGGTCTAAATTTACATTGATTGTATCCTTAAAAAATCGTATATACATATATTTCAAACACATTTGGGGGTGTTACAGTAGCAACAGTCCTTGATACATTGTTTTGTATAGGATGAAGTCGGGTCTTTTTTTGTGCTTCCAACACCAAAGTGAAAATGGAATATGCCTTGTGTTTTCTAACTGCCTTAGTACATCTGGTATTGTGTATAGGTCCTTGTTTTGTAGCTTGACAACCACCTTATCGCACTCTATAGTCATCGAGCGTTGCCTCAGGGCTGAAGCAAGTCAGTGTGTATAGTAGCAGTCTCGTTGCTAATAATCGCCTTAAAGCAATAGTCGTTTATGGTAAATGCATGTTTGGTTGTCAGTTTGTGAAATAGATATGGGATATTTCCATTCAATATGATTCAAGTGTTTCATACAGTACCTGTAGTTAGGTATTTTTTCTGTTCCGGTTTTTCGACCACTGCTGGTGTGGGCGTGTGGGTGTTACTTTCTTCCCACGGCCGACGCAATTGTTGAAATACCATGGTCTTGTTGCGTTGATCCTTAGTATATTGGCCTCTGCTGTGAATCTGACATCCTACATTATGTCGACAACATTTACACCTGTTTATGGTAATGCTGCAGTGGGGTTGTGTTAAATATTGTAATTACCTCTAAATTTTTTTGCCCAGCATATATAAGCTCACTGCTATGACAACTGGCTCTTCTGCCGCTATATATCTGTCAATGTCAAAGTCTTTGGCCATCTCGTTCCGTAGGGTAAATCTGACACGCTTGCCTCTGTAAAGTAGGTATACTTTTGTTCGATATTTGATAAAAGGAAAACAGGTATCTACTGGTATAGTAGCTTACTCAAGATTGTTGTTTTTAATATCTCTTCTTGTTGTTCGCTTTGTAGTTGCATCGCTTGTTGTTATTTCTTCATCAACTCTCTACACGTATCCTATATAGTCTGTTTGCAAGATCAGTTGTACCACGATAAGTTTCATTCATTTGAACTGCTACTGACGTCAATCAGTCTACAAACTCATTGGCAAATCAGTAAGCAAACACACTTATAAGTGAGAAATAGTCATTGCTGAGAGTTTAAGAAAACTGTCAATAAAATATCATCTCGCTATAAAAGAAGACTCCTCTGACCTATGTGTGGTTCCTCGACCATTTGGTCATCAAAACTAAGGTATTTCTGTCGTGGTAGTAAATTAAACCATCTAACTATGAAATGGTCCAAATTGGGTAATGTTTGATCTTTAATGAGTCAAACGAACTTCCTCAAGTGTAGGATACATAACTTCAAACCTTCCTGTTGCCTGCATCATAAGATAATCAGACAATAGTGGTAGTAGATTTAACCCATTTAACTATGAAGTGGCCCGAATTGGGTAATGTCTGATCTTTAAGGAATCGAACGAATTATGAGCTTTTTGCCGCAAATTGACCCCAACAGGGCTCAATTCTTTTTATATAGGTTATAGATATTTGACTTACAATAAAGGAAGAAGTCAAGTACATTCCAGTTACATTACTGATCCTTTCAGTTGCTCGTACTCTAATATTCAAAGCTTCCGGGGTACCGATTTAGTTCGCCATGTGTCTTGAAATGCAACAAATATGTTCTAGGGAAGATACTGAGCATGAATCCCTACATTACTGAAAAGTAAACGCAATAACATCAAAAAACTCTTACCAATATAGAAGTGAAAAGGTTGTCTCAAGAACGTGGACATATATTTGTTCAATCGATAGTTCAAGACTACTTCATAGTGCTTGACCCAGTAATTGGGTAGGTTGCAATCAATGGCCAATCGGGTAATGTTGTATTCATTCAAAACTTCACCAACGTGTGGAAAACTCCATGCCTGATTCTTAGCATTACCCATATCACCTGGTTACATTAAATATATAACATTTGAGGCCTTCATGCAGGCTCAAACACAAATATATAAGAACTAAATGAGGTATTGCAAAACTTAATTAATTGGACAAAAGTGAAAATGTTCAAACAAAATCTCAAACATGCGGTATAACTGCCTGCAATAAAAAATTAAATTAGGGATACACATAAAACTCAAAAGTATGATTAGATTAGCTACAAATATCAAGTTGGTTACATTTTTTATGTCTTCTTTGGTAAATTCTTCAAACCAAAATATGATTTCTTCAATTCGTGGTGCACTGGGTCTAACCGGAGCCCTTTCTGCCTGCCTAGAATATCCAAAGGTATTAAATACTTTTTTAGAAGAGTGCTAGATAAATATTTCCTTTCAATTCTCTTTCTAATAAAAACAAAAAATAAGATTGATTTAGCTACACAAGATATGATACCTACAACATATAGTGGAATAAGATACTTAGTGCAACTCATTGCTTGATCAAAAAACTTATACAGTATCATTTATTCAAGTCTGAACTACATAAATGGTACATAGAATAAAAAAAATGTGGCCTAGATGCATCGTAATACAATTTGTATTTGAACCCAGATGCACAAATTTTTGTTTAAACTATTATCTATAAAGAAAGTGGTAGATACCTGCTGCCCTTGTATTGAGAAAGTAGAGAAGTGTATGCCTCAAGTTCATGACTCTCAGTTGTCCTATCCTGTTAATTAATCAACATGAGAAGAAAACATAATCAATTAATCAACATGAAAAGAAAGCATACCTTGAATTTCATGCTTAGTTATAAGTTTTTCAAAGTTTCTGGAAAAATAGAAAATCTAATCATGCTTACTTCAACACAGGAGACAATAAATAATATAACATGGGAGTCATTATACCCTGAAAGACAGCTTAATATAGGATATAAATGCATCTCATAAACATATGAAGTAGTAAAAAAAATCAATGTATTTAAATTAAACGGCAAGAAAGACAATTCCTTAATCGCTGTTATAACGTGGGGAAGTCACATACAAAATTAATTAACGTAAACATGTTAGATATAACACGAACATGTTTTGAAAAAAGACGGCTAACCTGCAAAGAAAGCGTATAACCTGCAAAAAGCTGCAAAGAAACCAATATATGCATACACAATAACAAAGTTTCATCTTAGGGTTAAAAATTCTTGAAACAATAATTTTTTTACCTCTTCGATTTGAGATGAAAGAGACGTACTGTTTCATATGAGAGTGAGGAATGAACATTTTTAGTAAATTGTAACACAATTACACAAATTGATTAACTATAAGATGACTAACTTATTATCTTATCTATCTTGTCTCTTATGAATTTATCACCAATACTCATCCACTGTAAGCCTATTTTCACACAATAATGATGTAAAATAGAGATGGAATATGAATGATTCATCACAGTAAAAAAGTTTCATCATTAGGGTAAGTAACATGCATGCAATCCATATAGGGTTAAAACTTTATTAACCCAGATGCACGTAACATACCTTGGAAGAGATAACAGGTAAAAGATCAAGTGCCTATAATGTAAGAAATACGGCTGCAACAAACAAAAAACATGATATTAGGGTTGTTTTAACCCAGATGCACGTAACATACCTTGGAAGAGATAACAGGTAAAAGATCAAGTGCCTATAATGTAAGAAATACGGCTGCAACAAACAAAAAACATGATATTAGGGTTCTGAGTTAAAAAAAATGAGCACCGTATCATTAGAGGAGAGGGCAAATTATGATATTAGGGTTTTGAGTAGACGTATGGATAATGATTAATTAGATTAGATATATTTTGATTAACAAAAATCCTTAATTGCAGAGGTTTATAGATATGGTGTTTCAAAATATAAAACAAAAATGATGTTAGTCTAGTGGTTATCAAGTGTGTTAATGTTACAAACCACCCATGGTTCGATCCTCTCTAGTGAATTTTTTGTACTAATTAAATTCGGATTTTAATTCCATTAATCATTGCTTAGGTGGCCACAATGTGATGACATGGCTGATAATGAATTACTGGGCAATGACTGGACAATGACTGTACATATTCTTCAAATGCCTCCTGTTATATATAATGTATATATATATATATATATATATATATATATATATATATATATATATATATATATATATATATATATATATATATATATAAGTACATAAATGATAAGAAAAAATAGAATAAAAAAAAAACACATATATAGATATATTAAATTATTAACATAAATTGAAGTTTAACTTACAATAACTATAGTTTTGAAGAAATATCTAATCGCTGAGCTATCCTCCTGTGTTAATCTTTCTTCAAAATTTAGAATATTCACAAAGTTATCTATAACTTCAAGCTCAATATATGTTTCAGAGGCAAGTGATAGGATATGAACATTGAGAATAGGTTTGTCTTCTCCAAATTGGAATATCTTCTCCCTAACAAGTAAAAAAATATAAAAGTATGATTAACAAAATAAAATTTGAAAATGATAAATAATTCAGGTTAATAGCAAAAAAGTTATGATATCTTACATAACATTTTCTTCAGCAGCTTTTTGAAGAATGATTTTTGGAAATAAACACTCAGCTTGTGATTTATATTCTGCTTTTGTATCCACTCACTTGTTCATATATGGAGATTCAAAATGAATGGATGTTTTCGCTTTCCTTTTTAGCATCTTTTCTTTTTGATCCTTGACGAAATCATCTTTGTTTGAATGCTGGAAAGAATTTAAACAGAAATTATAAAGAATTTAAGATGAATCTTATTCCATAATTGTAAAAATAAATATATGATTCAAACCTGGATCTCTGTAACATTTTCTTCTTTAACACATTCTGCAGTTTCAGATTCATCTTCAGTTAAAACTTTCTCATTTATCTGATTCAAACCCTGAAAAAAACATAAACATAAGAAAATGAAAAAGTTTTATTTAATTTATTTAATTTCACATAATGTATAAGTAGGAATACAAAAAATATACCTCAGAAATATTTTCATCTTCATTTGAATAGATTTTCTCTACTTCATTAATAGGAGAAAAATCTTTATGCTCAAACAGATACTGATATTTACAATCATTACTGATAGTTAACTGATTGTGAAAATTAACATCTTTAAATGAACAATTATCCTTTGATAGATTCCTGTCCATAACTTCTTCACAACCAGATGAGCCGGTATTATACATTGTTTCAGCAGAATCTATAGCAGCCAAATGAGTAACGCTAACAGAAGCAGGAAGAGATTTTACATAAGTTTCATCTTCAAGTTTCTTCTCAGATACTTCATGTTGCATATTTGAGATATCACTGCCGTCTTTATTTACTTGAATCTTTTCAAAGCCAGTGGTTGCAGAAACTGTAGACAATTCTTCCAGAATGTTGACGTTACTTTCTCTGTGATGATCTTCATCAATTTGCATATCAGACCTTTCAATAGACTGAGATTGTATTATCACATCATCAACTTTGTTACATTCTTTATCTGCAGTATCAGAAATAATGTCACAGTCTTCATTTTGTTGAATTGTAACATGCGAACCATCTTGACAGACTGCAGATTCATTTCGACCTTGTTCAATTGCACATTCCATTGTCAATTTATTGACATCTGGTTCATCCACAACTTCCTTTGCAGTTTCATTTCCTCCTTGTACATCATCAACTTCCTTTGTGGGTTCATCACCTACTTTTTCCTCATCAACTTTGTTACATTCTTTATCTGCAGAATCAGAGATAATGTCACAGTCTTCATTTTCTTGAATTGCAACACGCGAACCATCTTGAGAGACTGCAGATTCATTTTGACATTGTTCAATCGCGCATTCCATTGTCATCTCATTGTCATCTGGTTCATCCACAACTTCCTTTGCAGTTTCATTTCCTCCTTGTACATCATCAACTTCCTTTGTGGGTTCATCACCTACTTTTTCCTCATCAACTTTGTTACATTCTTTATCTGCAGTATCAGAGATAACGCCACAGTCTTCATTTTCTTGAATAGCAACACGTGAACCATCTTGACAGACTGCAGATTCATTTCGACCTTGTTCAATCGCACATTCCATTATCAATTCATTGACATCTGGTTCATCCACAACTTCCTTTGCAGTTTCATTTCCTCCTTGTACATAATCAACTTCCTTTGTGGGTTGATTACCTACTTTTTCCTTATCCACATGTTTAAGTTTCTCATGACACATCTCTTCAAGCTTTTCAAAAGAAGTAGCTACAGTTTGCAGTGGGGCATTTCCAGTGTTCTGAATCTTGTTTGATTTACTCTGCAAAATTATAAAAAACACACAAAAAATTCACATAAAACATAAAAAGAAACAAATATAGAACAATACATTCAACGATTTTTATATTACAAACCTGCAGAATAATTTTGACTACATTCTCTTCAAAAGGTATATCTTGAGAGGGTTTAGATTGAACGGTTTGAAGAATTTCTGCGTCATTCAATGTAGAATCTATTTGCTCAAACTGCAAATGCATAAATCACCGATAAATGAGCAAAAAAATATTATACCAATAATAAATACAGTAGAAAGTTACAAAAATGAAAAAACAAATAAAACATTTAAAACCTTATTTTCAGCAGAAATATTGTTTTTGGGAATCAAATTGTCTGTAGTATCCAAATCAGCATTTCCCGAACCACTGCATTCAGTTGCTATATCTTTGTTCTCGTTTGCTTCATGTACAACTACGTTTGTAAGTTCATCACCTACTTGTTCATTAAGATCTTGAGCTTTCAAAAATAATTCGGATGCCACATAACTATCATTTTGTTCCAAGCGATTCTCTTTGTTATGATCCTCATTATTCATATTATCATCCATCTTTGTATCAGATCCTTCGAAATGAAATGAATTTGCTGAATCACCAGTGTATTCAGTTGCTTTACCTTTGTACTCATTTGCTTCATTGAGTTTTACAACTTTTTCTGCTGGCGTACTTACAGTACCACCATCTGTGAGTTCATCGCCTACTTGTTCCTTAAAACTATCATTTCTTTCAACAACCATCTCCACTTGAGTACTTGCAGAACCATCTACTGAGCCATTATCAGAGATGATTAATACATTAACATCTTGAGTTTTCGAAAACGATTCATTTGCAACTGAACTCTCTTGAGTTTGAGAAACCTAAAACAGTAAATAAAGTCAGATGCTAAATTTGGCACAAAGATAATTTAAAAATTGATAAAACTTTAGTTTTCTAAAATTAAAGAAACCTACATGAGATGATGCTACATCTTGGGATTTAATAGGAACAACAAAATCTTCTTGATGAATTGCCGCTACATCATCTGTGACCATATAATGCTCTTCAGTGACACCTTTGTTATCATGATGTTTACTTGGAATTGTCATCAAAGTTTTTCCAGTACTACTTAATTGCAAATTGACATTTGTTTCCGGAAGTATGTCTGACGTTGCACGGACCTCATTACCTTTTGCAGACAATTCAGAACCTGAAGTCAATTCGTTATGCATTTCAACATTACCTTTTGAATTGTCATCTTCAGGTAAGTGCATATGGCAAAATTGAACATTTGAAGGAGCAGCATCATCTTGAAACGCGCTAACAAGTTCTGCAATAACATCAAAGGGATTCTCTTTATTATGATGTTCAAAACCTTGTAAATGAAATAAATTTGCTGAATTACCATTGCATTCAGTTGCTTTACCTTTGTTCTCATTTGCTTCACTGACTTTATCAACCTTTTCCGCTTGCTTACTTAAAATAACACCATCTGTGCTAGCATGAGACTCGCATAATGCAGTAACAACTTGAGTTTTTGAAAATGAAGCAGCTGCTTCATCTAGAACTTCCTTTGTGAGTTCATTGCCTACTTGTTCTATAATATCTTGAGTAGCAACTGAACTAACTTTAGCATCAATAACTTTCTCTTCGGAAACAAGAGTACAGGACTCGCTAAAGGCAGTAAAGTCTTGAGTTTTAGAAACTTCCATTTTGGTTTCACTGGCACATGCTTCATCTACAACTTCATTTTCTGTGTTGTTGTTTGCATTCTCAGTAACTTCTTTTTCAGACAAAACACTTTCTTGAATTTCAATACAGTCATACTTTTCAGAACCTGTAGTTAATTCATCATGCATTGCAACATTACCTTCTGCAGTCAATTCAGCATTATTAAAGTTTGAATTGTCATCCTCAGATAATCAAATACTGCAAGAACCAACATTTGAAAGAGAAGAATCACGTTGACACGGGTTAACAAGTTCTGTAACATCATCATCAATCTTTGTATCAAGATCCATCTTCGTATCAGATCCTTCCAAATGAAATGAATTCTCTGAATCATCACTCGGTTATACATACGGTATGTTAGTGTCAATGTTTTCATGCTCATTAAATCCTTTTGCTGACACATCAATTTCTCCAAAGCACCCTGTATTTGGAGAAGCTACATCATTTTGAACAATATCCTCCAATACATTAGATACAAATTTCATCACGTCATTGTCTTGGCAAACATAATTTTCTGGCTTGTGAGCTTCTTCATTAACAACTATCTCAGAAGTATCTACACCACACGTATCAGAAACAGGATCATCTGAAACTACACAATCACTTTTGTCCTTCCCAATCAAAAGTGATAAAAGCTGTTTTTTAAATGCAACAACTTCTTCGTCTTTCGAAAGAATATCATCATAGGATGAGAAGTTATGTATGCATCTTTTCAAATCAGAAATTACTTCCTGCAAAATTTAATGAGATAATAAAAAATAGTTATTCATTTGTTAATTACTACAACTTGGTTTATTAATTATTTTAATTACTAAAGACATTTACCTTAACATTAGGTGATTCAGGTTGTTTATCTTTTGAATATTCAAAGTTGTTAACCTGAAGCTGATCAACTTTATCATTACTTGTAAACAACGAATATTCAACCGCACTTTGATTTTCATCCTAGATTAAAAAACACAAACCAGTAATTTAAATATATATATATATATATATATATATATATATATATATATATATATAAATTAAATAAAAAAAATGATAGAAATATTAATATATAAACTTGAATAAATTAAAACCTCTTGCACAGGAACATCAGGCAACTCGTTCTCTTCAGAGTTCAGATAATTCAGGCTCATCATACTGAAAATAAAAAATAAAAAATAAAAAAATATATAATTTCAAAAATCAATTATTAACTTGTAAAAATATAATAGATGTTTATAATTCATTTGATACCTCTTTTGTAGAAACAGACATCCAATTGTTGATTTGATCATTATTTGAAAAATACTCATTCTGAGTTTCGTCAACCTGGTAATAAAAACATAAATTAGTTTTAGTAACAACTATTAAAATTTAAATATTATACTAAACATAAAAAATTAAATACCTCATCAATATGATCATCAGCCAAATTGTTGTCATCAACATTAATTGAATAATCAATTGGAAGATGATTAACCAAATTGTTATCAGCAGGAGAGAAATGATTTTTTTCAGATAATAATGAATTATCAACATCATTTGATTCATTAACTCTTGAACTTTCACATATTTGATTCACTCCAGAATTCAAATATTGGCACTCATCTTCTGAAACTGTTGTGTTCTGTATTAGTAAAGGTTCAGGAGATTCAAATATCGCTTCATCTACTTCCTCATTATTTTTGGTTCTGAAGAAGAACTGATCATCAGAAAAAAACTCAACAAAATTTTTTAGACGTAAATGTTCAGAGTCCACTTTTCTCAACAACTCTATTGAGCAATATAGCAGGACATCTTCTTTTGATTTGCTTCTTCGGAAGAGCCATCTAATATACAGCAACTGTGGAAAAAAGATTTAATTGTAATCAAAATAAGTATAAAATTTATTGAAATACAAAATGTTTAAAAATAGAAACATACCGTCAGAAAAGTTATAGGACCACAATACTGGTCGTTTCGAGAATTTTTCTTTACATCATGTTTGTTGAGAGCTAGAGAATCGACAACTAAACCACACCAATCAACTCTATTAATGTTATCATAATGCTGAGCAAGAGATGGTAAAAATTTCATATTTGATTCTCCTCCCTTGCATGCTGATATCATTGTGCTGACCAATAAAATAATGAAATTTAACTTGAAAACATCATTTACTTCATTAGTTGCAACAATGAAGTCCTTCAGATTTGTGGAAAAAGACCTATCTTTAGTTTTCACGATAAGTTTTCCATCTGCATCATAGTATTGTTTCCAAAAACTTTGAAGATCCAATTTAATTTTCTTGTAAGATGTCCTTTTTGCAAAATTAATTCGTAAATCTCCTTTTGGAAAACCTAGAATATCATGCACTAAATCTCTTGTTATCTTAATCTCGTGTCCTTTAAAAACCAGTGACTGTTCTTCAATATTGTAGCACTCTAGGATTTTATACGCAAGATTTGACGGTATAAGAGAAATATTTAGATTCAAAATCTTCTCAAATCCCAATGCTCGTACATATTCTCTAAAACAAGGAACTAATACTATATGCTTCACCGCTTCGTACAAGCTAACAGGAGCACTTCTAATCCTCAGATCTGTTGAATCTAGACATTCTTCAGTTTCTAGGTAAACTTTACCCTTCTTTGTCAGTGTTTTCCTTTGTTTACGAACAACATCATTCCTAACAGAGACATTGTTATCCAGAGCTGTTGTACTTAATTCTCCTGAAAAATTTAGTGTTATTTAATAATTATTAGATTTTGAAAATAAGGTATGTTGTTCTTTGCAGCTACAAGATAGTCAAAAGCATGAGATTAATAATGCATAGTTCAAAGTTTCTTAGTTATGAAAATAAATAACTTTAAAATATGTGTATTTTTGGAATGTGCAAACTAAAAACAAATCTATAATAATCACTAAAGATATAAGTAGCTAAAAGTGATGGTTATAAAACACCAGTTAATTATTATGTTTTCAAAAATAATTTTTTGCCTACTTTGAGAATAAGCTCATTAAATCGGAAAGAAATTTGAGTCAGACTACAATCCTATTAAATATTAAAATCTCAAATTTGAGCTAGTTATTACACAAGTGTTTGAAAAAAAAAACGATGTACATAGATATTGGGGTTTAAAAGAAACTAAATAATGTTGAGGATGTGGGGTGTGTCTAGTTGTGTACATATAAAAGTAAAATAAGAAACTAAATCAGAACAATACTAATTAAAAGTTATTTTTATTCAACAGATAATAAAAAAAAGCTTTAAAAAATAAAATCTAATTATAAACATATATGCAATGTAAAAATAACTTATTAAAACATACTCTTTTTCGATGATATCTTTTTTTTTGACAACATTCACTTCCTTTTCTGTATCCAAATGAGTATTTTCAGAATCTTCATCATCACTAGACAAAATATACTCGTCTTCTTCATCACGTTCTTCTGTATAAGAAATTAAAAACAAAAAATAATAAGTAAAAAAAACTAAGTAATTGTAGATTACTTAATTATAATGTAATTGTAGTTTACAGTTGTTTAAAATTTAGATTACGGAAATCTAATATATGATATCAAAAAATGCAATATATAACACACATTAAATCATTACCATACCTTCAACAGCATCATCTATCTCAGTATAGTTAACCTTTGACTTTTTTCGTCTATCCTGCTTTAATAAATATTCTTCTTCACCTAATAAAAAAATAAGTAACAATTTATTAAAAATATAAAAGTAATGATATAATGACTTTAAAAAATATATCAATGATTACCTTCATTTAGACGATCTATAAAACTTTTACGTTTCTTAGGTTTTTCAGATTGTACCATTTGAAGATAGTTCCTTCCATCTGAATTACCTTCCCCTTCCATAATACCATATAAGAATAAGATTAAATAGTAACAACAGTTGATTTAAAAAGTAAAAAGCCGACTTTATATTTTTACAGTTTTATCACAAATACATCAGTTTTAGGGATATAAAATTATTTACAATAGCTTATAATTAAAAAAATACCTGTTGTTGCTCTATTTTTATAAGATAACATAATCCTTTTTGAAACTTCAGGCTGTTTTGAATTTTCAAAGTTGTATACGTATGCGTTTACTTGATTTATCACTGTATCGTCTACAAAAGTAAATAAATAAATAAATAAATAACTAATAATAATACCTGAATTTTAAAAGTTGTATACGTCTGCGTTTACTTGATTTATCTCTGTATCGTCTACAAAAGTAAATAAATAAATAAATAAATAAATAAATAACTAATAATAATAATAATAATAATAATAATAATAACAACAACAACAACAACAACAACAACAACAACAACAACAACAACAACAACAACAACAATAATAATAATAATAATAATAATAATAATAATATAATAAAATTTAATCAACTAAAATAGTTTATATAAGAAGTCAAATATAATAAAAAACATTAAAATATAATTAATATCGGAGTTCAAAATATTCAAATTAAAAAAATTTGAAAAAAAAATATAATATCAATTTCTCATCAAATAAAGAACTCATTGCTAGTTATTTGCTTAAAATATGATCAAAACATTTTATCAAACACTTAACATGCATTCAAATAGATAATAAGCGTAAGCAGAAAAAAACAGAACATCTACTTGTATATTCTAAAATAAAAATTAAAAAATAATAAGCTAAAAGATATATTAACTAAAAACTAACCTTGAACTTTACTTTTAGTAGATTCTGAAAAAAAGATTCTAACTGAAAAAAAAAATAATTAAAAAAGTGTTAGAAAATAATATGAGAAGTTAACAAATAAGATGAAACAAAACTATATAATTCGCGCATTACGTTTTTTGGTTCGTTTGTTATCTGAAGAATTAAGAGAATCCACCGGATGACTCATTGTATCTAATTTGATTTTTATTTGAAGTTTATGATTTGTGATACAGCGTGTTTGGTATATGAAACGATCACAATATTTTTTAATATATTAGTCACAACGATATTGGGCTAATTTTTGGATTTAATAACAAGTGGGCTCTTATCACATGTAAAAAGTTACTTTTTTAAATAGTCAAAAAGGCTAATAACTTTTTGTTCTAATAACAATTGGGCTTCTACCTTATGAAAAAAAAAAAAAAAAAACACTTACTTTTACTTAATTTTAAAGTTTCATATAACATATTTTTATCTAGTTTTTTTTTAATAATAATAAAAAAGGCTAGAGGAATGTTTTTAAACTAATCAGATTTTGCAATCCTAAATAATTGTTGAGTGTTGCTGTTAGCTTGTAGTGTGTACCTTCTTTTGATGAATTGTTTCCGATTCAATCTAGTATTTGTTTGTTGGCTGGTACTTTTCATGGTTGTAGAACTAAGTTAAAATACTTTCGATCAAATGTATTTGCAAAATGTCCCTTCGGTCATATAATTTTTTGTTTCTATACATACTTGGTCTGATAGAGAATCATTCAAGATACAGTGCACCAACATACAATCATTATAAGTTTATTGAATATTTTAATACAAACATGAACTAATTAAATTGAAAACTTGCGATACTCCTCGGTTTGAACTATTACAAAATCTTGAAAAATAACTGACAAAGTTTAGCTATGTACGATTTTTGTCTTTGGCATTTCTGGTGTGATTCTTTTTCCAGTAATTTTACTCTATAGTTTAGTAATTCTTCGCAGCAAAAGCTATTGGTGACACCAACGGTAAAATATGCCTCATGTTGTGCATGTCTAACAACGCTGAAATTCGAAGCCAATGGTGAATAAATGTTAAATTCTTTGTCTAATACATGGAAAAGTAATACCTATAGAAATATAAATCAATTAGTTTTTGAGTCAAAATTGTACCTTATCCTTACTGAATGAATAATTCAAAAAGGCGAGCTGACTAAGAAGGCACAGGAAATCCGATCTCGTGTTGTTGAGAGGGAGCTGCTACTCAGTGGTATGAAACCAGTGTTTAAAACAAAACATCCAGTGGTATGAAACCTGTGTTTAAAAACTATTAAAACAAAACACCTAGTAGTATGAAACCTGTGTTTAAAAACTTGTGTCAACTACAACATATGCTATCTATATAGACAATAGGGGCTTTTACCAGACCAATGTTTTAAGTTTTCCATTGCCTTCTCTCTAGTTTTCACTAAGACACGTTTCATAATAACAATACTTAAAAACAACTTGCTTAACCCACATTCAATTCTACAAATAGAAATCAGACAAGTGTTCTATCAAATAAATAACAATAAAAATTAAAAAGAAGGTTCATTAAACATTTCAAAAAATAATTGAAGTTGACTATGTAAAAAAGAGACAAAAGGCATGTTATACAGAGCTCACCTTTTGTCTAAGAGAAAACAACTTTCCGATTTTCCATGTCCTCTCTTGTTTTACCTTGTATATGAGGTATAAACCTATTTTACATTAAGCAGCCTAAAAAACTCACAGAACACAACATCATGTTGGCCATAAACTAAAACATAAAACAAACTGATAAAGACATGATGAAATGACTACAGGTATATGATAACTCTTTACATTGTTAGTGACAAAACTGCTTTCGTCACTATAGGCTAATTTTTTGGTTAAAACAAAAATGAAATTTCTTTTTACGTTCAGTCCATTGTAGCTGGCATATCAAGAGCTACATTCGCACATACTACACATGTATTGGAGGCTCCCACCTTTTAACACAACCGTGCAATCAAAAAACAAGTTCCTGAATGCAACTATAATAATAACTAAATAGATTAGCACTATCGTTTTTTCAGATGTACCTTACCATTGAAGTATTTGCGACGTCAGAACTTAAGTACCAGTGAACCACCAGAGGAGATGACATGGTTATTCAAGATAATATATTCAGATGCAAGCATGCTTTTGTAGTTGAACGGCATGTCAAATACTTGATAGATAACTGGATTTTTCCAACTCTGACATACCAATCAATCAGCAAAGCCGGATTGCCAGAATAGTTAAATGTTCTTCCGATAACTACACGTATGTTGTTTATGAATGAGGAGGATAGGAAATAGTATAATTTTTGTGGTTCAATGTTAATGGCAATACATATTTATAGGGTAGATTGATCCACTATGCACCAATATCTTTGAAGTTTCATTCCTGTCTAGAAGTTCAGTAAACTTTTAACTGGATGTAAAATGAGAATACATTATCTTTATGTTTGTTTCTATCAAATATTGTGGTATGTAACATAAGCGTTGTTCATTATGAATATTGATACCTATTATCAGGACTCATAGAAAACATTTTGCAGTTAAACTACTTTTAGCAAAAAAAACCCATTGTATTCGTCTGCACACTATATGTCAGATACCTCCCATCTATACTGATCAATGCTAAGAATGAAGAATAAGTTGTAATATATAACATCATAGTTCTTAAACCAGGTTGTTTAACAACTATATGATAGAGAGTGAGTACGATTCTCATTATCAAACAAACATCTTTATTACTACCACTAAATACTAACTTTTCTAATCTAAAACATTTACAGATAAAAATACTTTTTACATAACAATAGTGAGCACCAACTTCATTAGCATATACTACTATAGAAGTCTTAATAATGAACACTAAGCATCAATTAAAATATAAAACATATCAAAACAAATATCGATACATGTATTTTCCTCAAATTAGAAATGTACGATCGGATAATGACTCATGGTGTATGTGTATGCATTCTTTTCATGTGAATAGAAAGCAGGACAAAAAGATTAGGTATCTCAATAAACAAATAAAAAAAACTCATGTATTTTGTATTTCTGTGTACTCTACAACTCATATATTTGTATTTCTTTTCAAGTGACCTATATGAAATGAAATTTTTACATACAAAATCAGTCACATGACTTAAAACATTTCACCATTGATTATTCTAACAAAACTTATTAACAAATGAATATCTCAAAAGTTGTTATCATAAAATAAATATCTAATTATCATTTAACCTGACGGAAATAAAACATAACACACACTTCAAAATTAAAAAGTTGTTTGGACAACCTAATTTGTAACACCAACAGGAATTTCACCTTCGTCGCCTGCCACAGCCTCATCCACCATTCAAAAACATTAAAAAATCACAGAAACAAAACAGACAATTAGATTCAAACATTACCGTAAAACACAAATCAAAAGCAAATACATACTTACCATGGTTACTTTCAGAAGAAGTCAAAAACACAAAAACCAAACTCTTAAAACTCAGTGGCCGGTAACCAAAGCCGCTTCATAAACCTAATGAAACTAAAACAGACTAAAAAACAACAGAGGATGCAGGAATCTAAGTATAAAACATCATTTCAAACTCTACTACCCATGGCAAAACTCTATTATCAAAGCAAAACTCTATTATCAAGTCATCAGATTGACCTGTATTATGTACATTCCATCTACAGCCATAGGTTTAGCACTGATTAGCGACTGCCTTTGCTTTTTAGTGCAACTATTAGCTCTCTTATCGATTATATGTTTATTATACCAAAAATTAGAACAATATAAACATTGATACATATCAGAAAAAAAGCTACGATTATTTACCATAACAAAAAGAATATACTAATAAACATAAACTTCAAATTTATATTACCAACCATCAAAGTTTTTACATTCCAGTTATCATTCCCAAAAAAAAAAAAAAGTTCCATGATAACTAATCCATACATAAAGTGAAATTTCCAAAGGCATTCCTAACGAACATACATACTTCTAATAAAAAAAGAAAAGATAACCAATATATACCACATCAAGTGGCCAGCCCATCACTCAAAATAGTAAAGATTGAACTTCTTTTCTTCTCTTCCTTCAAGCGCAAGATCAATTGCCTTGATCAACCCAGCAAGCACCTTCCTCTCTCTCTGCAAAGTCTCTTTCAGTCGGTCCAAACCAATGTCACCGTGCTCGTGGAATGGCAAGAAACCCTCCCCTTCTTCCACCAAGTTCTCTAACCACTTAACCTTTACAACTAATTAATCTCGCTGCTCACCAAGCACCATTAACAACTGATCATTCTCGGCATCATCCTGGGCAAATGCTATATGCAAGCAATCCTCAATTTCGTTAGAACCAGCAGCAAACTTTAACTTTTGGAAGTTAGGGGTGCGCGCAAGTGCATAAGCAGAGGTTCTTGGTCGTGAAGCCATGATAGAAGCAACGAATTACAGAGATGGAGATTGAAATAGAGTGGAACAATTAGAATGGTAGAGTTTGAATTACAGATATTAGGGTTTGCGTTTGAATGAAAAGGGGGGAGAAATGCCCTTTTATAAGCAAGCCAAAAAGATGTTGACCGGTTCTATCAAAAAAAAAAAAAAAAAAAAGCGTTGACCGGTACATACCATTTCACACAAAACGCAAAGAGTATGAAAAATAATATAAACTTTACTATCACATTACATTTAAAAATAAAATGAAAAATACTTTAACATTTTAATATCACAGTATATTTTATATATATATATATATATATATATATATATATATATATATATATATATATATATATATATTAAGTCTGTTGGGTTTTTGTGTTTGTTTAATGGGTCAGGTATCCACAATCAAATAAAAAATTATTAATTTTCTCTATCTTAGATTCAATTCAAATCCATAAAACACACATAAACCCTAAAAAAATAAATATTAAATTGAATAAACAATTCTGAGAAAAGTTAATCAAATATCGTAGTGATATAAAACGAATTCTGTTCTTCAAATCATAATTCAACAACAAATTCTGTTTATAATTTTCAAATCTTCAATTGTTGCAAGATGTTAATCGTAGTTTGAATAGAACCTATGCATTTGAAGAGATTCTTAAGAGTTTATCATTAAATTTCTTTTGAGTTGCATAATAGATGTTAATAGGTGTTGTTGAATTATCAATCTCATATGATCTTGTAATTGTTATATTCCATATGTGTTTTTCTATCAATCATGTATTTTATATTTGTGCTTAATCAAATTTATTTTTAGAATTGTTATCATTTGTGGTATTGTGTTTGATAATTGCTATTTGGGTTCAATTAAATGATTCTGCATGTGTTCGTTCAGCGTTCGTTTATTCAGCAATGCACTTGACTGAACCAAGGCACTCAACTGAACTAAGGCACGAAACTGAACCTGTGCAGTTGACCACCTTGCACAGGCCCAAATCCGGGCCTGAAACATAGCACATCATCCTATTTGTTATTGTCAGAATTTGCTACATAAAATACTTAAAACCAAACGTTTACATATGTTCCATGGCTTATCATAGCATGCCTAATTACAATAAAGTTTGTATCATGCTGATGCACATGATCACAAAAAAACAGTTATCAAAAGTTGAAAGTTAAACTGTCAAATGTTCAAAAGTACCAGGTTGTGAAACCATCACACGAGTTTCATTTAACAAACATCGAAAATAGGAACCAAGATGGGGATATCGTCGTTGTCATGCTCCACTTCGGCTAAAGGATCTATGGTAGTTCCAACCAGCTTGAATCGAATCATCTTGTATAACCTGAACTGCCAATCTTCTGCCAGTATCCTCCAGTTGGTTCGCAGGTTCATGTGGTTTGTCCTTGTGGGATTCTCTTTGTGAATTTCCCGGTACAGAACGACACACCTCTCTTCACCCATTCTCCTTAGGATTGCATGATCATATGTGAATAGTTCATTATCAGTAACAAACTGTGCAGGTATTGTCTGCAACAAAAATATAATATCTCTTAACTTTGTTACTAAAAAGCATCTGCTAATATAAATTTTATTGAATCAAGTTTATATTTATATTCAGGAAATAGATGTCAATGTTGTTTCCAGTTTGCCATTGTCAACAACGTAAGGAAACAATTTTGTGTAGAAAGTAGTATCCTCGTCCATGTGACCTTCATGATTTTCCCAGCTGCAACTATGGAGAAGCCTCTCATCTGTTATATCCCAATCACCAAAATAAATTGTTCATTCCTTATCTATGATGAACTTTTTTATAATATACATTTAATCTTTTTAAAAAACAAATAAAATCAAAACAAAATACTCACCCGTTTCACCTTCAGCATGCCCTTGAAGAATTCTTAGGCGTGTTGGAAAATGGTTCTCATGGTTCATTTGAAATCCATTATGTCCAAACCTCATCAAGCTTAACCTATTCTCCCCCGTTTTTGTCAAGACTACCCGCTCGCCAACAAGTAACCCTGCCACTGCCACCACATCATCCCAATGATGGTAAATCTGATAACCATAAGTATGGTGAAACCCAGGAATGACTGTCCGTCTTAACCTTACACAAACTTCAAAGCCAGCATATGTCAAATAGAAATGATGAGGTAGATCACCCTGAATGAATTCTCCATCAAACCACTGTTAAATAATTTAAGCTAAGTTATTATGTGCAAGTTGCTTGAATGAACAATAGTGTTTGTTAAATACGGAGTATTAAATATTATTACCGGAGAAATGTTCTCATTTTCTCCAACTAGACCTGTGCATCTAACCATCCGATGCCTTGTATGTACAGATCCATACCCCCACTCTCCCCTCCGTCTTCTTCATATGCAGTCACATAAAATGTATCAGCTCCTTCTTTTATGAAATGCAGAGTTCTGATGTTCATGTATCTGCTTTCTTCTATAAAACGTCTCCATCGTAAACCAGATAACTCGCATTCATGTGTCTCTTCTCGGTAGTTTATGTCAACCTTTCTTTTAAGCCTCATGTTATTAACTAGGTATACATGGTTCTTATTGTTGTAGTAATGAGCATGGAAATAATCCGGTAGAACCTACGGAAAAGTGCATGCAGAATTCAATATAAATTTAGTAAAAAAGTACAGCCACAAACAATACTTTTTCATTATAAATTCAATACAAACTTACCAAAACTTGAATGTCTTCGTTCGGAATCAATTCCATTATGAATTGTGTTGACATAGTTGCTAAAATTTTACACACATTAACTTTATATTAGTTTATGTTTAAAAATTCATCTTTGTTAACATATAAAAACATTTTAGGTTTAACTCAAATTGAGTTATTATATAGTATTACAACTTTGAACATACTTCAGAATGTCTATCTTACTACCACCAGAAACATTATCCCAACAATGTTATCAAGTAAGGAGTTACCAATCAATCTGAAAGGCACTGTGATTTATTTTTTAATTTTTTTTATTTTTTTAATGTAATCTATGCAAATGAGTGCGCTGTATAGTAAATTCATCAATGATCATCTTAAAATTGAAACTAACAAAAAGTTTTTAGATAAACAGCATGTTCTATTTTTCAATATCGAAATAAAAAATATAATAACACAAAATAATATATATTTACTTATGCTCATTTGTGGTTCTAAGGAACATTTGAAAATTAAATAATCACATGTATTTTTTAAGCTAAAAACCTCTTTATATTTTTCGTTCAACATGATTTAAACTATTATTCGCAACATTCTTATACTATACAGAAATTAATCTAACTTATAATATGCTTGAACAAGTATCTTTATCTATAAGAAAATTACTATATCACCAAATATATATTGTAACTAAAGCATGCATGCAGAAAGTAAACATCAAATCAATTTTACACCATTCCAATGTCATTAGTCTAACACTTGACCGTTTAAAAAGCTGATTGATCATAAATATTAAGCTCCTAAAGATGCCCAGAAAAAATAAAATATGAACATTTATTATTTCAGATTGGGTAATATTACCTGATTCAGCAGAGAGAGATTTTATGAAGTTTGATTATTCCTTATTTTCTTTCAGAAGATAGATTTTGTAATTTTTCTTCAGCATATGTATTATTTTGTTATAGTGGAGTATTTAAGAAGGATTTTATGGTTTAATTGTATTTCAGGGATTTGATGGATGTGATGTTCAGGGGAAGTGTGTACGCCGCCTGTTTGTTTACTTGACCCCTACTTTTTTTTTAAATTTAATATATTACGTTTTACATGTAATTGTTTTATCGTCATTTTTTTGTCTCTTTTTGTTTTTTTTATTTAATACTTATCACTTATATTTTTGTTTAGGAAATATATTAAAATCTTAATTCCAATATTATGATTAATAACACTATAACAGGTAATTAGTAAAATATGCATAATGTTAGCACGTAAACATGGACGGATCCACATGTATGTCGGGTGTGGTACGATCTACACCTAATTTTTGGTTATGAAGTGCAAAATGACATTCCAAAATGCTCTTTTTTAGTGGTATGTGCAATCCCTAATTTGTTTTTCTACTTTATTTCTTACGATGTAACTTTAATTAGCCCAACATTTGTTTTGTGTAAAACCCTCTTAAAAAAAAATAGGTCATTCCTTGTATGTAAACTAAAATAATTAATGATATTGCTAAAACATCCATACTTTTAGATAGAACTCGGATATTTATATATTGATATGTTATTTAATGATATATAACATAATTAAACACACGTTTCTAAAAGGCTTGCCATGGCTGTGCTAAGGTGTTGCAATCACATAAGGTGTTACCTCCACGCTATGCATTACGCCAATGTCTCGACTTAAGGAATGGCGTATGTTGAGGTGTGAAAATGCTCGATTTGTGAATGGCGTTTTTGAATTAAATCCGATTAAAAAGATGTTTTTTAAGAAATTTATAAGGTTACATGGATTGATAACTTTTTTGAATTTAAAACAGATTAAAGAGGTTTTATCTTTTGTGACGGTTTAAAAGATGGTAAGAAAACACAATGATTTTTCTATATATTTCCTAACTTGTGAGCCTTTCTTATTCAGGACTCAACCTCAAATAATAGGGCATATATGAATCCTACCCATGATTTTTTTTAAAAGGTTTCTATTTTCTTATTTTATATTATTTTCTTGAGTATTTTCTATTTCATTCTCATGTTTTTAAATAAGCTTTTATACAAATCATGTTTTTTGAATGGGCCCCTTCACTCTTTATATTGTTATTTTAATATTATAATAACTACAATATAATTTCAAGTAAGTTTTCATCCCAAATGAATAAACCAAACGAGTTTTAATAAAATCCCATATTTTTTCTTTGTCACTTTCTTTTAACCCTATGCCAAATCCTAATCCAAAAGACAAACCTATAACAAACCAAACACACCCTTAACATATTAAATTTACTTTTTTAATTAAAAATAGTACTTTGAAATAATAATAATAATAATAATAATAATAATAATAATAATAATAATAATAATAATAATAATAATAATAATAATAATAATAATAATAATAATAATAGTACTTTGAAATGAAATGTGACCCGGTCAACGTGTGTGTAGCAAACCATACGGGTTTGGTTTTTTCCAAAGGTGTATTTGATAAAACCGGGTTGATCCATTATACTTTCAGATTATCTTTTTCAATTCAAACAACATTCACATTTTAACAAAACATTTTTCTAACATTAACAAAAGAATCATCAGTAAAACTTCAATGAATTCATCAAATCATGAAACCCAACCTCTTGCCCTAAGTGTTATTCATCCAAAAGATGTACAACAACTTCCAAAGGCGGTTGAAATGATTCATTCACTAAATGACATCAAGATTAAACCTAATAATTTCGTTGCCAACCTCAACCCAACGAAAAACAAAGAATTCTTTAAAGATGTACTCACTTTTGTTGAAAAGTGTTGCCTTCGAAAGACATTCACCCTGAAACCTTCTTTCCAGTATGAGAGTTACCTAAAGGAATTCTGGTACACTGCCACTGTCACCGCATTAAACACAATCAAATTCATAGTTGAAAATGGTACTACTAATCTTGAATTTGATTTGTCTTCCTTTCGAAAGTCTATAGGAGCAGATTACTTAAAACGCCATCAACAGTATGAAGCAAATCCTGATGGTAAGGTTACTAAACTTTTCTTTGGCCAAATTGGTTACTCTGATAAGTTAACCGGAACCCTTAGAAAGAGAGGACTTGCCCCAAATTGGAAACTCTTAATGACCCTAATAATTCAGTGTATTGGAGGTAACACTGGTGGGTATGATCAAATTAATTCAATGCATGAGATTGTTATGTATGGTCTGGCTAATGGGGTGTCAATTGACTTTGGGAAAATTATATATGAAGATTTGGTAAAAAAGCTGAAAAAGAAGATCAGGGGTGATGTTATGAACTATACCAGGTTCATATCCTTGGTCATGGAATTCCAAATGGGCCCTTCATACCATACAAGTAATTCTTCAATCATAGAAACACCCACGTTCAGCAATGACTACTTTTCAATTTCCCAACAAGAAACTGTAGGAGCTCCTTTGACCCAACATATGATGTCTGTTTGTGCTTCAGAAATTTCCACCAACCATATCGGTACACCTGCAAGCTCAGAATCTGAAGATGTGCAAAATGAAGTTTCAATAGTGCCTGTAGGAAATAAGGGTCGTCGAAAGAGCAGGGTTAAAAAACGTTACCCTTCCAGTCAGCATAAACAAAATTCAATTCAAAATATTATGGACAAGGCCCAGGTTAGCCTCCCCAATTCTCATTCAGAATTTGAATAATTTTCTCAGCTCAAATTTATTAGTAGTGTTTTTCTATTATGATCAGCCCAACATATTAGTTTAGAATCTAAACTTTGTTTTCTAGGTATTCTCATTAGTAGTGTTTTTGTAGTTTCATCATCCCAGTATAGTACTTGAGTATTTGAACTTTGTTCTCAGGCCTAAAGTCGTTAGTAGTTTTTGTCCTGTTTCACCATCCCAACATACTATTTCAAAATTTGTTATTATGCAATATGAATCTTAAGCTATTGATAAAGATGTAGCAATAGTTTCAACTGAAAATAATATCAGTATATGTTGTCCTAATTATTTGATAACTTTTCATCAGGAACCTAAATTGGATTTTAAGGTACAGCCTGTTAGGCAAATGTGTGCATCATCATCATCCCAGCATATTACAAAAGCATTTGAACATCAGAACTCTGACTCTGAAGCAGTTGATAAAGTTGTTCCTATATTTGATTCTGAAGCAAATATTAACAAATGTGCTTCCATTGAGTCACTGAATCTACATCAAGACGATTTGCACGGATTTGATTATTTTTCACTTTGTGATGCTTCTTTTGAAATTTCTGATGATAGCATGTCTGATTTTGATGAGATGGGCTGCAAATAATTATTGTCTTTACTTCAATATACAGCTGATCATAACAGTATTGGTAAATTTGATAATGAAGATGAACCTGTTATGATTTCAGACGATTATGAAGTTGATGAAAATTACCAGTCTCCAGCAGATGGAGGTAAACGTGTTGATGAAATTTACAAGCCTCCAGCACATGGAGGTGACGATGATGATGAAAATTGCAAGGCTACAGCACATGGAGGTAAGCTTGATGATGAAAGTTACAAGTCTCCAGCTCATGGAGGTAAGCTTAATGATGAAAGTAAGCGTTCTCCGGCACATGGAGTTAACAATGATGAGGATCATGTTTGTGTAACAGAACCTGAAATGTCTTGTGATCATCCACCTTCACCAAAGTCTCAGCGTATAAGTGAACTATCCAATCAAGTTCTCAATCTTGAATCTAAGATTGAAATGCTGAAGAAAGAAAAGGAGTTTGCTGATCGAGAAATACTTTTGTTGAAATCTCGCCCATCTTATCCATCTGTTTCTGATATTTCTTCAAAGCTTTTGGAGTCTCTTAAACCTGAACTTGACAAATTAGTTACACGTGAAGATTTCAACGGTAAGTTTTCAACCGACGTCAATAATTTATCAGGCCAACATAAAGAAATCAGTTGCAAAGTTGTGGAACTAACATATGATAGATGTTCTTGATATCGTTAAAGAACTAAGCATCATCATATCTGAAGTTAAAAAGAAGGTTGATTCTATTGAGTCCAAGCATTTGGAGGTACCAGCATCTCTTTTGGGGCTCCCATTAAAAGTTGGAAACTTTATTGATGAGGTTTCTAAGTATAAATCCTTGGAGTCTATACCTTTATCTCTTGAGAAAGTGGAAAATGCTATCTACGCTCTTAATGCTAGCCTCAAATCATTAACATCTATGCCAGCCGCTTCTACTGATGTTGTTATGGAGAATATGAAAAAAGAATCTGGTAAACAGCTTAAAGTCTCTGATTTTTTTGGTAAAGTTAACCTTAAGCAACAAGATAATGCAAGGCTAAAGGTAGCTCATTCTAAGCAAGATATGATGTCTCAATGATGGAAAATGAGGTGGTAGAAAGTGAAGTTCAAGAAGGTGATGCCACTGTTGGGGAAAAGTCAATGAATGAATCTAGTGAGAAAGTATTTGTAGTTCAAGAAAATGAAGACATTGTTGGTATATGTGAATTGATTGAAGATCATGTGGTAGAAACTGAAGTTCAACAAGGTGATGGTGTTGTGGGTAAAAAGCAAATGAATGAATTTAATGAGAAAGTAAATGAAGATGAAGAAAATGATGGCACTGTTGACAAAGATTCAGTGATTGAAGATAATTTGAAAGAAACTGAAGTTCAACCAAATGATGGCAATGTTGGTAAAAAATCAATGAATGAGTCTCAGCTGAAAGAAAATTTGCTTGAAGAACCTGATGCCACTGTTAATGAAGGCTCACTAATGATTGAGACCTCCCCTGTTAAGGAAATCAAGTATAAAAATTTAAAAGGTCAAAATGTTCACAACGTTGATGAATCCCTTAACGAACAGAAGCGTCAGCTTGATAGAATGTATCAAGAAAACGTGAAACATGAAAAGTTAAGGAAGAAGGCTGAGATAATCAAGGGCTTTGATCCACATGTTATTGATCTCTTCACGAAAAAGAAAGCATTATACGACAAGTACTGTCATATTGTTCTGAATAGGAGAGCCCCTGGGAAAATCAGCAATGCTGACATTCTCTCAAGGAATAAAGGTCCAGCTACATTAAAAATCTACAGAGATGATGGAGATGAAGAAATCATTGAAGAGTTCAAGGTGAAAGATCTTCATTGGGAAGAATGGAAAGAGTTTTTAGATTGCTGTGGGAAAAGGAAAGCCACTCGCTGGGTAGAGTTTTTTGTTTCGATGAGGAAACGTGTTGATGAAGTGATAGAAATGAAAAACAAACTGAATATTCAAGATCTAATTCCTTTGCAGGAACAAGACCCTTTTATTGAACTGAATAGAATTGCTAGGAAGAGGAAGAGAGTTGGTGATGATATGGAAGAATATTTCAGATCAACAAAACATTTCAAAGATCAGGTTACATATGAAGATCATCCACCAGGAACTGTGCTGAATGAGCCCACACTTGGTATGATTATTTTCAACAATTCAGATAGAAAAGACTTCATCAGCATTGAAGAACTTGGCAATTTGAGCAATGTTATGTTGCATTTAGTTCGACCGATATTCGTAAGATTGCACAAAGGCCCTGGTACAACTGACATAGCTAAAACGTTTAGTGAATTTGTAGTTCGAGAAGCTGAAAAGAGGAACAAGGAGAGCACTCACAAATGTTGCAGAATCATTCCACTCCTTCTAAATCAAGTTAGTTGATTAGATCATAATGCGTTGTTTTGAATGTAAGGATATAATCTAATATTAGCTTTTGTTATATGTGATCATGTATTTCTTCTTATGCTCCTATTTCATGCAATTATTATTAATATCTTTTATTATTTTTTATATGGGCCAGATATTGTCATGTATTTCTTATCCTCTTATTTCATGCAATTATTATTAGTATCTTAATAAAAATATAACAATTGGAATTACCCAAACACTATATATTAAATATTATTTAGAAAGTTAAATAAAAATATACCAATTGCAATTATGTAATATTTAGTACCTTATATGAATATTTTTTTAAAAATACGCATGTGTATGATTTCCTTACTATTGTATCGGTTGTGTCCTATTTTTATGTGTACGTGATCATATTTCTGTTATTCTTTTATCATATTTTGTATCATATAAAATTGATATATATTATTTTTTTTATAGCTAACTTATATTCTTGGTTTAAATATACATGATCAATCTATAAGAAGTTAAGTCTTTATTCTTAAATATAAAAAAACAAAAAATACCATAAAATAAAATGTTTAACAAATTGCATCATCCTGTTACAAATTCCTTCATAATAAAATACAAAAACTTTATTCTTAAATCGTAATTCGTTGTTCTTCATAAACCTTCCAAACAAAATACAACTTTGATTTAATTTCATTTACATTTCTATAATTTTTTTTGAGATATCCCATCTTCTTATGCACAATTGCTTCTAATTTGTCAAGTAAAGCTTGGAGGTTTGTCAGGTTTTCACCATCTACTTGATTCATCTTCATATAATACATTATACATTGTTCGTCTATTTTTGACTTGGATTGGGTACCTATTTCCGCCATAATCCTATCTCTTTCTTCTATATCTGCAAGCGCCTCCCTCATGAGGGACGTTATTCTCTTTGTTGTTTTCACATCAGCATCAACACTTTGGCTAATCTGATCAATGATATGTTTTTTTTTATCCATTGCACTTTGGTAAGAAATGTTGAGAAATATGTTATAGTTTATTTATAATTTGATATAATTTTGATTCAGTTTTTGGGAGTTATATAATGTGCATGAAATGGAAGCTGTATGGTTGTATTTATTATTTGTTTGACTGAGTGTATATTTTAAATGACTTTAAATGTAACAATTTTCCATATAATGTTTTGACTGTAGATAAACAAAATTAAATTATAAGCGTATTGTGTTTATTTATATTCCCAACATAAAAATTAATTTCTTATCAATCTTGATAAGAATGTTGAATTTACACGCTTAAGATGTATATATTAGAACAATCTTATTTGAGCATCTGAACATATAACACATTCGCACAATTTAATTCAGCATGTAACATATTGGCACAATATAACACTTTATCATCATGCTGAATGTATGTGGCTGAAATATTTGTATCTTTCTAATCTTATTTCAGATTATAACATAAACATGTAAATCCCAAATTAAAAAAAAAAAAAAAAAAAAAAAAAAAAAAAAAAACAACTACAAACTACAAACTGAAACCATGAAAGATCAATATACGCTGAATATATTGTACGAATATATAAATTAAAAAAAAAAAAGATAAATAAAAAATGCATAAATTGCTTGATACTGAAAAATGTAAATCATTAATTCCATTAATAATTTGATGGTTGATAGTAAAATACATTCTGATAAAAAAAAGAAAGAAAGCAAAATACAATAAATTTCTTTCTTCAATCCTAATACTTCAGTTTGCATAAAGCTTCCCAACAAAATACAATATTGTTGAAATGTAGTTCACATTTCTATAATTTGTTTGAGAAATCTCATCTTCATATCAATAATAGCCCTTATTTTGCTAATTATATCTTCGAGTTTTCTCATCACTTCAATGTCTTTTTCATTCAGCATCAGATTGTATATTAAACCTTGGTCATGTAGTTTTGACTTGGGTAGTTTGCTTATTTCCTCCATATTATATTTTCTTTCATCTCCATCAGCAAGCATCGTCCTCATGAAGGATGTTATACGGTCTATTGTCTTCACATCAGCATCAATATCTAGGAATATCTGATCAATGATATGTTGTTTTGGATCCATTGACGTTTTGTTAAGAATGGAGTAGTTATGTTAGAGTTTGTTTATAAGTTTATGTAATTTTTATTCAGTGTATGGGAGTTTTATAATGTGTGAAAAATGAAAGTCGGATGGTTGTGGTACTTATGTGTTTAAAATTGTGTATAGGTTAAATGAATTTAAAGTTTCCATGTAAATATATGACAAACTGTTAATTTAATTTTTGTATTAGCATGTTTAGTTTTTTTTATATTCCCAAATAAAGTCATTTAGTTTCACACGCTCAATGCATGTAAGCTTATCAATTTAAAAAAAAAAACATCTTTTTAATCTTTTTAATTCAAAAACGCCATTCACAAAAATCAAGCATTTTCACACCTAAAAGTATCAATATATAAATATCCAAGTCCCATCTAAAAGTATGGATGTTTTAGCAATATTATTAATTATTTTTGTTTACATTCAAGGAAAGACCTATTATTTTTAAGAAGGTCTTACACAAAACAAATGTTAGGCTAACTAAAGTTACATCGTAAGAAAGAAAGTAGAAAAACAAATTGGGGATTGCACGTACCACTAAAACGTAAAACAATTACATGTAAAACGTAATATTTTAAATTAAAAAAAAGAAAAAAAAGAAAAAAAGAAGGGGTCAAGTAAGCAAACAGGCGGCGTACACACTTCCCCTGAACATCACATCCATCAAATCTATGAAACACTATTAAACAATAAAATACTTCTTAAATACTCCACTATAAAAAAATAATGAATATGCTGAAAAAAATTACAAAATCTTTCTGCTGAAAGAAAATAAGGAATAATCAAACTTCATAAATCTCTCTCCGCTGAAAATTTATGGATTACAACTATCTTATTTCAGATTATACTATAAACTGAAACCAATATGTGTCCACAAACTGAACCCAGCATATTAAACCATGTGTTGGTTCATTTGATATTTTCTATTCAGCATGTGTAATCTACAAACAGAAACCAGCATCTGAAACCATAAAAGTTTATTGTTATTTACTATTTTCTGAGTACTTTAAAGTAAGTGAACAAATTTATATCAGATTACAACATAAAACATCAAAATAAAAGGTTTATACATCATATCATCATATGATGCTGACTGAGATGCTGAACAATAATAATAATTTAATGTATAACATAACTCATACAACTTAATATTATATTTATAAAATTCATATTAAGTTACATACCAAAATAAAATTACATTCATAATTCTTTACATATTCTTAATATTTTCAATAAACTTAACATTCAGATTCATATTTTCTGATGTGCCGTTTTCAATATCCCTAAGTTCGTTAAGCACTTCTATTTCTTTAGTACGAACTTTGATGAGCAAGTCTTCTGTCTTCTTATACAGATCTGAACCTCCTAATTTCGGAAGAACTTGAATGAGATCCTGTCTTCCTTTTGCTGTTTTTATTATTTGTTCCAGAATCGTGTTTAGAGACTTTGGTTTCTCCAATTGTCAGTCTGTTTCTTGAATTGCTTGAATGCTCATCTTCAGTTTGAAAGCGTTGTTTTCTGCCATTTAGCTGTTGCAAAAGAAACCCCTTTTTTGTTGTTTTTTTTTATGCTTTTTTATGTGTGTGTTGATACTTTGTGTATGTCGATTTATATATGAAAAAAAAGTTTCAGTTTTGTTAGGTCTAGAAGTTTAAAGGTTACTCATGCCTTTTTATGGATAATGGCATTATGGGCTTATGTTAAAACTCAAAAATAATAAAATTAGAAAAATACGTGTTCAATTGTCGATATATGTTAAGATATACGTTTTTTTCAGTTTATTTGTATTATTGGATGTAGAAGTTATTTTGTGATTTAAATGTATTATTGGTGATATTAGTTATTTTAAGTTTATTTGTAAGTATACCTGAACCGCTATATATTATTTTAGACGTTGACCGGTTCTAAAAAAAAAAAAAAAAAAAAAAAAAAAAACGTTGACCGGTACATACCATTTCACACAAAACACAAAGAGTATAAAAAATAATATTAACTTTACTATCACATTACATTTAAAATAGTTTAATATTTTAATATCACACTATATTAAAAAAAAGAAAAAAATTAAGTCTGTTGGATTTTTGTATTTGTTTAATGGGTCGGGTATCCACAAATCAAATAAAAAATTATTAATTTTCTCTCTCTTAGATTCAATTCAAATCCCTAAACACAAATAAACCCTAAAAAAAATTAAGTTGAATAAACAATTCTGAGAAAAGTTAATCAAATATCGTAGTGATAATAAAAGAAAGTTAAATAAAACTTGATGTCGAAGAAAAAAAGAAATCATAATTCAACAACAAATTCTGTTCTTCAAATCGCAGAGTTATTAGGTATAATTATTTTTCTATATTGTAATTATTATTGTAATTATATTGTAATTATTTTTTTTCTAATTATATTATTTTTATAGGTGTGCTGATTTCTTTAACAAAAACAAGAAGAAGATCAAAGACAAAGAAGATAAATTTTATTAATAAACTATTAAAGTCTTTTAATGAAAATGAAAAGCCTGCAAGAAGAAGAGGAATAAGAAGAAGAAGAAGAATACAACGATTAGAAGAAGGTACTTTTGAAAAATACATATATTAATTGTTTAGGAAAATTATTTGAATAATAATTTTAAATAATCATCATTTCCCTTAATTGTTTGGCGTTAATTGGGTAAATGATGTTTGTGTTTAAATAATACAGATATTAATTGTTTAGGATAATTCAGTTAAGTGTTTAGAGTCAATTGGACAAAATGATGTTTACGCTTACACGAACAGAGTACCATTGCATCTACATCCTTTTTAGACTTCTGTTATCTTTCGTTTTGTTTACTTGTACATCCTTTTGTTTAGCTTATTGTTACAAGAACAATTTGAATATGGTGTCATTTTCATTTGCTCTTTTTGATAGTTCTATCAATATGCACCAACCGTATCCTGGTAATATGTTTTTTCGATAGAGATAGGAATTGAATCTATGCTAATAGTTTAGTAACTAATTTGGAGAATGATTTCATACAGGTGTTAGAATGATAAACACACTGTTATTTTAGTGTGATTTTGCTTATATCAGATCTTTAGAAGAAATATGATCTAGGTGTAATTTGTATGGTAAATGTCATATAGGCCCTAATTGGACATCGAATTGCGTCAATTTGAATTATACAGAGAATGCCTGAGCAAAAAAAATCTATTAACTTTCATAGCAAATTACTTAAAACTCTCTCTCTCTCTCTCTCTCTATATATATATATATATATATATATATATATATATATATATATATATATATATATATATATACTTTATGCCTGATTGTTCTTCACTAGTTTTATTGTTTATGCATTCCATGCCTGCCAAGTTTGAGTTTATTTGTTTAGGAACTATTTACTAACACTTTTTTTTTTCTTTTCAGAAGAAGAATATAATGAAGATGATAATAGTAAATCTATTGATATTGAACACACTGATGATGAAGAAGATGATGAGCCTAACGAGTATGACCTTAATGATGATATTGAAGAAGAAGGAATTCAATATGATGATGATGAAGATGAAGAGGAAGAATATAACTTTGATGACGAAATGTTAGTGACGAAGAAGATTCTGAGGATGATCAAGATAGTGAAGATTATGATTATGAAGAATTAGATGAACAAGAAGAAATAACTAATGAATATAATGAACGAAATGAAGAAATAGAAGATGCAGCAGAAAAGGGGATAGAAGGTGGCGAATTTAGTGTAACAGAAGAAGAAGAACAGAGAGAAATCACACAAGTACTATCACAAAAGAGATGCTCTATAAATGATTCATCAAAGATTAATCAAGATAATTTAAAGAAACTTAAGTTGGATAGTATGAAGCGTCAAGAAGTACCGGTTGAAGGTGAATGTTCTAATCCAAATTTGGTGAAGAGTAATGATGTGTTTAAAAATAGGGGTTCACCAACTCAGTTATTTAATGCTATTAGATTCTTAAAAACAGATACTAACTCGTGCAACGTATTAAAAAATATGGGATTTGGAAGTTTACTTGATTTAAAAATTAATATAATTCCAAGTAGATTGGGACAACATGTGGTTCAAAGCTTTGATGAATCGACAATGACCATCAAACATTGGAGAGGGGATATTAAGATTACAAAGGAATCAGTCGAAGAAATTTTCGGTTTCCCAAGTCGTGGTTTACAAATAAATCCACCAGAAAGAGTGAAAAGTGAAGATGCATGTATTAAAAATTGGAGAAAGCAGTTTACTTTGTTGGAGAAGGATACAATCAAAGATAAACCAAAATCTGTAGTGCAAAAACTAATAGATGCAAAGGACAGAGGAAAGTTGTTCAGAATTAACTTAGTTGTTTTGATAGCGACTGTCTTATTTGAAGCTATGAAAGATGGAACATCAAATCAGAGAATCTTATATTCTATTTCATCTGATTATGATAAGATTAATAAGATGGATTGGTGTGATTATTTGATTGATTGTCTAAAGAAGTGTAAAAAGGATTGGAATCCTAACAACAAGAAATCATATTATTGTGGACCTTTGACATTTCTTACGGTAATTACACTTCTTTTTTTGTTTTATTTATTCTTCTTTTATACATACATATATCTCAATATTTCATAACAAAAAACCAATTACCTTTGCAGCTTTTTTATGTTCAAAAGATAGAGTGCAATTTCATAAACGTAGATCATTCTCAACCTGCTTTGAAAACATGGAATACAGAATTGCTGAAGATGAGAGAAACAGCAGAGTTTAGTTACTTGGTGGATAAAAGTCATTGTGAAACACCTGAGTCTGTTGAAGAGGTATTAAATGTTACACCAAAACCTGTTGATCTAAAGGTATTCTTTATTCCTAAATCTGTTTGTTTAATCAAAACAAACACTTTATTCCATATATTTTATAAGTTGTGTAATTGCTTTCAGGGTAAGCTGGAAAACGCAGAGAAATTAGATCCAATTCCAGTTAAACAAGTAAAACAAGCTTCTGCTGAAAAAGGTCAAAATGTGACATCAGAGTGCAACAAACTGGTATGTTTCTTTCACATTTAATCTGTTAATAGTATCAATTTGTTTAAAAAAAAATTTATTAATGACTAGATTATGTATCAGTTTAAACAATAATAATTTAAACAATTATATTATTGCTAATAATATAAAATAAATCTGTTAAAGACATATTAAATGTTACAGCTATACCTGTTGATTTAAAGCTATTCTTTCTTACCAAATAAGTTGGTTTAATAAAAATGAAACTTATTTCATATATTTCATTATTTGTCTGGTTGCTTTCAGGTGGAGCTGGAAAACACATAAAAATTAGATGCAATTCAAAAAAAAAAAAAAAAAACAAAAAAGGCTTCTGGTGAAAAAGGTCAAAATGTTACATTAGAATGCAACAAACTGGTACGTTTGTTTATCATTTTATCTGATAATAGCATGAATTTGTTTTAAAAAAAGAAAATTATTAATGATTAGATTATCAATATAGGTAAACTTATGAATTTATAATGATATAAATATTTGACTCGTTTTATAAAACTTACAGGTGTTTAAAGAAATAATCTCTGAAGAGAAAAAAGTTCTATTAAAGAAACCTGATGATGAAAAGGTATAGTTTTTTTTTTTTTTTTTTTTTTTTTTTTTTTTTTTTTTAATTATTTATAATATTTTATCTTGCAACTAAAATGAATTAAAAAAATTAAGCTAATATTTTAATGAAAATTAAACAGGGTTTCATTCGGAAAACGAAGAATAATTTGTTTATGTTGGAATCATTGATCAAAGAAATGAAGCATTCTATCAAAAAAGGATTGTTGAACTTTCCGAATTCTAAAGAAGTTGAAGCTTTAAAAGATGAATGGGATCGTGTAATAAACACCGCAAAATGAGTAAAGCTTAATCCAAAATGTTCAATAATCGAAAATTCTAGATCTGAATAAGTTTTTCTGAAAAATGAGGGAAACTTAAAAAAAAAAAGTTAATTTGCGTCATCAAGAAAGGAAATTTGATTTTACAAAACGTGAATCAAATATTATTGAAAAAGAAAAGCAAACTTTTAACGAAATACCCTCTTTTGATTTGGGTTTTGATTTCACTTCACATCCTGTTGAAGAAGTAACACTATGTAAGTCGTTAGAAAAAGTGAATTTGACTCCTCCATAAGAAAAATCTAATCCCAATAAAATAGAAATTGTTTCTCTTTTAACACCTCCCGAAGAAAATCAAACCATTAAAGAAACAAATGAAATTCGAGCATCGACAGAAGAATTTAATGCAGCCAACGCACTATTCAGTATGAGCAAAAATCCTATGTAAGTTTTAGATATTATTTTTATTTTATTTTTTTATTCTTATTGTAATTTAATACTTTTAATAAATATTTATAGGGACATAATTTTCCAGTTTCAAGATGCTGGTTTTGGAGTAGAATGTACAATGTTTGAATCGTTCTATTATGAACAATGGATATATTCTGATATAATAGATATGTGGTGTATCTTACTTAATTATGAAGAATTCAGAAGATCTAAGTCTAAACAATCAAAATTATATTGCAATACGCAGGTTACGGTATGTTTTTTTAATAACAAAGTAGTATTTAAAAATAAATATTTTGTATTGATTTTATTTTATGATATCAGCCTCTATCTATGACTGATGAAAATATAACAAGAGATGAAAGATTTGAAAGTTTTCAAGAAGCTCTGTTTTTAGCTGCATGCCTTGAAGATGAATCTGTAGCTAATTTAGTTAGTGTGGATTTGGTAAGTTACTTATTTAAAAATGTGCTTATAGTAGCTATAATAATATGGAATAACTGATTATGTATAAATATTAGTTTCAATGGCTTATTTTTTTTGAATATCAACACAGGTCTTTTTCAATATTCTTCGGGATTCACATTACTACATAGTTTGTTTCGATCTAAAGAATCTGAAGATTGAGATTATCGATAACAGAATAACAGATATGGAAGTTTTTTATGAAGCTTCTAAAATTTTTGAAATTGATCTGATAAAGAGAATTTATGGAACTCTGCCGCTAGTTCTGGTAAGAATTCATGTTTATAATTTTTTCCAAAAAACATTCAGTCATTTAATTTCATAACCTGGTCCTTCGATACATTGTAGTTCTGATAAGAATTCGTGTTTACAATTTTTCCCAGAACGTTAAATCATTTAATTTCAAAATGTCAATGAAGTAAAATATAATATTCATTAACATTGCTGTTTTAATTTTTTTCAGACAAACTTTTTCTGTGAGTATTTGAAGAAGAGAGATCATCCAAAATTCCAAATCATGAGACTCTGTAAGCTTAGTATATTAAAAATGCCTTGGAGAACAAGAAGAAATGAACATGATTGTGCAATTTTTGCAATGAGACATATGGAGACATTCAATGGACAAAAAGTTGAAGAATGAAACTCAGGATTCAAAAATGAAGGTGTAGAACAACAAGGCCAAATCAAGACATTGAGGAAGAAATATGCAGCTAAAATCCTTCTTTCCGATTATAATATACATAGAAAAAAAATAATTTCTGAATCAATTGAATTTTTGAGTTTTAGTCCAGAAGAAAAACAACGTCGTTTAAAAGCAAAAACCCAAAGGTTCATTAAAATGAGATTTATGACTTCTTGGAAAGGTAAAGGAAAAGAAATGAAAAAGCCCTGAGAAAGTTCATTTCCATTTTAATCTGAAATTGTGTAATTTTGCAGATAAACATTACTGTATTTTGATAATGTAAAAGAGTATGAGTTTTATTCAATGAATCTGTATCATGAATAATTTGCATATATTGTTTAATGTTTATTACTAAGATTTCTTTAGTGAAAATTATACTTGACTGAGAAGTTAATAACATATTATTTAATTTCATATTAGTTAATAGTTTAAAAATATAATAACAGTTGTAGTGTGTTTATATATCTGAATTTGAATTATACAAGTACATATTTATCAATGTGGTTCATGTTTTATTTGAATAGAGAGTTGATTGATTCGGTATATGACTTAGAAAATGGTTATAAGGTATGTGTTTTAAAACAAAATAAAAAGTTCAAATATCTTTAAACAACACAAAGCAAACAATAAAAAATCATAAACTTATATGCAAAAATATATTCAAAAGTATATATTGAAAATAAAATATTTCTTAACTGTCATCATAACATAAACAAACATACCAAAGTTCACTTAAATTACCAAAGTCTTAGATTAACACACTTCATAATTACGACCTAAATTATCCAAAGTCTTAGATTCCTAATTTACCAAAGTCTTTGATTCCTAAACATCCACAGTTCATAATTCAAACACATAAAAGTTCAGTTTCAGAGAGTTGCAAAATGAAACAAACTTTTTCCATATCATGATTAACAGACATGGAATTCTGTGACTTTAACTTCTTCTCCTTCAACCACTTCAACAATTGTGTTAACAAGCTTTAAACGCATCATCTTTCCTTCCTTGAAACTGCAAAAACCTGCAAATGCCCCCCAGTTGCCAGTAATTTTCACATGCTTAAACCTTGATGGTCTGCTTCTGTCAGGAATTGTTTTTACTTTCATTGGAAACCTCTCATCCATAGTTACAAGTATTGCCTTTTGGTATGTGTCCATAGAGTGTGAGAAGGTGTAATCAACTGGTATTGTCTAACATCCATATATACAGTTGGTTAGAGTCGTTAAATAACAAACTTAAAATATTTTATCTTAAACATACCACAATTTTTTTATAACTATTTTTATATACTTACCAATTGGTAAAAGACGCAAACAGATGCAGTTAGTTCAGCATAGAAAACATCAACTTCATTGTTGTGACTGGTATGTCCTTTCCATAAGCATGAATGTTTTGCTCTCTTGTCTGCAATTAACGATTAATAACAATACTTAACTTCTTATTGATGAATTTATTTGTATTCTTGCTATTATAATGGACAATATAAATATTAACATAATAGATATACCTTCGATGGCATATGGTGGTATGGGACGAGAAGGTAACTTCAACATTGTTGGTAGAATAGTTTCTTCATGAATGCTCATTCCATTAGCTAAGAATATGGCAAGATTCAGTTTGTTGTTTTCCAAATTTGTAAAAACCATCATCTGTCCCCTAGCAATTTCTAAATCAGCAACAAGTTTGTCCCATCTTTTACCGAAAAATCGGTTTGACCTTACAACACTTTCCGGATCAAGTTGTACCCTTTCATGTTTCACTTTGTAACTCTTTCCATTTGCATAAATTTTGAATGTGTTTTTCCATATGTCCTGCAAGAAATCTCCCGGTAGAATCTACAATATCAAGTGTATATATATATATATATATATATATATATATATATATATATATATATATATATATTAATGCCATTAAGCTTATATGTATATTTTAAATGATGATATAACAAAAAAAATACCTGTCCATCAGTTGTGCGCCTAACCAAGCACCTACTCACCCTGTTTCCCACAGCACGTCTTTCGTAACCTGGAACTTCGATACCCTGATCATCATATCCAGTCACATAAAATTGTGCTATCCGCCTCTTTCACAAAGTGCAAAGTACTAACAAGTGAAGGGACATTGTCCTCAACAAATTTAACCCATTCATCACCATACAAATCAACCTTGTTTCCATCATCCATTAATAAACATATGTACCTGTACCTGTTGTTGCCATGGATGAAAATGTATTTTTCTCCATTGTAGAAGTGTTCGTTGAAAACATTTGGTAAAGTCTGCACACAATTGAACAATAATTTGTTATCATATTATATTGCGATATTGATTATATTAAAAAGTTAAAAATTTAACTAAAAAATAAACGAAATATGAACATCCAAAATAAAAAAATATACGTGAGCTAATATGGATTGTCTACTTGGGAACCTGCGTTACTTTCTAAATCAAATCTGAAAAGGAATTGCTGATCCATTTGTTTGTTTTTTTATGTACCTGTAATATAAAACCATTGAATGAAATATACTGATACTGTTTACATATTTGACAACATATAATTACTCATGTATACAATGTACCACTTTAAATAATTTCAAATGTTAATGTAATGTACGTTTTAATGTTGCAAAAACAAACAACCACATTTCATCTCTTACTTCAACCTTCTACAATGAACATCGCATATGTAACCGTAAAATATGCATATACCAAATGGAAAAAGGTGTTATCTATGACTAAAACTAACTAAAATAACTACATGATGTATTCTTGATAATCATAAACGTTAAATGCCACAGAAATCAGCATGTAGACCAATTATATATTTTTTTATTTTTCGCAAGTACATTGATCTTTTCAATCAATGAAACTCACAATCACATTCGTCCCAGTTTACCTAAGTTTGTTTTGGCTTATGGTGCTGTATTTATGTGATTGTTGTTGATTTAAAACAATTATTTATGTAAATAGAACATTCTACATACTGGAAACTAAACTAACAACCCATCTTTCAATATTCTATCCAAAACAATTTTTTTTTCACAAAAATAAAACAAAAAACATTATTTTGATCAAATACCTAATGCAATATAAGTTTTATTAAAAGCCTTCATATATACAAAAAGAATCTAATCTAACATATCATATCTGTTTCAAAATATGTATTACTCACTTATTTAATCTTTAACAAATAGAATACAATGTTTGATCAATAGATTACCATTATTAAGTAATCTTATCATTAGCAAACATACAACAACAACAACACTTCAAAAATGTCAGACAACATCCCGATTAAACTCCAAATGGAAATAATCAAAAAAGTTTATGAGGTTAAGATATTGATTGGATTCAAACCAGTTTCCAAACAATGGAAGTCTTTTATTGAGAGCTCTGAGTTTGTGATTGGTCATAGCAACTGCCATCCACAGCCGCTTAGTTGTTCTATCATAGGCTACAGAGAAGATACTTCTGTTTTTAATGAAAAGTACGTTTTTTTTCTAGATGATGGTAAGAATGAAACTCTTTTTAACGTTTCTCTATCTAATGTTATTTCTAAAAACATTGAACAAAAATTTTCTATATCAAAAATTATTGGTGCAACTCATGGTTTAGTGTGTTTGTATGGTTTCCACAAAGTCTATAAACAGTGGATGGTTATTTTTTCGAATCCTTCAATTCAAAAATCAATTGGTATTGTTGCTCCTTATACTGAAAGTAATATCTGTCCTACTTTAGCTTTTGGAATTCGCCCGGATACTTTAGATCCTACCGTACTGAAATTGACATATGCTAAGAATGCTATGTTTTGGGTTGTTGAAGTTTTTTCATTAAGTGCAGGTGTTTGGAACAATGTGAATCCAAATGGTAATTGTCCTCGAGAAACCATCAAATTTAATGACTCAACTTATGTTGTATTAGATAGATTTGTTTATTGGGTTGCATATGAATTGATTGTTGATGATGATCGTGACTATAACAAAAACATGCTTATCTCATTTGATTTGATTACAAAAGAGTTCAAAGAGATACACTTACCAGATAGCTTAACAAATGAAATATTCGAACCTTTCCAATTGACCGTTTGTAAACTAAGGGAGTCTCTTGTTGTGTGTGGATGCATTATGATTGATGGAGCGCTACAATGTGGTCTATGGATAATGGAAGATGATTTGTCTTTCAGAAAGCTGTACACAATTGACGCAAACGTTTATAGAATATTGGGGATTACAAAAAGTGGTGAAGCTATATTTGAACCTCGAGAAGACTATGGAAAATGTTCAACACTTCATGTTTACGACCCATGTTCACAACAAATCAAGAATCTTGGGATTATTGGAGTAGAGGGTTCATTCATCATGGGCTTGTACAATGAATCGATTCTGCTAAATGATCAGTAAGAATCATAAAAATATATTATGAAAAATAGGTATCGTTAAATATCTTTTATTTAATTTTTGGTTCTATTACTTGATGTAAGTTACTTGATGTAAGTTATATGAATTAGAATTTACGAAAATCAAAGCGCGTATAAAATTCATTTTCTTTGTATTTTTCCAAACAAATTGCACAAACCCCGTCCATCTTGTCAAGCAAGATTATTCTTTCACTTACTATGGATCTCGTAGACAAATTAGATGAGCCAATATTCTTAGTTTCTTCTTGAAAACGAACTATTTGTTGTTCTTCAAGTTGTAATACATCTTCATAAGACCTCTCAATAATCAAATTGACTAAAAAAGAGGGTATATCCGGCATACGTTCAACACATTGCTGCAAATGGTTTCTGTTAGAAGATGATATATGTAAATTTTGAAAGTAATGAACAAAAACGCATGGAGGTACCTGACTAAATGGAATAAAACAATTACTCATTTTTATTTAAAAAATATATAAAGAATTATGAATGTAATTTTATTTTGGTATGTTACTCAATATGAAATTTATTAATATAATATTAAATTGTCTGAGTTATGTTATACATTCAGTTATTATTATTGTTCAGGATCTCATTCAGCATCATATGATGATATGATGTATAAAAATTTTATTTTGATGTTTATGGTGTAATCTGATATAAATTTGTTCACTTACATTAAAGTACTCAGAAACTAGTAAATAACAATAAACTTTTTATGGTTTCAGATGATGGTTTCAGTTTGTAGATTACAAATGCTGAATATAAAATATCAAACGAACCAATACATGGTTTAATATGCTGGGTTCAATTTGTGGATTACACATACTGGTTTAAGTTTAGCCATTAGAGTTTATAGTATAATCTGAAATAAGATAGTTGTAATCCATAAATTTTCAGCGGAGAGAGACTTATAAAGTTTGATTATTCTTTATTTTCTTTCAGCAGAAAGATTTTGTAACTTTTTTCAGCATATGCATTATTTTATTATAGTGGAGTATTCAAGAAGTATTTTATTGTTTAATAGTGTTTTCAGAGATTTGATGGATGTGATGTTCAGGGGAAGTGTGTATGCCGCCTGTTTGCTTACTTGACCCCTACTTTTTTTTTTTAATTCAATTACTCATCTTTATTTAAAAAAGGTTTAATACGATATTAATATACATATTTATTATGTCAAACAAATAATGGCCACGTGTAAAGAACACAAATGCCTCATAATAAATATTAAATATCACAATACAATTTATAAATTAATATCGTAATACCTATCAGAATACGAAGTTACAAACCTTAAATAATAACTATCGTAATACCTACCATAAAAGGGATATTAATATCGGAATAACAATTTATATCGTAATAACAAATTATACAGTATAATAATTCTTAAATCAAAACAACAATTTATATAATAATAACTATGTAGATATGCTTATGTAAAAAATAACAATTTTAATAAAAATATCTGTAATTCAGAACAATAAAATTAAATAACAAAAATTACTTTCAATTATTCAAACTTATCAATCAGTATCCTCCTCAGAATTAAAATTAAATATATCATCATCCTCCTGAGAGTTAGCTTTACTTGATTGTCCCTTAGTTTTCCTCCCTTTTCGTTTCGCCTTCTTAATGCCTTTCTTAGGAGCCAGTTTTTTCCTATTTGGATTGTTGGGACAATTCCTGAAATCATGATCTATTTTTTTTACAGATTTTGCAATTTCTCAAATTTTTTCCACCTTCTTTTGCAGATTTAATTCTGACATCATTATTAGAAGGTTTATATCTATGACCACTAATTCCACCTTTGTTTTTCCCAATATCAGGAGGAAGAACTTCAAGAACATCAGGTTTAGGAACTCCAATCATAGATGATATACTTTGTTGTTTACTTGCTGAAGTCTGAGGCACATTTGATGATTCTAAACCAGATTCATAAAGACTCAATTGATCAAGAAATTGACTTAGTTTATCTTCATCGTATCCACATTGATTGATTATAGCATTCACTTTTGAATAAATATTCGAAATAGAAGAACCAGAAGATCCATTTGATTTATAAGAAGAACCAATTGGTGGTAAAACAACAGCTTCTTTTCTCCAACGCCTTAACAGATATTGCTTTGGAATCTTCTTAACACCATTAGCTCTAAGAGTATAAAAGGCATGACGACATAACAAACCACGTCTTTCAAAATGCAGGCAACTGCATTTAACAGAATGAGTTTCTTCATCATACTCAACCTGAAAAAAAAAGTAAATAAAAAAAATATAAAATATTTTTAACAGAACGAGTTTCTTGATCATATTTATTGAATTAAAAAAAATTGAAATCTAATACCTTAAACTCTCCAAACCACTCTTTATCAGTGTCTTTAACATAACTCAAATTTCTCATAGAACCAGTACAAGAATCTACAGAAGCAACGATCTCAATCTGAATAACATAGAATGCCTCAAGAGTGTAAAAATCTGCAGCTTGTACTTCAACTAGTTGTCTGGTTTTCAATGATGGCTTACCAGTTCTTGTATTATTATCAAGAACACGTTGAATATTTCTTTGTTGATCTAATGCACTTTCATACCGAAAAAGAAAATGAACTAGAGTAGAACTCCAATTAGAATTATGACCAAAAAAATAGTTTTCACTTTCAGATCTTGACGTAGTTTTCATTAAACCACTCATTGGAATATCTCTAAAATAAGCAGGAATCCAACTCTCTTTAATATTAAACATATCATTTAACCATTTATGCTCATCTAAATGATATTCAGCCAATAAAGAATTCCATTTTTCAACAAATTCATCAGGTTCGTCGCTTTCCCTCCATACAATACGACATAGACGCTTTTTGAATCCTTCTTCTTCACATATTTCAGAACCAATCTACAAAAAAAATAAAAGGAAAATAATTTATATGAAAAATAATTGTTTAATATTAAAAATAATTGTTACAATATATATATATATATATATATATATATATATATATATATATATATATATATATATATATATATATATATATATATATATATATATATATATATATATATATACCTTTGTAGGAAGTTTATTCATTATATGCCACATGCAAAGACGATGTTTAGCAGTTTTAAAAATATTAGGTATTGCAATTAACATTGAAGGATCTTGATCTGTTAAAACAAGATACGGCTCCTTAGTATAATATTTAACAAAAGCTTGTAGTAGCCACTCATATGAAACAACATCTTCTTTCGAAAGCAAACCAGCAGCGAATATTACACATTTTTTATGATTATCAACACCCGTAAAAGGAACAAACACCATATTGTACCTACAAAAAAAATATACGTATATAAATATATATATTTAAAAAAAAAATAAAAAAAATAAAAAAAAAAACAACTTACATATTAGTTTTTAGCATAGCATCGAAAGACAGAACATCACCAAAAGCTTCATAATTCCTTTTACTTGTATTATCAGACCAAAACAAACAACTTAATTGACCCGCAGTATTAGTCTTAAACTCAAATGAAAAATTTTCATCTCTTTCCTTTAAAACACTAAACTTATCAATTATCATTTGGGCATCATATTTACCAATATAATTGTAAATATCACGACTCATATTCTTGAAATCAATCTTTGTTGCACCAACTTTCTCATATCCACCCAAAAGCTCAGCAATAAAATTGAACGACATACAAGGACCAATGTTCAAATTTGAAGCCTTAATAGCAAAATACTGATGCGCCAAACTCATAGACCTGTGAGACTTTTGCAAATGTCTATCTTCAGAAGTAAAAAAACATGATTGTGCTCTTCCACAAAGTTTTTAACTTTATACTGTTCACCAGATTTAACAATATAAAGTCTAGCTTTGCAATTTGTCCTAAAATTAAATCTTTTTCTCTTAACTGACTTAGCATTACAATCTTGTTTTAAACTATCAAATTCTTCAACTTTAACTTTTTTAATCCCTTCTTTACTGCAAAGAAATTCCTTATTAAGAATAACACCTCCTGCTTTACTTTCATGCCCTCTACGAACAATAAAACCAGCTTCATCAGCATAATTTTTGTACACCCTGTAAGCATCTTCAACACTATTAAACAAACTACCTTCTGCTGGTACAACTGCTTTAACAACAACAGGTTTAATTAACTTTGTAGTTAAGCTAAAAAAATCTGGCGAATTTACTTCCTCATTGTCTTCTAAATTATCATCAGGTGATAAATTTACAGCTTCAACTATAACACCCCCAAAATACCGCAGCGGAAGACTGTGTCACAGGGGTGCTACTTCATAATACAAAGTACAAGTTATAGAAAACGAACTCTAAATGAGACGTTTTGAAAAGTTACCATTCGATTAATAAATTCCGAGTTACAAACTTGAGATTCCAAAGTATGATACATAAATGTATACAAAGTTTTGAATGGTAAATGATAAAAGCGTAAGTCTTCAGAATATGCAGCTTGACTCTAAGTTCCATGCACTAGCTATCGCCTTACTAACCTGAGATAAACATGCTAAAGTGTCAACACAATGGTTGGTGAGTTCATAGAGTTTGTCTTAAAACAGTTGAAAAAGCCTTAAAGAATGATCACACAGCAAAGGCATCGTGAATCCACTCAGTTACAAGTCCCGCCATAAGAGACTTGTAACCTGTGTGTTCACAACCCACTGCTACAATATAGTATAATAAAGACATGTATAAGTTCATCAAGACAATTAAGCAATTAGTAGTGAGTCTCTACTTCATCTCCGAAGACCTCACTTTAGGAGCCAATTCCCAAAGACAACTGGGAGTCAATTCCCAAAGACAACTGGGAGTCAATTCCCAAAGACAACTGGGAGCCACTTCCCAAAGATAAAAGACAGTCATGTATGTATTAAATCAAGTATAATGCCATCAAGTATAAGACAATCAAGTATAACACAGTCACGTATAAACGTTTTGAGTATTTGTACAAGTAAGCAAGTAGTTGAGCATGTATCCCCCCAAGAGTTTAAAACAAGTACGAAAAGAGTAGGGGCTATGACTCACCTTAAGTCTATGTAGTGAGTAATGAAAATGGTAGTCGAATCGCGAAAGTCTCTAAGAGCAGCCTATAATAGAACGTTGCGACTTAGGTTTGGAGTAACGTCTAAGAATACGAAGAATTGCCCATATATGTCTTGCATAATGTTCATGATGTAGTACTTAGTATATAATGTAAGTCGTTGAATATAAGTGGTCTATGAAACATGTATAGGTTGTAAATCTCTTACTACCGTTCGGGCCGACATAATTCAGAAGTCATGGAGTAAACGTTCGAGGAGCCAGGACACTTTAACTCGTAAATCCACAACTCGTCTCGACGGCTTACTCAATGAACTCCTCACATGAGGCTCCCTACTATTGTAGTATTTGATAACATATATATATATATAGGCTTTTTGATCTTTAAAAGTTATATGGTCTTTAGCCGTGGCTTTGCCGTGACCTTGGTCATCGTTACCATGGTCTTGAGACTCAACCTTGGCTTTAGCCATGGTTGTGGTCTTGGCTTTAGGTCATTAGACCTCTTGGTCTCATCTAAATATAATCATTATATAGTAACTTTGGTCTAAAAATGGGCTGTTAAGAATTTGAAGAAATTTATCACTCAGAAAGCATTTTCAGGTCTCGAGCTTCTTTAATCCTGAACGAAAACGTCGTTCCGGACAACTTTCGTGTTTTAACTTTTTGATGAATCGGACCAGAAGTGGGACTTTCAAAATCATAATTTGATCAGAATGCAATTTAGGCAGATTTGCCGTTTTGGTTTCGCTAACTTCAAATGGTCATAACTTTTGACTCGTATACTCGTTTTGGGTGATTCAAATTGCTATGTTTTCCTTGTTAAGTCCTCTTTAACAGTAAGTAAGTGTCAAATATCAAAGTTATACTATTGTGGTCGTGGTTTTCCATAAAAATCACTAGTTTGCTTGTTTGCTTGTCATAAGTTAACATATGTATACCAATACTCGTTTTATCCATTTTTAAACATCATGAACACAATACAAAGACCATATATAGCATGAAAGAAACATAATAAGCATGAAATGATATTGAGCAAGAAAGTGTATAAGGGTTTGCTTACAACTTTTGGCTTTCTAAAGAAAGGAAGTCAAGTATAGAACTAGGACACTAAACCTAAGCTTGTAAACCCTTCACCATAACTCTTGTAACCATTGATAGACTTGATATAGACCTTGTGAAAACCCATTAACTTCAGCCCTAGTAACCTTGTGTAGCTCCTAATTCAACCATGGAATCACCAAACAAACTTAAGAACTAGGTAGAGAATACTAAGACCTTGAACTTTGTAGTGTAACTTGTATATTGAAGATCAAAGGATCATGGTGCTAGGTACTTATGTTGTGGCGTTTTTGTGGTGAAGAAAGGAAGGAGATGAGCTTGTATTTATAGCATGAAGAGGAGGTGCAAGGAAGGTGCCTAGGAAGGTTCATTAAGGAGGTTAGTTTTTAGGATATTTAGGAAGCTTACTTAGGAAGTTTTACACATGTTTGCTACCTAAAGTCCTCAAGACTTATCACAAGCCAAAAAGGCTTGTGATACACGTTCATATGGGATAAGGGGGGAGTGACTAGGTTTTTGATGGTATTATCCTAAGTATGTAGCTAGTTTTGACTCCGTAAATCGCTAACCGTAAGTTTTTAAGTCACGAAACGTAAAACCGGGTATCCTAAAAATATGAAACTTGAAAGTATGGTCAAACATGTCAATATAGTCCATAATAAAATATAAAATGAGTGGTAGGTTCTATCGGGTGCGAAAACCCTGCTAAAAACTGGAAACACGGGTCTAAAACGCGCAATTCGCGTAAAACGCTGAACTGAAAAACGTAAAATTCCGAAACTTTTGGAATTGTCCTAAAATGAGAGAAAATCATATTTCTATTGTTTATAATGTTTTATGGACATATCGGGATGCTAGAAGGACGTTTAAACCTAAAAGTAAATCTCGGACACGGCTTTGTGATTTTTGCAGAAATGATCCGACAAGCGTCAAACTCTCGGATTATCGTTAAAATAGTTTAACTTACGAGAATATGAAATAAAAATTTCTGAGATGAATAGTAAAAAGTGAATAGTAAAAGTGAATAGTAAAAAGTGAATAGTGAAATTTTCGGAAATAAAAGTTAACCTGAAATTGCGAATTGTTACATCAACAACATCATTACTTGCAGAATTCTGCATCATAGTATAACCTAAAACAAAATAAAGTCGAAAAGTGACTTGATAATAAAATAATATTACATAATTAAGTAAAAAAAGTATAACAGTTCATATAACTTATAACTATAATAATATCAAAATTCCATATCACAATACATACAGTTAATACCTACAGTACTATATAACAATATAAATGCCACAAATCAATTGCACAATTGACTCATAATAACTAATAAATATCACAATACCATTTATATATTAATATCGTAATACCTTTCAGAATACAGACCATACATCTCAATATCATAAATACCAACCATAAAAGAGATATTAATATTAATATATATATTTGTTATGTAAAACAAATAACGACCACCTGTCAAGAATACAAAAACTCATAATAAACAATAAATATCACAATAGCATTTAAAAATTAAAATCGTAATACCTACCATAAAAGAAATACTAATATAAGAATAAAATTCGAAAATGCAGAATAACAAAATGACATTAATATATAAATTTGTTATGTCAAACAGATAAAGACCACGTGTCAAAAACAAAATTCTCTACAATAAAAACAATTAATATCACAATACCATACATATATTTTAATATCGTAATACATATCATATAACAAAACAATATCACAATAGATTAATATCACAATACCATACATATATTTTAATATCGTAATACATATTATATAAGAAAAACAATATCACAATACCATACTTATATTTAAATATCGTAATACATATCATATAACAAAAACAATATCATAATAGATTAATATCACAATACCATACTTATATTTTAAAATCACAATACCATACTTATATTTTAATATCGTAATACATATCATATAATAAAAACAATATCACAATAGATTAATATCAAAAAACCATACTTATATTTTAATATCGTAATACATATCATATAAAAAAAACAATTTCACAATAGATTAAATAACAATACCATACTTATATTTTAATATCGTAATACATATCATATATTAATATCAAAATACCATTCTTATATATTAATATCACAATATCTAACATATAAAGAAATTAATTTAAAAATGCAGAATAACAATATGAAAATGCAAAATAAAAAAAACGATGAATCTGATTTTAATAATATCAAGAAGATAGCTTATAAAAAATACTTTCAACACGGTTTTTTGATAAAAAATGATCCGATAGATCAGGACCAATACCAGAATACTGATCAGGTAAATCCATTCGATAATAAAAATTAAATAAATATAGTTGCAAAAAATAAGGAAAGAATATATTCAAATAATAATAAAAAAAAGATAAGGAGATATTAACGGGCGAAGATTTGACCTGTATTTTCTAAATAGAATAATTACGAAAATGTCACTCCGTGTTATATAATTATATCTAATCACAGCCGCTGATGGGAAAAGATCAACGGCCCATACGCATCCGTACGTCAGCACTAAAAAGAACCATCCGCACGTGATCCTTTGCCTATATATATATATATATATATATATATATATATATATATATATTAATGCATTTTCATATACAAGTAATTTATGTGTGTTTTATATTGATGTAGCTCACATGTGCGAATTGATTAAAGAAAATGTGCACGAGCATTTATGTAAAGCAACATTTAAATGGTTAAATGATACTTTTAAGCATGATTAGTTTATGTAAGCATGCAACTTGAATAGTGAATATAAAAGAAAAAGTATATAATTTTTGCTCAAACACATTTGCAAATTAAAAAAAATTAAGTTTAAGACATAATAGTGGAGTCCAAAGGTTTTAGGAATTATTAATAGTGTGTTAATTAATATTTATTTAGTTAGCTATTTAGAATTGAGTTTATTGATAAAATTTATTAATATTAGTTATACTTCAATGTTAATTTTCAATGAAATTAGTTGTGCAATAAAATGAGATGGAGCTAAAAAGGTTTGTAACGATTTTTATACAGTTTATGTGGCATTATTATACATATATTATTACACGAACTTTAACTTACAAACTTAATAAAAAAAAATATTTAACGCACATTAAACTATGATCAATTAGATAGACCCTGTAGGACCGTAGAACAACCTATTTCACATATGAATCAAGCCTAGATCTAGAGAGAGAAAGTAAGTAGAGAGAGAGAGAGAGAGAGTGGGAACTCTAGTGTGTGGAATAATAACCTTGATATCACTAATAGAATCACTAAGAGAACCACTAGAGAACCAACCTCTCAAATGAGGTTTACAAGAGTATTTATACATGAAGTCTAGGACATCATCTATCTTATACATTATTACACTAATGGCCCTTAGACTTTTACAAAACATGAATAATACACATAAACTTCATCATAATGATATTCTAAAGCAACCTATAACTATACGTTATTGACTGACACTTTTTATAAATAAAAATACGATTCTAACAATCTCCCCCTAAGTGTTGGTCATTGAGGTTGCGCGACGTCATCATCTTTGTCTTTAAACTTTATCATTCATAGCTCTTGACGTCTTTAAGAATCACTAGATGAATCATAGTTCCAGTTCATCATGCTTCATTGTAGTTGATGTGATCCGATAATGTCATCTGCCTTTCGTCACTTCTGTGTTTGTGGTGGTTGTCTGCCATTCTAACATGCTCATACGTCTTAAGTCTTTGTGATACATGCATTTTTTGTTTCCGTTCTTTCACTTTGATCTTTGTCACTTTACTTTGTAGATTCTTCTTTTTGGCGTAGAATCTTTCTTTGACTGTTGCTATCCTTTGATCTTTGTGAGAACTTTCCTTTGACTTTGTGATGCATGTATGAGCATGTGGAATCTTTCGCCATGGAGATGATGTATAGCTGCAGGTAAACAGTTAGCAATAAACAACCGGTACTTACAGATAAGGAATTAGATATCGTCAACAGCATAGTGTGAAGACTCCTTCTAACCCTTACCATGGCCGTTCCCATATCAGATACTCCCGAAAGAGCTTACGAGACCTACTAAGTAGCTCAATGACTGGGTGAGTCGCTGGGGATCAATCCATGACTGTAGACCGTTTGAAACCACCGCGAACACTAAGCGTAACCCATAAAGAATTACCGAAGTGACCTGCTGTCAGGGCTATTTGATGTTGACCCTGGCAGGAATTTCCGTTCAATCATTGAGAAACTACATAAGTAAATTCTCTCATAAACGTTCTCGGCAGATTGCTAAGATCTGCGTAGGACTCTTAAGTTTACATCTGGCGTCCTTAATGATGAACAACCAGTGTAGAAATATCATGTGTTCCTATGAGATCTTTTGATGAATCTCGGGGCTCTAGACTCGATAAGTGCACATTTGGTTTCCTATGCGGAGATTAGGGAGAGGTCTCCTGCTTCAATATCAATCATCTCTAATAGACAGATCGATAGATTACATAGGTTCCCCGTGAGAATGAAACAAGCTCTTTTAAGAGAACTTGAGTGGCTAGAAGGTTTAGTGCAGTGCGTCACTGGGTCCATGACGTCTTTATCTTCAATACCGGTGTCACCTTAGTAACAACCAGTAGCATATGAATTGAACCCGGTGTCTGCCCTAAGGTTGAACATTTGGAGGGCTATTTCTTTTCACCCTTTTTCATAACTTTTCTTTTTAATTCTTCAACCCCTTCTTTCTCCTTTCTCATTTTCTCCTTTTTTCAATCATACCTAAGGAATTCTAATTCTAATCTATTGGATTTGTCCTTGGGTAGATCCCTCCGGCTCTGGCGGATCATAGGACGGTTTTCCCTAACCTTAGTCAACTTATAACTCCATGAATCCTATAATTGCCATGAAACCTTTGATTGAAAATCTCTCAAAGTGTTTATGAATATAAACACATTTTTGTTGACACTTTGAAAGTTTTTGTTTCTTTTGAAGGACTCCCCCTTCACATGTGCTCATGAATTTTTTTAGAAATTTGCACATGCGTGAGGAGTTTGCACTTTTTGAATTGATCCACTTTCAGTGAACATGACCGATTCGAGACACGCTTACATCACTAGTTAGACTAGCTTGAAGTTATTACCCGTCCTGGTCAAGTCCAAAGAAAGTCTCTCGATACGCTACATTCTACTCAGACAAGTCCTATTCGAGACACGCTTACATCACTAGTTAGACTAGCTTGAAATTATTACCCGTCAAGGACAAGTCTTTTCGATTACTGACATTTTAAGCTTCGTCAATTCATTGGTACATTCTGAGTCTAGCTCTTTTGAGATTTAGTCACAAGCTTTAAACATCTTTGATCACATTTTAATCATGTCTTCTCCCCCTCAAAAATAGCATATCGTGATATTTTTTATATCAACTGATTAAGAAAAAGCTTTTTGGAGAGATAGACAGATTTGTTGTTGCATGAATTCGGAACTATTTTTGTTTTAGAAATACTCCCCCTCAAAACTCGCATATGTTTTTGAGAAATGTTAAACTTTTTAAAATTTAGAGGGAAGGAGTCGTCTTGAAGCAAAATTCTGAAAGAGAAAGAAGTTTCAGATTTGTTGAATTTTGCATCAAGGTTTTTTTTTGAAAAACAAAGACTTCTCTTTGTTTGAATAGGAATGTCGCACTGAGGCGTACAACAGTGTCCATTTTTAGGATAAGTGCACTTTGTTGATGAAAATGATTTTTGCGTAACACTTTCCTTTCTTTGAAAACTTGAGTTGTGCACTGTAAGGTGTACACAAGTCATTTTTTTTTTTTTTTTTTTTTTTTTTTTTTTTTTTTTTTTATGATGAGCACCGATTTTGATAGATTTTGAAAATCTTTTTGAAAAATCTTGAAAAGTGTGACACCCCCAAAATTTACAACGCAGCGGAATACCAATTTGGGTGTCACTTCATAATTCATAAAAATAAGTTACAAAAAACGACCTCAAAAGAGACGTTTAATAAAATGTCACATTCGATTTGATAAATCAGAGTACAAAGGTCCCAACAATTTCTTTTTAAAACTTAAGTTACAAGAAATAAAACATGACACATATGTGTATTTTAAAGATAAAAAGTTATCGAATGTGTAGAAAATAAGTCCTTCAATATTTGATATCCACGCGACTCCGATTGCTCCCAATGCTCAGCTAGCAAAATAATACCTAAGAAAATACATGCTAAAAAGTCAACATAAAGTTGAGTGAATTCATAGAGTTTAATAAGCAATAAGTTGAATACAAGCATAAATCAGTTTAAAATACGATGGGCTACGTTGTTATACGCCCATAATTTAAGTTGACATGTAACAAATACAAGTCGGGAAATAAGATTTATAGCATTGAGAATTATGAAACCGAAACCTTAACCATGATTTTGTGCCCCGAGGTAAAAATTGCCAGTTTACCCCAAACTCTCAAGATTATGTGACCGTACCCAGTCAAAGCCGGCTAAGCCTAATATGCATATCCATAATAATAGCGTTTCCAACGGAATTAACGGTTTCATGGTGGGGACTTAATTGGCAAGAAGCATTCAATCACTATAATCATGTAATCGGGTCCAGCATACCAAAAATTAATACTTATATTCGGTTTGTAAAAACTAGCATGTATCCCCCTCGCGAGGTTTATAAAACAATTGAAGTAAGTAAAAGCGAGGCTATGAACTCACCGAGAGCAAAGAAAATAGCAATGAACAAGCAAGTGAAGGAATAGCCGCGAAAGCTCTACGATGAACCTAAATAATATACGTTGTCTTAGTTTATGAAAATAGATATTGATGTACTTTTGGTTATATAGATTATGATCTTACTTAAGCTTGGTACAATACTCCTAGACACATCACAAGGTTTTAGTTACTTACTTACAAATTATCCAAAAGTATGCCTTGTATGTTATATAAGTATGAAACTTATATTTACCCTAGGTTCAATTATGATGTAAAGGTTCAAATTAACTCTAAGGTTCAAATTAGTCCATGGGTCAAGTTTTTGGTCAAAAAGGTCACATTAGACCTAAGGGTTCAAAATATACTAGGTGGTTCAAAATTGTTTTAAAAGGTCCAATCCTTAAAGTGTATAACACTTATATACTTTTTATAACTAGTGCTGATGGAATTTTTATTAACTTGCCTATGTTTAGAAAATCGCCATTTGCAAACCGTAAGTCCTCAAGTCTCGTTCTTTATATTCCCGGAAAGGTCTACTTCTGTACTAACGAGATTTATTGGTCCCATTTAGCTAAAAATTATATAACCTTAGTAAAACAGTCCATTTATCCAAACAATCAATCCCTTCAGCTTTCAAATTTTCAATGGTCTCACGAAAAGTGCGATATCTAGAGTTTTACTAACCCGATTTATTCCCCGTTTTCGGACACGTTTAAGTTAAGATGTCCTCTAAAACTTTTATTCTTTGAGTAACAGAGGGTTATATACAAAAAAATGACTTTTTCACGTTTTAAATCTGTTACTCAGATTGTGACTAGTTTCACCAAAATAATTTTAGTTTAATCATCGTAAGGAGTTATTCAACGAAATACCCGTCAAAATGACCACAAGACATAGGGCTACAACTACATATTTTTAGTTTATGTCCATTGTCTACCTATTAGAACAGTTTAATACTTTTATACACGGATCTAAAAAAAAATACAGTTTTATGTTTAGCCTTTCTATTGTTTTAAGGTTTTCTAACTTAAGTACCAAGCTTAACTAAGCATTATAACTTATATAATATTCAAATACATCAAGATAGTGAATAAATGGAAGTATGAAAAGATGAAAAAAATATAACTTGAAGCTTACAAGTGAGATGATGAGGTTTAAGGTAACAAGGTTTCCTAATACTTCCTAGTTTTTATTTCAAAACTAGAACAAGAAGTAAACTATGTTTAATATACTTGATAAAAATCTTGATCCCTCCTCTCTATTGTTGTTGTGTTTGCCGTCCACCCCAAAGGAGAGAAAAGAAAAATAGATAGCTAGTTGTAGTTTATAAAAATGAACTAACTACTCTTGTTGTTGATATATTTTATTCCCTAGACAACAAGTACTAATAATAATGGTGGTGAGTAAAATTTGTCAATGTTGTAAGGTGAAGGAAATGGGGGGGGGGGGGGGGGGGGGGGCGTGGGTTTGGTGATGGGGTGTAGAGTGTGTAAGAGTTTTGGTAGTTTAGTGTAGTTATTATTAGTTTTAGGGGGGTACCGGGGTACCGAGTTTGCTAGAAATAAATTTTAACGGAGTTAACCGGGATAAAATAAAGTTATAAAAATTATAAAAATAAGTTGGGTAAAATTATTGAGTGTTTGGTTAATCGTCGTTTAACTTTTATGAAAACCGTCGAAATTAAATTAGACGTACGATACGAAATAAATAAATTTCCAAAATACCGGGTAAATTAATATTTTAATTTTTAAATTATTAAAACTAGTTTTCATGATGAATTTTTGAAATATAGATGAGTGATGAGATTATCGGAGGATTTATTTGAGGTTAAAACGTGAAACACGAAATTAAACCACGCGATAAGAAAAATAAAATGAGTAAAAATGAAAAGTGGACGTAAAAATGAAATAAAATGGATTGTGACCTTAAAATAGGATTGTAATAAAACAATGGTGTATAGAAAACGTAGACTGAGCATAGTCTAGTCGCGATAGAATTTATTTAAATGTACGCGGATATCTTCCGACTAAGTAAATAAATTAAACTAGATTATTTAAATAATAAACCATTAAAATAATTGATATGAAATTTTTAGAAATGTCACAAAATGGTGGTGCTCAGAATGTAAGAGAATTTTGAAAATCTAATTTATCATTAGATCAACAATCATGGTCTTGAGCTTAAAGATTTTGAAAGTTTTTCTAAAGAAAACTCAAGCCAGATAAGTTTTAGGTTCTTGTTTTAGGATAAGTGCTCAAAAAATATTTGAAATCTATGTTTGATTAAGCACTTTCCTTTCTTTGAAGCGCGGGTCCTGAACTGATGTGTCCAGAAGCCATTCGATTAAGTCCTTATTTGAAATCTTTTCGAGTTGTTATACCCGGACTTAAGGTTTGAAAAGATTTCACTTTGAAGCACGGGTTGTAAGCTGAAGTACTTACAAGCCATTGTGAAGAAAACTTTTGAGAAACGACATGTTTTAGAAAAACATTTTAAAGAACTCCCGTTCAAGCATCTGTAAATGTCCGTGTCATTGTTGAAAGACATTTCTAGACACGTACAGAATATTGATTTATACGAGAGACATGTCGTGAGAAGAATATTTTTTGATTTTTTGATTTTATATTGTTTTTGTATTTTTTGAAATTTTATATTTTTGTATTTTGTTTTTGTTTTTATAAAAGAAATGGAAAATCAAAAATAGAAGATTGAAAGAATGATTTAATAGAATTTACAGAATTTGAACCCTCTGAAGAACTGGGTTCTGAGATAGTTGAAGCACCTGCAACCAAAGACGAAGAGGTTTCACAAATAACAGTGTTAGAAGTACATGAATCATCACTCTGAGGGTGTTGATTATCAACGGTTGTTGTGGTTTCTACTTCCTTATCCTGAAGATTATCACTATTATTTGTCTTGGTGCAACTATCAAAAATCTTCCCTGTGGGAATCCACCTAAGACCAACTGTTTTAAAAACTTTCCCCGTAGGAATCCACCTAAGGTAAGATCTAGATGTAGTTTTCTTATCAGATGCAGCGGAAGTCTCAGTCTTGGGAAAACTACATTCTTTAGATATCCACCTATTAGGTTTCTTAACCTCTTGCTTCTTATCAACGGGTTTGTTTTGATTTGGTGTCTTAGTGGATTGGGTCTTGACACTTGATTTGGAATTCTTTGTGTTGCATTCTACTTTCCTAGCATTCTTATTTGTGCCACTACTCTTAGATGCAAGCCAATCCCTAGTATTTTGTTGAAAGTTCCTAGGTAATGGTTTACTACTACTAGCGGTGCTTTGGAATCTTGTAGAATTCATCACACTAGGTTTTGCACCTAAAATTCCGTTTTTTCGATGGTGTGCCTTTTTTCTAGCTTCTTCTAGATGATGATTGAGGACCATGTCATTAGAACCAACAGACTCATTAATAGATTTTGTAGTCTGATTTGGTGTACTATACTTAGAAGAGCCAGGTGAAATCACATTTTTGTTTCTTTCAACAAGCAAATTTTGTTTTTCAATAATCTTTTCCATTACCTTTTCCTTGGGCAAGGGTGGTGGAGTGACTGGTTTTGACAAATCATTATTCTCATCGACTTTTGGAGCAAACCGTGAAATTGACATTTTTGGTTTTTGAACAGTGTTTGAAACATTTGGTTTCTCCGAAGTCGATGGTTTTGCAAACTTAGTTTCCTCACCCTTCCCTTTTTGATTTTCAAGCTGAGCCCTCAAAAGATCATTTTGCTCTTTCATGTTCCTGAAGGCACGCTCATACGACAATTTGTCATACTTGCATTCTTCTTTTTTTCCGATCAAGTTGTTTAAAACATGACACATTTTCCTTTTCAAGCTTTATAAGAGCATTTTCATATTTGGAAACAATTTCGGAGGTCTCAGCTCTCAGTCTTTCATCGTCTTGAACAGAGTATGTTTGTAAAATGATGGACATAATGTCAGTGGTCATAACATCTTCGAAGAGAGAATCATTAAGGTTTTCCAAAACATTCATGTTTTCACGAGTATCATTAGCTTCGTTTACCAGGGATTTGTGGTCCTTGACAAAATCGGCCGTTTCTTTTAAGAAAGCTTTTTCAAAATGGATTACCCTCGCACTGATGTTATTCAGTGGGATAGTAATTTCGTTTTCAAAAACTTTTTTCTGCTCAATATGAAAACTGGAATGCCAGTTGTTAATATCGATTGTAGTTTTAGAAGCAACAATGTTTTGAAGTTCTTGAATTCTCTTTTTAACGTCATCCAGAATGTTTCTAGCCTCACTTGTATTAAAAGTGTTGTTAGAAGACATTTGTTCCATTTTTGAAAGAGATTTGGAAACAATTACTTTCTTAGAAAACATTTTTGAGAATGGTCGTTTTATGGAAAACACAGATGGTTCTTTTTGTGGAACAAAAGTAATTCCCGAAAGTTTGTTCAATTTGTTGTAATCCATGGGTTTCAAATCCTTTTGTTTCATTTTATTTATGCTCTCTTCGACATGTTCTATCGTTTGCACAGAATCCCGAACGACGGGAGGATCATGTTTGGTGTAAATCACATTACCATTATACAAAACATTCTGTTCTTGCTGAGCTTTCTTGAGATTACATGGGGTGTTGTTACCAAGAGCCATTTTATGTTTCGTATGGTAAATTGGATTAATTTGATTTGAAATCATTTTCATTGTTTGACTCGACTGACCCGACTTAACCACTAATTCTTCTAAATGAGCAATCATGTGTTCTGACTCTACGATTTTGGCCAAAAGTTTGTCTTCTTTCTTTGCAAAATCCTTTTTCAACTCATCCCTTTCTTTTTCAAGATTGGTATAAGCTGTTTTTTGTTTAGAAAGTTGGTTTTGTAAATCAGAAATTTCCGCGTTTAAAGCTTTTATCTTTTTGAAAGAATTGACATCAAGTGTATCAAACTTGAGTTGCAATTGTTTTTCTCTTGAAACGGAATTTTGATAACCAGTTTCTAATTCAGACAATCTTTCGTTATGAAACTCAAAAGCTTTAACGTGTTTCTTGTAACTCTCAAGCTCAGCGGTCAATTTGACATTCGCGGCCTTAACATCGCGATTGACCTTTTTCACTTTTTCAATTTCAATGCTGCAATTATTCAATAATGATTCAAAGAAAGCACGGGTTTCCTCATCATTAGCACCATTTTGTGCAACTTGAACTCCATTAGGATCCATATCTGGAGTTTCATAGTTAACATTGCTATTAACTTGTTCCCCCACATATGTATCATAATTAGGTTCAGATGGCACAGAATGTGGCTTCTCATGAGCAAACGAAGTAGCATTGTTACCATAATTTGGTACCTCATGGAATGAATCTGAATCATAAGTAGGAGGAAGATCAGAATCACTGCGTGATGTTGTTGCCTGCTGATTTGCCATAAAGTTGTAGGTTTCATTGAGATCTGCTGAATTGTCATTAACTCTTGTTGTAGCTCTAAACTCATGTTCATCAGCAGTCAACGGTATTCCCGATTCTTCTTTATTGGCTAGCATCAACAAGTACTGGATCTTTTCAACCCTCGTCATTGCATTGACATTGTTTCTGTTGTGACTTGCTCATGGCAGTTTCTGAATCGAAGTCATGAAACAATCAATCCCATTTTGATTAAGCACATTCTGATTCACAATCTGATCCATCTGATTTCCTACATACTGCCCTGCATATTGCATCTGATTCCTCATCTGTATACTCGAAGCATATCCTTGCTGATTGTTGTTGTGTCGTTGGATGTTTAATGCATTGAAGACTGATGCAAAACCATTGGACAAAGTACTCGCGATACTGTCATGGTGAGATGCCATTGATTCAATTTAAAGTGAAAAGTTGTTTCTGAGGATCTTTTGAAAGATAACAAAAGTTGTTGTTGTAGATTAGATGGTTTGGTGAAGATGAAAAACGTTCTCGGTTGAATTTTTTGTGATTTCAAATTTTCCCTCCAAAAAATGAATACGAAAATTTTCTTTCTCAAAATTTGAAAAACACAAAAAAATACAATTCTAAGGTTACCAGAAAAATTTGAGTTTTGAAAATTTTTTCGCCAAATTTTACCGAATTTTTTTGAATTTTGGCCTAAAAATTTGAATTTCGGGCCAAAATTTTCAACGTTATACCAAAATTTAAATTTCGTGTAAAAATTGAACGTTTAGTCTCGTGTGAAAAATAAATTTTACTCAACTTTTCCCGCCAAAAATACTTGTGTTGTCTAACTCGATAAGTTCATGTAGGTTTCTAACTCGATAAGTTTATTTAGGTTTCTAACTCGATAAGTCTGAAAAATTTGGGCAGAGTTTCCCTTTAGTTAGAGTCACAATGATCCTAACTCGATAAACGATTAGGTAAACAAGGCTAACTCGCCAAAATCCAAAATCCAAACTCGATAACACTCTTAAGAAACCTAACTCGATAGACCTTGAACTGACACCTAACTCGATAAATATATACCTAACTCGATAACTAGAAACATTTCTAACTCGATAAGTATGCTCCAAACTCGATGAGACCTTTCCTAACTCGATAGACAAACACTTAACTCGATAAAACTTAAACCCTAACTCAAAAAACTTATCCTAACTCGATAACTTTTTGCACCTAACTCGAAAACAAAATTTTCTAACTCGAAATTTTTTGCACCTAACTCGAAAACAAAATTTTCTAACTCGAAATTTTTTGCACCTAACTCGAAAACAAAATAAATTTTTCAAACTCGAAAACAAACTGATGAACAGTAACCTCGAATCAAAAATCACTTTTAAACCAAGTTTTTCAACCAAATCAAACCTAAAACAACCTATATTATCCCTAAGCGATTGATACCACTTGTAGGACCGTAGAACAACCTATTTCACTATTGATCTTGCCTAAACCTAGAGAGAGAAAGTAAGTAGAGAGAGAGAGAGAGTGGGAACTCTAGTGTGTGGAATAATAACCTTGATATCACTAATAGAATCACTAAGAGAACCACTAGAGAACCAACCTCTCAAATGAGGTTTACAAGAGTATTTATACATGAAGTCTAGGGCATCATCTATCTTATACATTATTACACTAATGGCCCTTAGACTTTTACAAAACATGAATAATACACATAAACTTCATCATAATGATATTCTAAAGCAACCTATAACTATACGTTAATGACCGACACTTTTTATAAATAAAAATACGATTCTAACAGACCCCGTGTGCTTTATATTACCATGCAAAAATCATCTAATAGACAAGTATTGTAAGGCTAAGTAATAGAACAAAAGAAACAAAGCCATTTTTTTATCATGCAAATAAGTAATAGGCCAAAAGAAACAAAGCCATCACAACTTAATAACTAAAAGCCCATATATAGAATACAACACCACAAAACCAAAACAACATCAAACACTTTTAAATGTTTATACAAGAAAGTTAAAACATTTCATACAACATACTAAACAATATTTAAGTATACACTCGCTAATATACAGAAAGAATACACGATTAACAATTAGATTCTTAGCTCGTGCGTAGCACGGGTTCTGCCTGCCTCGTATATTAAATTGTGGACTGCAATCTGCAATAGTCTCTTTTTTTTAGTGCAAAGGTGAAATTATATTAATCTCCAAACAATATGTACAACATAGGTTTAACAGATTCTGAATTTGGACATCACCCAAATCAAATACAATTCTAAATGCTATTTCATTCGTTATCTAATCTAACAACATATATCAGATATACTACTCTCAGATAGAGCTAATCTCAGACATCAATGTCAATTCTCAGCAGTTTAGCAGTACTGCACTTTTCCAATTCATCATCAACTTTCATTCACCTTTTATATGCACTTAACCATCTAGCTACATTTCCAGTTCACCTCCCCACTATATCACTCATCCAGCATCCACAGTAATCAAAGTGGGAAAGGTGAATGGCTTCACTAGGCACCCGTAACCCTTCCAGTCAAGAGCTCTTCCAAGTAACCTACATTTCCATCTCATAGAATGGCTTCAGCTACTTGGAAACACATTCCTTGAGGGAAGACCAACCATTACCTCCTATAATGGTGTATTGGGTGGACCAAGAAGGATCATCTTTCACTCCTCTCTATTCCACCCATCATACACCATCCACCCAAGCCATTTACCCTTCACAAGGGAAGACCCTTCTTTATGGTACATTCCTACTGACTAGACCCCTTATTTAGCCAAGCATGTTTGTCCAATTCCCTCCCAAGGCCAAATTAGAACAAACAAGAGGTTACCATAGGTATAGTCATGCAGATTGGAACTCCAAGGTACAAGGTATCTTCACAATGTAATGGCCTGTAATCAATAACAACCAGCAAATGTTGCTTAAAACTGTTGTTATCCAAGTTTCCAAACACTCTTTTAACAGCAGGGTCTGATTAGTAAGTCAATTCATCAATCATTAAGCTACCTGTTTGAAACATTCTAATCTCCCAAACATCCCTTTAAGACAATACCATCATTATCTTGCCAGGTATTCAGTTATTCCCCATAGATCATAAACCTCTGTAACATTACTTGACTCTGCAACTTTCAGACTTGAGGAGTTTCAATTTTATGACTTCAATCTCCTTCCAAAAGTATCTCCCATGGTCTTTTAGTTTCTCTAAATAGCCTAAAGTTTCTTTCTTGCCATATAAAGTAAGCCACAGCAGCAAAAACAATTTTTCTCAGTATCACCCATATGTTCTTTATCTTTGGCATTTTTATCAGCTCCTCCAATACTAATTTCCATGAATTGCTACTAGTTTGGATCTTACACATCATTCTTGCCTTATCCCAAACACTAGTTGAGTAGTTGCATGCGAAAAATAGGTGTTGGTGAGAATCAGCTTCACTATTGCACAGGGCACAACTCATTACTTTTGTTGGTTGCCATTTCAACAATCTGTCTTGAGTGGGTAGCCTTTCTTGTACTAGCAGCCATAAAATGAATGTGTTGATATAAATAAATGACTAAAAACGTTATTCATATCTTTCGATACCTCTATATTTTGATAATCACAAAACAAAAACTCAACAAACCAAAGATCATGACATAAACAAGTATTTAGTAGTAAATACTCATCTTTACCATCTAATCACTTAAGGTACGAATAAACAAAGTGTCTAAATACATTATAAATTCAAAGGAACACTTTCGTTAATCACTAGATATTTATAAAATGTAACAAAACATTTTATATCTTTTATAAAACATTTTTGGCATTAAAAGAATGTGTTTAATTCATTACAAATTTATGAATTCAAATTTTCAACCAAAAATGGCAAATCTAATCCAGAAAAATTTCCCTCACAAAAGGGCAAGAAAATCCAACGCTCAGGAGGGCGGCCCCTTTAATTATACTAGGCGGCCCCCTTAATCATTAAGGGGACCAGCACGCTCCAGAACAGTATTTTCTGGCCCTTTAAATACTGGATCATTCCACATATTTTTCTCACCTTCTTGCACTAAAAACTTTCTGATCTAAACATCCATTTCCTTCCTCTAAAAATCCTTTGATCTTATATACATTGATCTTTGTTTCAAAGTGATTCAAGCCTCAACACTCAAGTGCAAAGAGAATAATACTTCTATTAGAAGTATTATAACTTAGTATCATCTTGCTATCTAATTTGTTTATTTATTTCATCTTGTTGATCCCTCATATTTTGGTGAATAAGGTGTATGTATTAGTTAGCTAGATTGTGTTATAAAATCTAGAATTGTTGTAAGTGTGAAGTGGAACTTGAAGTGAAGAAGTAGTGTTTCATAGTAGTGGTGATAGGAAATATTAGCAATAGTGATTAGTAGTGAAGAAATTGGAACTTCCAAGTTAAGAAGACATTGAATTCTAGAAGTTGTGAAGACGTTAGAGACTAGAAGGTGTGAAGACGCTAGAGCCTTGAAGTTGTGAAGAAGTTATAGCCTTGAAGTTGTGAAGGTGTTAGTCCTTGAAGTTGTGAAGAATTTGTGAAGGCGTGAAGATACCTGTGGTGTGAAGAAGTATTGAAGAAGTGAAAAGGTGTGAAGAAGGTGTGGTGTGAAAGTAGTTGTGAGATTGGTTCTAGCTACGATTAGAACTCGACATTTTGCTTAGTGTCGTAAATCGGTGTAAGCTTTGGTGTGTACGGTTTTCTCCGCCATAAGGGAGGTTATTGACTTAGTGAAGAAAACTCTTGAGTTCGGTGCTCGGGGAGTGGAGTAGGGTAAGGAAGGTGTCCTTGTAGCCGAACCACTATAAATCTTTTGACTCTCGGTTTGATCTTTCCATCTCTCACTCTTTGCTCGCTTACTTATTAGCTTTTCGTATATAGTTATAATTGTGTGTTGTGCATATATTGATTTCACATAAAGATCAAACTAAAATTCATTCATAACATTAATCTTACAAAAACAAACCAAGTACATAAACTTATATTAAAACACTTATACATATATATATATATATATATATATATATATATATATATATATATATATATATATATATATATATATATATATATATATATGCTTATATATATGATATATGAAATCATAAATTCTTTCCCAACATTATCCATAAGTAGTGTTTATACAAAATCATAAATAAACTAGTATCTACACTTTTGCATTAAAGAGTTTTGAAATTGTACATCATACATAAGTAGTGTTTATACAAAGTCGTTAATAAACTAGTATCTATATTTTTGCATTAAAGAGTTTAGAAATTCCCGTCTAATCTTTAGAAGCTAACTTTTACAAAACAAATAAAACGAAAAAGACGGAAAACTATTCAACCCCCCCTTCTAGTTTTCCATAGAATGCATGTCTTTGGATGAATTGAGGAAACCAAACAACATCATACCAAGGTACTCTAATATCTGGTTCTCTAAGGTCCTTCCAGACTCTATTAATGTTGAATTTCACCACTTTCATCTTGTTACTCATCCATTGTACACTATCTTCATTTTCATCTCTCAATCTTGGTATATCAATTTGACTGATCTGTGGATACTGATTTAACCATTCAGAAGGCCATTGCCACTGTCCATTAATTACCATGCTAGCTACTTTCTCATTGTTTTGCAGGCCAGCAGAATACACTGCTCTTCTTGTTACTATATTAGAAAGAGGGCCACTAGTATTCCAAGTATCATGCCACATTTCAGTGTTTTTCCCATTGCAAATCACATTCCATATATGAGGTCTAACTTTTTCTCTTAATTCAAGCAATTTATTCCATCCCCAACTAGCTTTTGTATCAACAGATATTTCGCAAATACTTCTTCCCTTTAACCTATGCTCATTCACCCATTTCACCCATAAGGAATCTTTTTTCTTGGCAATATTCCATAAATGTTTACTCATCAGTATAGAGTTCCATTGATCAAAAGGCTTCAATCCCAGTCCATTACTTTTCTTTGGTTTGCATACATTCTTCCATGCTATTTTTGCTTTCCCTTGGACTTTTTCTCCTTGATTCCATAAAAAACTCTTGAGAAGCTTGTCAATATCTTCAATAACAGTTTTTGGAATGAAGAACACAGATGCCCAATATGTCTGCATAGAAGCCAATACCGAAGCTATTAATTGTAGTCTTCCTGCATATGTCAAGAACTTGTTCTTCCTGTCCATAATCTTCATCTTGACTCTATCAATCAGGCATTTACAGTCGTTAAGACCCAATCTTTTAGTAATAAGTGGAACACCTAAGTATCTTACTGGCAATGACCCTAACGTGAAAGGGACAGTACTCAGAATTTCACTTTTAAGCTCATCATTTATATTGCCACAAAATATAGTACTTTTACTCATGTTTGGGTGCAATCCTGAAGATTCACTAAACTCATCCAAAGCTTGTTTGATAACTCTGACAGAATTTACATCTCCATTGCATAGCACAAGTAGATCATCAGCAAAACACAAGCTTACAATCTTCATCTCCTCACATCCATCATGAAAAGTGAAATGCCCTGTTTGTCTTATCATTCTTAGCAACATTAGATTAAGAACTTCCATAACAATGGTAAATAGATAAGGGGATATAGGATCCCCTTGTCTTAGGCCCCTACCACCTTTAAAATACCCACACCTATCCCCATTAACACAAACTGAGAAGGCTGCATTATTAATACATGTCATTACCCATTTTACAAACTTACTTGGGAATCCAAAACCTTCCATTACTTTTTCCAGAAAACCCCAATTGACAGTGTCATATGCCTTCATGATATCAATCTTGAAAGCACACCTCTTCTTCCCACTTTTACAATCATAACCTTTTAGTAACTCCTGAGTTAATAAGATGTTGTCAGTGATGCTTCTCCCAGGGATAAATGCACTTTGATTCTGAGATATGATTCTGCATAGCACCTGCTTCAATCTGTTGGTCAATATTTTGCTTATAATCTTGTAAACAACATTACAGCATGCAATTGGCCTATAGTCTGCTACTTTCAATGGTGTTTGGACTTTAGGAACTAGTGTAATAACAGTGGAATTAACCTCCCCAAGTATTTTGCTGAAGTGAAAAAATTCTCTAACAGCTGCACATATATCATCACCTACTATATCCCAAGCTTTCTTGAAAATTTTTGCAGTATACCCATTAGGACCTGGTGCCTTGTTGTCATCAATTGATTCCAGTGCCTCCTTTATTTCATTCACACTCACCCTATTACACATCTGTTCTGCTTCATCTTGACGAACCTTCAATTGAATTAAATCATTTAGATAAGCAATAGGTGTTACATCTCTTTTATCTCCAAAAAAAAAACTTTTGAAAATGGGACACAAACTGATCAGCTACTTCTTCCGCTTCATACCTAATGCCTCTCTCATCACAGATTGTATGAATATGATTCCTGTATTTCCTTCCTTTTATAGCTTGGTGAAAATAAGCTGAATTCTTATCACCCTCATTAAGCCATTCCACTCTTGCAAGCTGGTATAAAAATTTCTCTTCATCTTCAGTGGCTTCATTATACTCAATTAGAATCCTTGCAGCCTCTTTTTTCAATTCATTATTATGCACATAAATATCAACCTTAGACTGAATTTCTTTCAACTTTTCTCTTAAGGTATTTACTCTATCAAACAAATTGCCTTTACTCCAGCTAAACTTTTTAATGTGGAATTCCAAATTCTTAAGTCTTTTCATCAACACAAACATTTTACATCCTGTAACTTGTATACTCCATTCCTTTTGAACCATCTTGATAAACCCATTCTTATCAGTAACATAATTAGGAAATCTGAAAGACCTTGTCTTTTTCTTTAAACTGTGGGGCAGTTTTAAGATTGCTGGGCTGTGGTCAGACACCAAATAAGGAAGAAAAATTGCATGAGCTTGATTATGATCAGTCATCATCTTTACATTTCCCAAAATTCTATCAAGTTTCTTAAGAGTTTTGCATTGTGGGTTCTTCAAGCTCTTGGTCCATGTAAACTGCACCCCTATCCTATTTAGATCCTCCATTTCAATACTTGTTACACAGTCTATGAATTCTTGCATGTCAGTTGTAATATAAGAAACTCCATCACTATGCTCATCAGCTCTCATGGTCACATTAAAGTCTCCCATCATACACCAAGCATTCCTATTAACAACTTGTTTATACTATTCTATATTAGCCCATAGCTTCCTTCTTTCCCTACCATTATTACTAGCATATACAAAAGTACAAAAGAAGTTCACCTTGTATGTATTATCTCTAAATTAAGCATAGCATGGATTGACTTGAAGAATGCATCACCATTACTTGGAACAGACTAGGATCCCATCCAATAATGATTCTACATCCTCCATCACATTTATTTGCATTGGAAACCCAAGGCCAATTCCTAAATGTCTTTAAACAAATTTTTTGTAATTTTTCCCCTTTAATATGAGTTTCCAAAATACCACATATATTCAAACTCTCATTCTGTATTAATCTTCTTACTTCTTTCTGCCTAGAATTCTTTCCCAAACCTCTCACATTCCATACTCTAATGTTGCAATCCATCAAACTTTTATTTGCCAAAACTTCCTCCCCCTGCCTCATTCATTAAAACATTCTTACTAGTAGTGCCAATTTCATTCTTCGATAGGAATTTTGCAATGTCAGAGTAATCATCAAATACATCTTCCTGTGTTTCTTTATTTTCATTCTCAACATCTTTCCATTTTTCTTTAAAATAGCTCATCATGTCTTCACTCCATTTACTCATTTCTTTTTCAGTTGGCTTTTTCTTCATCTGCAAAAATTTATCAACACTTTTTTTTTGTGCAGTAAGTATAGTAGGAAACTCATCTTCATACTCTTGTAGCACGTTATACCTATTAGCACTCTTCTTTAAGGACTGCATACTCTCCAATGAGGCGAAAAATGAACCACTTTTAGGGGGTCATTTAAGCCTGGAATTGAATTTATTTGATCAAATATTGCCCTAAATCGTTCCTTTTGTGATTTTAGGTACTTTGAGAGTGAAATCTAGAAAAGGAAGCAATTCGGACATTTTTGGAGCATAAAAGTGAAGAAAACGCCAAAGACTTAATTTTCCAAGCTGGGAACAGTGTGTGACGGCATCAAGAGTAAGAAGTTGACGGCGTCAAGAGTAAAGATCATGACGACCCAGTACAGAAATGAAGGCGTCACAAGGTAGAGCGTCAAGAGTTAAATGTGTGACGGCCTGGAAAAATGGAATACATGACGGCGTCAGATGTAGATCAAGGCAGTCCGAGAATTATTTTGGCGGCGATATGACGGCGTCACAAGGTTATTCTTGACGCTGTCAGCCTCTATTTTCTATATATAGTTTTCTAATTTTCATTCATAAGGAGGAACAAGTTTGGAGAAACCCTAAGGCCGAACCATATACGTATTTTACAGCTTTTTAAAGGGTTTTCAGCCCTTGAACCCTTACATGTGTTATTGAGATAAGTATTCTTTTAATTCAATCAATATGTCTATGTGTTGGTTGTCTATATCTTGTGCTTGTCTTGATTCCACCATGCTAGGCTAGATTTATCTTGTGTTTGCTTAGATCTAATGAAACCTAGATGTTGATTATGTGTTGATTACTTGTTTATGGTTGTATTGGATGAATGATTTCAATGTTAGGCTTAAGAAAACTGGCAGATCTCCAAATGATCCCATGTTAGGAGCTTCTTAGCGGGCTCGACATAGGAGTGAAGTAGGCACTCATAGGATTGGGGAGTTAAGTACGCCACCCCATGAATGGTATTAAGGAATACAATTCGTCATCCACGCAACTATAACAAGTAATTAACGTGTAAAAGATATCTAGGGAGTAATGAAATCTAAGTAAACACATTTCTCCACTTATTGCTCACAACCTTAGTTTAATTTAGTTTTATTTTCATTTTTAGTATTTTATTTTGATTGCATCTTAGTATTGGGTTAGTTGACTAGCAACTAATTCCGCCCAAATCCTTCAAACCCGAGATTTTTATTTGCTTTCAAAAAAATATAAAAATACAAAAAGAATCATCTCTCATCTCTAGAACTAGTAATTAGGTTTTCTAATCCTAGCGACACTATTCCTAGCTGAACGATCAATCCCCCGGTACTTGTCACTATACTATACTACAACGATCAGGTACACTGCCTGGTGGGGGTTGTAAGCTTCTCGAGATCCCTTGAGAGGTAAAGCCTGGTGCAATCCCTACGCATGACTCTCCTCAGGATATTCTAACTCTTTTTCTTTGCACTGCAGTACTCTTTTCAGTTGTTTTTGCCTGTGCATTTAGATTCCCTATCTCAGTAGTTTCCTTTTCAACCTGCCTTTGTTCCTTATCTGCATTATCATTCTTATAACTACTCCCCACATCCTCTGTATTCTTTTTCACATTACTTGTCTTTTTGTTCACTTTTTCTTTTGGCTTATACACATATCCCATTGGCTTCCTCACCTCTTTTTGATTGTTTCTTTTGTTGTGGACATTCACAAATTCTTCCTTGTCACCATTCTTACTCGTCTCATTTTTCCCTAACTTTTGTTCAGCTTGAGTTCTAGGTCTGCTACTGCATTGCAAGATCCCATGTCCAAACACTTTACAATAGTTACATGTGACTGGCTTCCAAGGGTATTCAACCTTCACAAATTTAACTTTCTTTTTGACTTTCATGCTATCCAAGTAATGTATCTCAATTCTCTCTTGGCATCCCTTATCTGCATTCATTTCCACCAGTACCCTTGCAAAACCAAATTTCTCAGCTCCACTGTGACACATTTGTGTTGTAACAACATCCATTATGATAGGTTTACCTAGGCTACTTGCCAATGAACTAATTCCTTTTTGTGTCCATGCTTCCATTAGGACATTAAGCAACTTTACCCAAACAGGCAACACTTTTGGATCTCTCTTTTCGATATTAACCTCAGTACTCCATTCTTGCACAATCATAGGCCTATTATTAATCAACCAAGGTCCATTCTCAACTACAAATTGTAACCCTTCCTCTGTTCTAAACTTGAAAAAGTAGAAACCATTACCATTTACAAATACTTTGTCATGCCCATGTTTCCCCCACATTCTCCTCACATTGTATTTTACTTCAGCTAAAGTCATTTGTGCACCAACAAAGTAACCACAAACAGTATTATTCCATCTCTTACAGCTTTCTAGTACCAATTCTTCCTCAAAAACAACAATATCAGCTCCATCCCTACTAATCTCAGGAGGAATAAAATCTAGAACATTTGACAATTTATTCACATTTTCCTCAACAACATTAGCAAAGCTTCCATACTTTTTACTACTCTTATTCACATCCTCATCAGCACTTAAAGTAGTATTCACATTCTTATCACATACATTCTTATTATCACAGTTTCCACAATTCTGGTTTCCCATGTTATTGACCACACTATGAACACTTATATCTTTTTCATTATCACAATTCAAAGTATTAGTGCATGTAGGACTTACACTATCAGAATGAACCACATCCTTGCCATGATCCTCCAATTCCTCAACCCTAATGCCTTCACTACTAGTAGCAGTTACCTCCACCATGTTCTCCTCCATAATCTGTCCTGATCCATCATTCTTCCCACTCTTCCCAGCTCCATCTGATCCAGTATCATTCTTACTTTTCCCAACAGCTTTCCTTAATGAATTAGCCACACTTGTATTACAAACAGAGTCCCCATACTTAGACGGGAATTTTGTGTTTCTTTTTGGTCTATTTGATGTCATTTCTAACAATATAATCAAATTCACTAGAATTACTACTCATTATTATAGTAATCAATGAATAATACTCGAATATATTCAATTATCAATTAGGTCAAAATTTGAAACAAATTGGGGGTTTTCGTAAAATGCGTCAAAATGAAAAATTCAAAAGATAGAAGTGTGCGGATTGTAATTTGGAATCGATTGATCGGTTTAAAATTGAAAAATACTCTAAAATTGAGTAGGAATTAAGCTTTTTAGAGTTTTTCAATGGAGTATTGGTTGGAAAAAGTGGTTAGAAGAGAGAGAAGAGAGCCAATCTGCAATAGTCTATAAATACTTTGGTAGACATAATACTCAACACTAACCTTATTTGCACTATATGCCATCCCGATGAATCATACTCAACATTTATTGTATCAGGATGTTGTATTTTTTTCTTACATTGTAGTCCAAGAATATTAAAAAAAATAAAAAAAATAAAAAAAATAAAAAAATAAAAAACTTTTGCCTTAACCATTAGAAGAATGTTGTAAAAAGTTTGGGTAAAATCTAAATGGTAAAGTAGAACAATTTCCACCCGAAATATTCAGTACTTTCTTATAATGACCCATTTTAACCCGGTTATGTCTTTTGATTGTTACCTAACTCGTCCATCTTGGCTCATCTAGCACTACCTTCTGTCCACTTTGTGTCTTATTCTGTCCACTTTTTGGATACAATTTTCTGTGCTCTTTTTGCTTCTCATAGATGCATATGCCTAAGTAGATTATCAAATCTGTGTCAAATGAGTCATAAATTTAAAATAAAGGCATTCTATGAATATCAATTACAGATATTATGTTAATTAGTGTTCATTGCTTACACCGATGCTAATGATGTTCCAGGAATTGTGCGGCGTCTTTAAAATCTTCAAAACGCATCTTTAAAGTCTGTGAATTTATTCAATGATGGATCACATCCAGCTGTATATCAAACTGCATCAACTTTATTGTGCAAGCCTGTTGGTCAAATTTCATATGAATGTTAGTTATGATAAAATAGTATTTTAGTAGTTTAATTCCAACCTTCATATCTTTGGACAAAAATTGTCCCGACTCATCCCATCCATTGTTGCATTGCACCAGAATGAGCTATTCTAACAAGTCATCAAAGCTGTCAGACCTGCCCATTTTGCTAGCTCTACACAACACTAACACCCGAAAATACACCAACCTGATAGCATTAACAGCATATCTTGAGGCAACCTTTTTTTTTATTTTTTTATTTTTTTATTTTTTTTTGCAGGCCATTAAAGTTGTTAAAAAAACAACACAGCTGTTTAATCTGTGTCCAAACACCCTTTACTTCTACTCTCCAAATATAGCATATAAAAGTTGTTAAAAACAGCATACAAACAGGTTAAAAGCAGCATAAAAAGTTGTTAAAAATAGCACATGAAGCTGTAAAATGCGTGCCCAAACACCCCTTTTTTCTAGTGTCTAAACAACATATAAATGGTGTAAAATCAGTATTTAAAAGCTGTGAAAATCAGCAGTTAAAAGCTGTAATAATCCGCGTCTGTAGGTTTAAAAAGTAGCATATAAATTTGTAACAAAATCAACGGATATTCCGTTATTCTCACTTGACAGTAACGACAAAAAAAACCCATATTCTCTTTTTTGGGTAGAAAAAAATCCCAGATTTCCGGCCAACCTAACCTGACACAAAACCAAGAATGACCCATTTTTTACCCGTAAAGAATTATGGAAGTACCTTGGTCATTATTAGAGCAATGTTTTTGTCTAGACACCGCTCTTAACAATCCCTTCCTGATCAGGCCCTCCAACACACACCCAGGTACCATTTAGAACTTTATCTGAGTTATCGCCTTCATTATCCGAAAAGAAGCATGCTCTCGAGGTTTCTCAATGTCCTTAAAAGTAGCATCAAAGGTTGTGTTAGTTGTTGCGTCTTTCTCAGCTTTGCTTTTGAGTTTTTGCTTATTCTGCTTTGTTCACCCATATTGGCTTTACTACCACCAAGTTATGATCAGTCATATAAACCTCAACCAATAATTCTACAATTTTCAATCTTACTAACCCCAATCCTTTTAAAATATGAGTAAATCAATTAACAACTAATAAACTTTAAATGCCATTTTTCACAGTCTAACAACCATGAAACCAATAAGCTATAAATTCGATGTTATTGGTGTTCAAATATTGTCAATTTATATTGACAAAAGGTCAGTTCGGACACTTACATTGAGGATTAAAGGTTCGGGCAAAGGGCATTGAATGGGTTGATCAATAACAAGAGGCTAAGTAGGATGCTTAATTGGTTTAAACTCGAATGGCACTTGTATTCCATGATGAGAAGTAGACTCAAAACCTGTGATACTTGTTGTTTCTATAGCCAATGTTTGGTGCAACTTCCCTTTGGTCCTTTATGAAATTATGTTGACTAAACACAAAGTAAAAAAAATAATAATAAAAAAAATAAAAATTAAAAAAAAAAATAAAAAAAAAAAGTCAATAAACCCAACTAACCCCAAAATAGGTGATAACTGCAAAATCTGTTTATCCAACAATGAAATCCTGCTTTGATATCTTTTACTCCAGTTAAAAGCATATTGTATTACAAATTTATGGTCCGGCTTATTCAAAGCTGGTGATTTCCAAAATCAAATTAAAAATGCACTTTTTGATTTTCTTTTCAGGTCCAAAATGTTATATTATTATTGTTCCGATATATTGTTGTTCATAGTAGATAATGAAAATCTTACTGGCTGTTTGGTGCTTATCGAAACATGTATATATCGTTTTAGCAATATGAAAATCTAGAAAGTTAATTCATTTTGTATATATGATGTCAGTTTTTTAAATCAATTTATTTGAGGTTAGTTGTGACACAATGGTTGACATGGTTTTCAATTATTACAAAAACATCCTACTTCCAAACAATTCAAATTCCGTTCACGTAAAACCAAAAAGAGCATTGGTCGTCGCACTTCACATAATACACACTCGTACATCCACATAATCTCAAAAAAGTTAGCAAGTGTATAAATTTCCATAGAATAGACCACATGGAGGACTGTACTAACCTTTAGGCCACTCAGAAATGATGATTTCTTGCAAGGATGCAATGCTTGGGGCGGTTGGGAAGCTTGTAGTACCAATATCTATCAATCAATCAAACGAAATTCTACCTGCAACTTTCTATGTATAAATAATAACCTTACTAAAGAACCAATAAAATAATTTTTTATCCAACATATGCATTAAATTCACAATTTGGACATGCCTATGAATGAGTAAGAAACTATGAAAAAATTTAGATAAAGGGAGAACATGTTGAGTTCTTCATAGTAGCTCAAAGTCTATATTAACGACTGAGACCTCTTAAACCATATCATTAGAATAGTTAGATTATTATTTTTGATACTATTTTATTTGTAATCATAATCTATAACCAAAGCATTGAGTAGCTATAAAAAGAATTAAAAATTGTCTAAAATAGCGAGGGGCAAATTTAATTTACAAAAAATGATTTTGCATGCCAACCCGTGCTAAAACATGACCTGTTTCGGTTTGGACCCGTTTGACCCATACTTAATTCATTCCTAATCACCCATCTTGCCTACTGCGTACTGTAATAATACAAACTATTTAAGCCCATATTTTGAGAAAGAAAGTACTCATTATGGAGATAAGTTAGCCTTTTGCATCACGGCTTGTGCCACATTTCTCATAAATGACCATCACAAGACTATCTAAAGCAAAACTACATTTATATTTTTAGCAAACCAACATTCATAAACTGACTAAAGCTTTAGCTACTGTATTAAGTCATCAAGGACAATCCTATTTTCAGCTACTCAATCCCGGATCTCCTAGGTAATTCTACCCCACAATAACAAACCACCACTAAATTTGCCTCTTTGAAATAACGATAAATAGTGAGCATCTTCTATCTGATAAGCAATTTACCGTTGTATGAGGTATGACATAATCTCTTGCTTCTGTAGAATCAACTTCTAGAATAATAAGTGGCTCACATGCTGTCCAAGAATAAAGAAACATCCAGTTAATAAAACAATCAGGTCCCTCTCTTGCTTCTTGCTTTAAGTGGAGCATTGCTTTAAAAGATATATAGATAAAATCATTATTCCGTGACATTATTAAGGTTAGCAAAATGCTCATAGATAAGCTTATGAACTCAACTCATTTCAATACTTTGGGATAATTGTTCTGAAGACAAATGAGTGAAAAGGGTAGCAAGTGACTACACCCCAAAACATGGTTGGTGAAAGTGTTAAACCCACATCTAAGTAAATCTTAGAGAGAGCAAATATATATATATATATATATATATATATATATATATATATATATATATATATATATATATATATATATATATATATATATATATATATATATATATATATATATATATATATATATATATATAAAGTGAACAGGCAAAACGGGTCAAAGGACACCTGGACCATATATTCAAAGATTTTGATTTTTACTATAAGTTTAACTGATAATAAGTAACATATTCATTATCCACAGAAAATGCACAAAAAAGTATTTACGAACCAATCCAACACCGCCATGGAATAACCACTTGATCGTGACCCGTTTTGACCTATTGCTCGACCAGTCCAACTTACTCATCATGCCCCCTCTAATTAATTTGAATGCAAAATAAAACAAAATCACATATTTTTGCATTCAACATATTTCAAAGTAGAAAAAAATGTACGCCAACTTCATACCAAAGAGCGCATGCCTTATATCCCCAAAGTGGACACTGGTCCAAACTCGCCTACACCCAATATTATAATCATTTAAACACAATGTACTACCCTCATTCTACATTAATAGCATTAAAAAGACCCCTACACTCAATACTACAATCATTTAAACACAATGTAGAATCGTCATTCTACATTAATAGCATTAAAAACACCCTACACCCAATATTACGATCATTTAAACACAATGTACAACCCTCCATCTTAACCTAGACACGAACCTGTGACCAAGACTCGACTCAATAAAACTCGACTCGATACACAAGGCTGTGAGCTCAAGCTCACGACATCCCTTTTTTCGCGACTCAATAACAATGACAACAACAAAAAGAAAGAAAATGATACCAAACAATTATTTAGCTTTATATTTATTAGTTTTAATATTTATTTAATCAAAAACTCTTGAAAATTCATGTACTTATCCCCCACCGTCGCTGGAACGATAAAAAGGGTGGTGGGTTTCCTACCTTCGACCGCCGATATCAACAAAACGAGAGAGAGATGGTTTTGGTGATGAACTTGAGCTGTGGTGGTGTTAATCGTGGTGTTGAGAGGTGTTTCTAGGCATGTGATGTATGTCAAAATGATGGGGAAGTTGTAAGGAGTGTGGTGGTGGTGGCGGTGAGTTTAAGTGGCCGGCGGTGGCGTTTGTTTGGCCGGAAAAATGACTAAAGAAGAAGAAGAAATAGGGTGCGGCTGGTTTGAGAGAGAAAGGGTGTCAAACCCTAAGTGAGGATATAATGAGGTTTATATAGGAAAGTGTTTTGGACATTGTGTGAACCCTATTGCACCCTTAGGGACTAAGATTGTAAATATATGCTAGGATGGGAAGTTTAGTTTACCAAATCTTTTAGTATTTTGTTCTCGAGGCAAATTTAGGTGTCAGAATGACTTCCCATGACATTTTTATTAATTCCATCGAAATTTTTTATTTCAGGGTACCCGCCGCTACAATGCGCGGGGTACCCTGCTAGTAAAAATTGATGATGGGGTTAGGTTTGAAGTGTCTGAATCTTAAAATGAGGATTGGAGTGTGGTTTAGGATTTGGTTGGGGATATGCATGTTTTATAGTATATATATAGATAGATAAGTATTAGAATTATGATTTGCTTGTCATTCATTAAACACACCATTATAATATATAATTCCTAATAGATGGTTCTAGATACGAAACATTAAACGAGCTAAGCCTATCACTAAAAATAAAGCCCAAAGGCTCTAATAATAATAATACTCGTCTAACACTCCCCCACAGTTTGAGCAGGAGAGGGGCGAACACTCAAATTGGAACGAAACTCCTCAAATAGCGTAGACGGTAAACCCTTGGTGAAAATGTCAGCATACTGGTAATGTGATGGCACATGAAGAACACGAACCTGTCACGAGCAACCATATCACGCACAAAATGAATATCGATCTCAATGTGTTTGGTCCGCTGGTGCTTAACCGGATTAGCAGTCAAATAAATAGCACTAACATTTTCACAATAGACAATAGTGGCATATAATAATGGTGTATGAAGCTCACGAAGAAGATTACGTAGCCAGGCAGTTTCAGCAACTGCATTTGCAACACCTCTGTACTCAGCTTCGGCACTCGATCTAGAGAGAGTATGTTGTCGTTTAGAAGACCATGATAGAAGATTATCACCCAAGAAAACACAATAACCAGAAGTAGAACGTCTAGTGGTAGGGTAGCCAGCCCAATCAGCATCAGAATAAGAAACCAGAGAACCAGTAGAAGAAGCATAAAGTTGGAGCCCAAAGTCCAACGTGCCACAAACATAACGAAGAACTCGCTTGAGTGTTGAAAAGTGAGGCTCTCAAGGATCATGCATATGAAGGCACACCTGTTGTACTGCATAAGATATATCTGGATGAGTAAATGTTAAGAACTACAAACCACCTGCAAGACTACGATATAAGGTAGGATCAGAACCATGATCCCCGTCAGAATCAAGCTTGGACTCTGTTCCAACTGGAGTCCGAGTTAGATTACATGTAGCCATATGTGCCCACTCCAAAAGCTCCAAAGCATATTTCTTCTGAGAGAGGAACATGCTTTTAGAGTCACGAGTAACAGAAATCCTAAAAAAATAATTAAGGATTCCCAAATCAGTCATATCAAACTCCTTATGTAGAGATGAGATAATACGATGAAGTAAATTTGTAAAGGAAGCCGTTAGTACAATATCGTCAACATAGATCAACAAATATGCAACCTCAGTACCATGCCTATATATGAACAAGGACGAGTCACATCGACTTGACAAGAAACCAACCCTTAGAGCATAATTTGCAAACCATTGAAACCAAGCACGAGGTGCCTATTTCAATCCATATAACGACCTCTGTAATCGACAAAAATGATGTGGAAAACGAACATCCACAAACCCTGGTGACTGATACACATAAACAGGCTCTGAAAGATCACCGTTAAGAAAGGCATTCTTAACATCAAGTTGATGAATGGGCCAATTCCGAGAAAATGTAAGACTCAGAACAGTACGAATAGTAGCCGGTTTAACAACTGGACTAAAAGTATCACCACAATCAACACCAAGTTGCTGAGTACTACTGTTAGCCACAAGACGAGCCTTATACCTGCTCAAAGAATCGTCGGCATGATATTTGTGCCGAAACAACCACATAGACCGTACCACATTAACATTATGTGGTTTCAGAACAAGAATCCAAGTACCGTTTTTAATTAATGCATTATATTCATAATGCATAGCATCTCGTCAATTAGGATCAAATAAGGTAACAGAAGGAGACTTAGGAAGAGGAGAAATATGAGAGACATGGCCATGAAAACGGGGATTCGGCTTAACCGTGCCAACTTGGGCACGTGTTACCATAGGATAAGTTCGGGTGAGGGGATAGGAGCCAGAGTATGTTGGGTCGCAGGAGGGGGTTGGGTTAAGAGATTGGGCTATAGTGGGTTGGGTCGTAGGTGTTGTGGTTGGTGTAGGTGTTTGGTAGGTTGGAGTAGCGAGAGGTGTTGGATCGAAGGTTTGTGGGGCTGCAGGGTTGTTTTGCTCATTTTGAGTAGGTTGGTGTGGGGCCGGGTTATAAATGATATGAGGCATAATAGAAGATGGTGTAGGGTCAAGAAACATGTAAGACGATGGGTTAGATGGTGTTATAAAACTATACGGGAATTGAAGTTCATCAAATATTACATGGCGAGAAAGAATAATTTTATTCGTGGAGAGGTCAAGGCACTGATACCCATGATGATAAGCGGGATATCCCAAAAATATGCAACGAGTAGCGCGAGGTGCTAGTTTGTGAGGTGAATCGAGATGTGGGTAACAAAGACAACCAAAAGTGCGTAAACGTAAGTAGTCAGGTTGTTTGTTAAACAATTTTGTGCAGGGTATTTCATTTTGAATGGCGGATGAGGGAAGTAGATTAAGTAAGTAGGCGGCCATATGTAATGCCTCGACCCAAAAGGTTGGCGGAAGGTGAGCTTGGAAAAGTTGGGTGCGAATAACATTATTAATAGTGTGAATGCTCTGACTTTCCATTTTCTTGTCAGGTTTTTGGGCAAGAAAAACGGAATTGAATGCCATTTTGAGCAAATGGGTTAAGGAGATTGGTGTTGTCAAACTCACCACCATGGTCACACTGAAACGCCGCAATATCACACTTAAACTGATTATTTACATAAGAACGAAAATGTAGGAATTTTTGAAAAACTTCGGATTTAGTACGTAAAGGATAAATCCATAAATAATTTGAATAATGATCAAGAAATAACACATAGTATTTAAAACCACTAGAACTGACAATGGGAGAAGTCTAAATATATGAGTAAACAGTCTCAAAACGACGAGTAACAACGGAATCTGAACTAGAAAATGGAAGTCTCACATGTTTTCCAAGCTGGCAAGCGTGACAGATATGTGGAGACTTTCTTTATTACAAGAAATAAATTGACAAGAAACATGAGAACGTAACACTTCTTCCCCGGGATGCCCGAGGCGTTGGTGCCATGTAGAAGGACTAACAGAAAGCAAAGCATGAGGAATAGGAGAAGGTTGGGTGACTAGGTAGATATCTCCTGAACTGTCACATCTAAGGAGAATATGACGGGTCAAGAAATCCTTCACAGAGAAACCAAATGCATCGAATTCAACTGTACAATTATTATCCCTAGTAAATTGACGAACAAAAATAAGATTTTTGACGATATTAGGGGTAACAAGAACATTATGTAAGTGTAAAGGACGATTGAGAGTAGGTAAGATGTTATGACCAGTATTGGTAACAGGTATAGATTTACCATCACCAACACAAACAGATGGATATAAAAATTTATTATAAACGGTATTTAAATTACTTCTATGTGAATTGAGATGAGATGATGCACCTGTGTCCATATTCTATGTAGGATCGCGAATAGGCATGATGCTAAAAGCACATTGGGAACCTAGATGGAGCTAGGCCTAAAATACCCTCCTGTGTATTTAACATATTATTGAACCGAATAAAAATTAAATAACTTTTCTTTAATTTCTTTTCTGACATGCGTCTGCAAACCACAAACACCAACCAAGAATAAATGATTTCCTCTTTCAGCACCAATATGCTCCTAGAACACCAACCGAAAAAATTAAACCACAAACACCTTTATGTACGTATGCTCCCACGAATTAATTTAATCTTTCAACACCAAACCAAGAATAATATATTTGTATGCCGAATTGATTTTGTCGTTTTTTTTTTTTTTTTGAATTACCGAATGAGAGATGGATGGAGAATGGAAAAGATAGGGTAAAAGTTAGGAGAGGAGCTTTTGCTCTGATACCATATTAGAATTGTGATTTTGCTTGTCATTCATTAAACACACAATTACAATATATAATTCCTAATAGATGGTTCTAAATACAAAACATTAAACGAGCTAGGCCTATCACTAAAACAAAGCCCAAAGGCTTTAGTCTAACAATAAGCACGGCACTATGATACAATAATTGCATATTAATTTTGTTTGTTAACTAATGGATCACGGATGTGCTAAATTGAAAATTAACCGCGCATATGATTTAAATATGCAAGTCCACATTTTTTATTTTTCTATTAGCATCTAATCTCATTCTTTGTGTTCTTTGTTGTTGTATTTTAATTGGTGTTAAGTTATATTTTATTTGTAGTCTCAGATCTGATATGGGGTTCGTCTGTTAAAGATATAAGTCATTTTTGTTTATTTTGGTATAGAACCTTTATATATAATGCACGTTATCTCTTGATTAGTTACAATTTCTTGGTTCTGGTGTAGCACTATAATGTTAGTTGGACCTGTAGAAAGGGTTAAACTTAGTAGAGGTAACCTTTTTATGATAGGTAGTCTATATTACAGGGTCTGTATAGAAAATGATTTGTTGTTGACGATGATAACTATCTTTTTTTTTTCTTTTTTTTTAATCTTCTCTTGAAACGGCACACATCATAGAACCTAGCAAAGGCCCATGAAATTGGAATCTTCAGCCATTACAAGTTCAATTGCACATGCAGAGAGCCCATAAATCATAATACCGAGTATCCATAATTTATCACTTGTAAAGCTTTGGATGTCCATCTCTTTTTACTGCGGAATGTCAACACCATCTACCTGCAACTCGCTTCACATCCTCGTATAGTTATTCATCTATTGGACTCTCTTCAGTTTGCTTCTTGGTGTATTTACTATCGATTCTTGTTTTCTTCCTTAAAATTTTTAATCGAATTAGTAAATTATGATGCTCTTTGTTCTTGTGACATCTGTTTGTTGACGTGTCAGGCGTGGATCATTTATGAACAACTTTGCCATTTGTTTAATAACATAGTTTTCCTGTAGGATATAATTTGTTATCATTCTTTCCGCTCATTTCATCTTTTTTCTATAGAAATTTATGACCCTTGTTTGACATCTACCTGTTTTTTCTATGTCAAGGAATGTAAGTGCTACGGTTAATCACAAATTTACAGACGAGCTATATGCCGTACTTGTAAAAGCTATGACATTTAAGTTGCAGGAAATAGCAACATCAGTTAAAGCATATTGAGGGACTTTGTTTTGGTAGAGTTGCACGGGAAGTGGATGGAACATCTTGAAGCATTGGTGGTAGCGTGGGGTTTGCACCAGGCTTTACCTCTCAAGGGATTTCGAGAAGCTTACAACCCCCACCAGGCAGTGTACCTGATCGATGTAGTATAGTATAATGAAAGGTATCGGGGGATTGATCGTTCAGCTAGGAATAGTGTCGCTAGGATTAGAAAACCTAAAGACTAGGTCTAGAGATGAGGGATGATTCTTTTTTGTATTTTTATATTTTTTAGGAAAGCAAGTAAAAATCTCGGGTTTGAAGGATTTGGGCAGAATTAGTTGCTAGTCAACTAACCCAATACTAAGATGCAATCAAAATAAAATACTAAAAATGAAAATAAACTAATTATACTAAAGTTGTGAGCAATAAGTGGGAGAAATGTGTTTACTTAGATTTCACTACTCCCTAGATATCTTTTACACGTTAATTACTTGTTATAGTTGCGTGGATGACGGATTGTATTCCTTAATAACATTCATGGGTTGGCGTACTTACTTCCCCAATCCTATGAGTGCCCACTTCACTCCTATGTCGAGCCGGCTAAGAAGCTCCTAACATGGGATCATTAGAATTTACTCATGCATTAAATACAACCAATAAAACCTAGTACACATCGGTTCATGTTTCCTAAGACGTTCAAGCATGTTACACAATGGAGATCTGCCAGTTTTCTTAAGCCTAACATTGAAATCATTCATCCAATACAACCATAAACAAGTAATCAACACATAATTAACATCTAGGTTAAATTAGATCTAAGCAAACACAAGATAAATCTAGCCTAGCATGTTGAAATCAAGACAAGCACAAGATATAGACAACCAACACATAGACATATTGATTGAATTAAGAGAAGACTTATCTTAATAGCACATGAAAGGATTCAAGGGGTGAAAACCCTTGAATTTACTGTAAAATACGAGCTAGGGTTCACAAAGTTCGGCCCTAGGGTTTCTCCACACAAGTTCCTCTCTAATGAATGAAAAATAGAAAACTATATATAGAGTTTAGAGGGTGACGGCGTCAAGAACAAATGTCTAACGACGTCATCTCGCTGCCAAATAGTTCCTCGGACTGCCTAGATCTGGGTCTGACGCCGTCATGTGTACTCCTTATGCAGGCCGTCATGATTTTAACTCTTGACGCTCTTGTTGTGACGCCTTCAGGTTTCTTCTGGGTCTTCATGGATTTTACTCTTGACGCCGTTAGGATTTCCTTCTTGACGCCGTCATACACTGTTTCCAGCATGGAAAATTAAGTCTTTGGCGTTTTCTTCACTTTCATGCTCCAAAAACGTCCGAATTGCTTCCTTTTCCAGATTTCTCTCCCAAAGTACCTAAAATCACAAAAGGAACGATTTAGGGCAATATTTGATCAAATAAATTCAATTCCGGGCTTAAATGACCCCCTAAAAGTGGTTCATTTTTCGCCTCATCATATACCCTTACACTTGAGATTTGCTTGTCCTCAAGCAAATGCGCTTTTATTCTAATCAAAATACAAGTTAGGGGTCATTTAACACTAATATAAAAGTAATTACAACAAATAATCGTTCCACTAAAGACCAAAGACAAGCACGGAGGTCATACACTAGCACAAATAGTGTTTAGATACTCACATCTCTCGGGTGTAATAAAGTAATATCACAATATGGAAACGGAAGATATCTCTCACTACCTGTCATAGCAAAATAGATTACCATAGGCTTGGGAAAGGATCAAACCTCTACCACGTGGCGTAAGCACCTAGGATAAACTATCAAAGAGGTCTTTTAAAGGGTTGTAACGTTAGGTGTAGGGATATGAAATACACGGTTTTGTTGGATATAGGCAGTATTTACTGGTGGCGAGTTAACAATCTTGGTTAATTCCATGTACAAAATGGCGTTGCTAAGCCAACACTATACTCGACTTAAGCTAATAAATAAAAAATAACAAAAACATAAAATAAACATAGAATGAAAAGGGATGGTAGTCCGTATGTTTTTTCTCTTTTCTTTTTCTATTTTTTTTTTCTTTTTCTTGTTTTTTCGATTTTTTTTTTTTTTTTTTTTTTTTTTGTGCATACACTCTTACCCTACCATCCAAAATAATACATCATAGGGAATGAACATTCCCCTTACACTTGAATCTTTACATACTTTACAATAAACTAAACTAATGACTCGAATTAAAAAAATCAAAACACTTGAAGTACCTTTAAGATAAGCGCACATATGGGTGTAATATATGATGTTCTTCCCCATTACTCCATAAAAATAAGTACTTTACCTATGAGTCCCAATCGTCTCAAAACAATATGTACAAGGATATGACTCGACTTAGCAACCATGTAATCAATTAGATAATTAACTTAGGGTTTAACAAATAACAATAATGTACTAAAGATGAGTGCATACACGGAAGGCTAAGGCGATTTGGTTGTACATTTAAGTGGGGTGTAACAAATTCTTCCTTTAAGTAAAATGCTTAAAGTTAGAAACGAAAAGATAGGCTCGGAGGGGTGTACTAGGGGTTTCGTGTACTAAAGATGAGTACAATGCTAAGGTGTGGGAAAAATTAGTTGACTTAACTAGCCAAGTAATATGACTTTAATGGTCAAGTAATTATGATACGGGTTTAAACACAAGGGTGATCCTAATGCCTCTTATCATGTAGTAAATCCTACTACACGAATGTAGTCTCACTAGCGGTCTCGGGATGCATCACTAACGCAAGTTCTAGAATCTAAATGCTACCGGTACACTCATAAGCACTAATAGTAAATGACTTTCCTATCAAATCTAAAGGCGAACCTCACATATTTGGGTGGAAAATTTTTCTGAATGATACGGTTTTGTGCTAGTCATACAATCTCCTATCCATGAGACGCTTGCTATGGCTAAAGTTTCACTCCTAAATGTTGTAAAAAAAATTAAATTTGGCGCTAAAATTACACTAACAAGTATTTCTCATAGTTTTATTACACATCTACCATCAAACAAACAAACTCAAGCGAAAGTGTATTTGTAAGGTATCATCATTTTACCCTCCCCTTACACTTAAGATAAACATTGTCCCCAATGTTCAAGTAAAGAATGTAAAAGTGAAATAAGTAAAAAGAATGAAATCAAATACTCCCCTAATTCGCTCGGTATGGATAATAAGGTGGCCAGGTTAAATCTTCCTCCAAGAAAATGAACAATCAAAGCTTCCCTTCCAGAATAATAATCATCTTCTTGTCATACATAACCTGTAAATCCTGAGAAAACAGACAAGGCAACCTCGCATAAAATCGGCGGCAATCTACATATGTTAATAAATCCTAGAAAACAAAATAAGATATAATGCTTGTGGAATGATGTTTGCGGATTTCCAGGAGATTATAAAACTAATAATTCAACAAAAACTTTAAGACTCCGTTAGAAAAACAAAACTGGTAAAATTTCCAGATTTTTACACGTGACGCCGTCAGAAGTGACCTGCAGAAATTCTTATGTTAAGTTTCCGGGAAATTTCTGGAAAAACTTGGTTCTTCTTCCTGGAAAATCCTGCAAAACTTCATTATGACTTGATACAAGCATTTGACTCTAACAAATACGAATATACATGTTCACTTAATATTGTGGAGAATCATGATCGGTTTGTTTCTTAAAAACATATTTGGGGTTTCCCCTTACACTTATCTTTTGCAAAAATACCTTTTGGTGAAGTTAAGACTAGGCCAAACAACAAAGTAAAGTATTTCCACTATTTAGTTTTGAAACATGATCTACCAACAATAAAAATAAAGCATGCATACGGAAGCAAATAACAAACAAACAAAATAAAAATCACACAAAATCATGGGTTGCCTCCCAAGAAGCGCTTTTCTTTATTTATGAGTCTTGTAGCTAGACTCAAGGTCATGGGTTACTACGTGACCTCATCATCAAACGTTACATCTTCCTCACCAATCACTTCATTATTATTTTCTTGATAATGTTTTACACGTTGTATGTTAACAGTAAATTCTCTACCTTCATCGTCTAATAACACAACGGCTCCAGTTTTAGAGGAACTTTTCACCGTAAATGGTCCGTACCATCTAGACTTGAGTTTCCTTGGAAATAATCTTAACCGAGAATTGTACAATAGGACTTTGTCCCCTTCTGAAAATTCCTTGGGTTTCTTAATTCTTTGGTCATGCCATCTTTTTGCCCTTTCTTTATATGTAATGGAAGACTCATAGGCTTCTAATCTAAGCTCATCAAGCTCGTGTAATTGCAAGAACCTATTGCTTCTGGTAATTGTATAATCTAAGTTACATGCCTTAAGCGCCCAATAAGCCTTATGTTCTAATTCAACTGGCAAGTGACATGCCTTACCATACACCATGCGAAATGGGGTCGTTCCAATAGGTGTCTTGTAGGCGGTTCGGAATGCCCATAAGGCCTCGTCGAGTTTAAATGACCAGTCTTTTCTATTCTGACTAACTATTTTTTCTAGTATTCTTTTAATAGCCCTGTTTGTGTTTTCGACCTGGCCATTGGTTTGTGGATGATAGGCGGTGGAAAATCGACGGGACACCCCATACCTCTTCATGACCTTTTCCATTTGCGCATTGCAAAAGTGGGTCCCCCTATCACTGATGAGGGCTTTAGGAATCCCGAATCTAGCGAAAAGCTTTTTCAGAAAATGAATAACTACCCTAGCATCGTTGGTCCTAAGGGCTTGTGCCTCTACCCATTTCGAAACATAATCGATGGCAACTAATGTATTCGCTCCCCCCTGAAGATGGAAAGGGTCCCATGAAGTCAATTCCCCAGACATCAAAGACCTCACATACTTGTATAAAATTCTGAGGCGCTTCATCCCTATGTGATATGTTCCCGGCCCGTTGACATGCATCGCATGCCTGTACCATTTCTTTGACATCACGGAAAATTGTGGACCAATAGAATTCTGCGTCGAAAATCTTTCGGGCGGTGGTGCTTATCCCATGATGCCCTCCAGAGGGACCAGAGTGACATTCCCTCATAATCTTTACTGCCTCACTTTCCGAAACACAACGTCTTATTATTTGGTCAGGACACCTTCAGAATAAAAATGGTTCATCCCAGAAGTAGTATTTTAACTGAGAAAAGAACCTTTTTCTTTCGTACCTAGTCAGGTGTTCTGGAATGAGTCTGCTTGCGAGATAGTTGGCAAAATCGGCGTACCAAGGCTCCGAATCAATCATTGACATGAGTTGTTCGTCAGGAAATGAATCCCTAATCTCACTTCTATCGTGCTTATCCAAGGGGTTTTCAAGACGAGATAGATGATCTGCGGCCAGATTTTCTGCCCCCCTCTTATCACGAATCTCAACATCGAATTCTTGTAACAACAAGATCCACTGAATTAGTAGTGGCTTAGCATCCTGCTTAGCAAAAAGATATCAAAGAGCCGAGTGATCAGTGAAAACGACTGTCTTTGAAAGGACAAGATATTGCCGGAATTTGTCGAATGCGGCCACTACGGCTAACAATTCCTTTTCGGTGGTTGAATAATTCTCTTGAGCGGAATTCATGGTTTTGCTAGCGTAGTAAATGGGTTGGAATAGCTTGTCACGCCGTTGGCCTAATACAGCCCCGACAGCGAAATCGCTAGCGTCACACATGATTTCGAACGGTAACTCCCAGTTGGGTGTAATCATGATAGGAGCTTGTGTGAGCTCCTTTTTTAAGAGATCGAATGCATCCTTGCATTCTTGGGAGAAATCGAATAGAGCATCCTTCATGAGCAATTGAGTCATTGGCCGAGCTATTTTGGAGAAGTCTTTGATGAATCTCCAATAAAATCCGGCGTGCCCCAAGAAGTTGCGTATTGCTTTAACTGTCGTGGGGTATGGTAACTTAGATATAGCTTCAACTTTAGCTTGGTCCACCTCTATCCCATTCCCTGAGATCTTCTGCCCTAACACAATCCCTTCTTTCACCATGAAATGACACTTTTCCCAGTTTAACACCAAGTTGGTTTCCTCACAGCGTTTAAGCATTTTTTCTAGATTAGCAAGACAGCGGTCGAAGGAGTTCCCGAAGACCGAAAAGTCATCCATGAACACTTTCATGCTGTCTTCCATGAGTTCGTGAAAGATTGGAGTCATGCATCGTTGAAAAGTGGCGGGGGCATTACATAGCCCAAAAGGCATTCTTTTGTAGGTGAACGTTCCATAAGGGCAAGTAAACGTGGTCTTTTCTTGGTCCTCAGGTGCTATGGGCATTTGAAAATACTCTGAGAATCCATCCAAGAAGCAATAGTACTCGTGCCCAGACAATCTCTCTAACATTTGGTCAATGAATGGTAAGGGAAAGTGATCTTTCCTCGTGGCATCATTGAGCTTTCTATAATCAATGCATACCCGCCATCCAGTAACTGTTCTCTGGGGTACCATCTCACCCTTGTCATTCTTAACTACAGTCATTCCACCCTTCTTAGGTACAACCTGTACAGGACTAACTCATTGGTTGTCCGAGATTGGGTAGATCAATCCTGCATCCCGAAGTTTGATGACTTCTTTCTTTACCACTTCCTTAATGTTGGGGTTCACCTGCCTCTGGGGTTGCACGGTAGGTTTATAATCTTCTTCCATGAGAATTTTATGTGTGCAAAAAGTTGAGTCAATCCCCTTAATGTCGGCTACACTCCATGCAAGCACTCCCTTATATTTCTTTAGGACCTCTAAGAGTTTACCTTTTTGTTCATGTTCGAGGGAAGAGTTTATGATTACCGACAGTTGGTCCTCTCCCTGAAGGAAGGCATACTCTAAATGGTTAGGGAGTTCCTTAAGATCTAACTCAGGAGGTTCGATAATAGAAGGCTTAAGCTTGTTTTCGGGCTTTCGGAGCTCGAGATGCTCCGTGGCCTCTTGTCTAGGGTAGAAGGAGACTGCACCAACATCCCCCATCTTTTCTACCTCAAGCAAAAGTAGAAAACTCTCATCCTGTAACCAGCCATCCTCGATTTGTTCATCAACACAGCTATCAGTGACATCCGTGAGTTCATCGACCTCTCCAATGAAATAGAGTCGGTTAGCTGCTTCGAGAGAGAGATCCATAGAGTCCTTAATGTCGAAGGTTGTGCTATCGGTTCCCACTCGTAAGGTTCACTTGCCGTCATAAACGTCAATGACTGCACGAGCGGTAGCAAGAAATGGTCTTCCTAAAATGATGGGTACCAAGTCATCCTCCTCTATCTCTAAGATTACGAAGTCGACCGGGAATTTGAATTTCCCAACTTTGACTAGCACATTCTCGCATATCCCTACGGGGTACTTAACTGATCTATCGGCTAGTTGGATGTTCATACGGGTAGGCTTTAATCCAGAGTATCCTAGTTTAAGGAACATGGAGTGAGGCATGAGGTTGATACTTGCCCCTAAATCGGCAAGAGCATTCTTTATTGATAGAGATCCTATGGAGCAAGGCAAGGTGAAGCTGCCTGGATCGTCTACCTTTTTTGGTAGCCCTCGATGGGTCACCACCGAACATTCTTCCCCTAGGGTCACAAGACCCTCGAGTTTCTTTTGGTTAGCGAGTAGTTTTTTAAAGTACGCGCTATACTTCGGCATGTGATAACAAGCATCAAGGAGGGGTATGGTGACTACTGAGTCTTTTAGATATGACAAGAATCTTTTATTATCATTCTCAGTTTTCTGGTTTTTTAATCGGGATGGGAATGGGATTCTCACAGGTTGGTTAGGTGGGGTTGATGGGGAAGGGGTTGTCAAGGGAGGTTGGTTGGGAGTCTCGCTGCCCACATCCTCCTCCTCTTCGAGAGGCTTGTTTGGATCGGGAGTGATGGGGGATGAGCTCGGGTAAGGGGGGTCCTTGGTTGTTGTTCCAGCTCGAGTGGTTATCGCGAGCATGGGGTCTTTTTGGCTTACTGACGGCATTTCAAGGTTATCGAGGGCTGAGTTAAGCTTGTTGAACCATTCTCCAATGTCATTTTGCTGCTCGTCAACAAGTTCATTAAGACCTTTTAATTGTAAGCATTTTTCTTGAGTGAAGTGACCAAGGTCATCTTCAAAAGTGCTCCTGATTTCAAATTCAGGACCTTCCTCTCCTTCTTTTCTTTTTACCAGAGTCCCCCAGAGGGTGTAATCGTCATTTTGGTAAAAAGGCAAAAGGGAGGGATCAGCATAGATGTCACCACCTGACAAGCATGCATGCTCAGTCGTGGTTTCTCCTCCGCATTCCTCTACCTCATGCGGGCCCCCACAGTAGTCGCAGATCAAGTAAGGATTTGAAAGTTGTTTATGTAACTGCGACCCAGCTAGGTACTCCATTCTTTTGTTAATTTTTCTTAACCGATCTGAAGTGATTTCAGAAATGCTGACAGTCGACTCAGGTTCATCCCAAGTGTCATCCTGGTCTTGAGCATATTCTTCAATCCTATCCCATCCTTCTTCGGCACTGAGATTGGCTAGTCTCCCTTTTCTAGAATTGTTGATTTCGCTCCGATCATTTGAGGAGACATTGTCGTAGAAGATTTGGACCAAAAGCCAAAGTTCGATGCTATGATGGGGAACTTGTCTTATTAAATCCTTGAATCTAATCCACGATTTATGGAAGGGTTCGTCCTTCCCTTTTCGGAAACGGAGGATCCTATCTCTAAACGCTGAAGTTTTTCCAGGTGGAAAGAACTTCTCATAGAACTTGGATATGAGTTGCTCCCATGTGAAAATAGATTCAGAAGGGAGTTTATCATACCACTCTTGGGCTTTTTCATAAAGGGTGAAAGGGAAGAATCGTAATCGGGACGTGTCTCTAGTAGCCCCATCCGTATGGAGGGTGTCTACTATTTTCAAGAAGTCCTTAACGTGTTGAATCGGGTCATCACCATAAAATCCATAAAACTTGCACACACTTTGGACAAGCCAAACATCGGTCGCATGCAAGACCTCATTGGTGTGTTCGTTTGGGTAAACAATGGCATTTGAGAAGCCACGAGGGTTTGGGGAGGAGTAGTCCTTAAGGCGCTTAGGAATAGGAGTTGCGGGGGTACTCATCTCGTTGTTGGGTTGGGAGCTAGGGGTTGTAAGGTGATTTTCTGAATTTTCTTCAGAAAGGGGTGCATCAAAATCGATGGCAACGCTAGATGGTTCAGGTGTTGAGTGAGATCGTCTTAACCTACGCATTTCTCTATCGGGTTCTGCATAAGGCAAGACAAGGTTTCTAACGGAACTACGACTCCTAGTGATACTAAGGTTAGAGAATTCGTCGGTTGCCATAATGGCGGATGGTAAGAGTCACAAACAAAAACACAAAGAAATAAGATAGACTAAAGAGATCCTAAAAATAAAAATAAAATCTTACTAGAAAGGAATCTAGCAAGTAGACCTAATAAAAAGAGATTCTAACCTAGACAATAACTATTCCCCAGGCTGCGGCGCCAAAAACTTGGTAGCGTGGGGTTTGCACCAGGCTTTACCTCTCAAGGGATCTCGAGAAGCTTACAACCCCCACCAAGCAGTGTACCTGATCGATGTAGTATAGTATAATGACAAGTACCGGGGGATTGATCGTTCAGCTAGGAATAGTGTCGCTAGGATTAGAAAACCTAAAGACTAGGTCTAGAGATGAGGGATGATTCTTTTTTGTATTTTTATATTTTTTAGGAAAGCAAGTAAAAATCTCGGGTTTGAAGGATTTGGGCGGAATTAGTTGCTAGTCAACTAACCCAATACTAAGATGCAATCAAAATAAAATACTAAAAATGAAAATAAACTAATTATACTAAAGTTGTGATCAATAAGTGGGAGAAATGTGTTTACTTAGATTTCACTACTCCCTAGATATCTTTTACACATTAATTACTTGTTATAGTTGCGTGGATGACGGATTGTATTCCTTAATACCATTCATGGGGTGGCGTACTTACTTCCCAAATCCTATGAGTGCCTACTTCACTCCTATGTCGAGCCGGCTAAGAAGCTCCTAACATGGGATCATTAGAATTTACTCATGCATTAAATACAACCAATAAAACCTAGTACACATCGGTTCATGTTTCTTACGATGTTCAAGCATGTTACACAATGGAGATCTGCCAATTTTCTTAAGCCTAACATTGAAATCATTCATCCAATACAACCATAAACAAGTAATCAACACATAATTAACATCTAGGTTTCATTAGATCTAAGCAAACACAAGATAAATCTAGCCTAGCATGTTGAAATCAAGACAAGCATAAGATATAGACAACCAACACATAGACATATTGATTGAATTAAGAGAAGACTTATCTTAATAGCACATGAAAGGATTCAAGGGGTGAAAACCCTTGAATTTACTGTAAAATACGAGCTAGGGTTCACAAAGTTCGGCCCTAGGGTTTCTCCACACAAGTTCCTCTCTAATGAATGAAAAATAGAAAACTATATATAGAGTTTAGAGGGTGACGGCGTCAAGAACAAATGTCTGACGCCGTCATCTCACCGCCAAATAGTTCCTCGGACTGCCTAGATCTGGGTCTGACGCCGTTATGTGTACTCCTTATGCAGGCCGTCATGATTTTAACTCTTGACGCTCTTGTTGTGACGCCTTCAAGTTTCTTCTGGGTCGTCATGGATTTTACTCTTGACGTCGTCAGGATTTCCTTCTTGACGCCGTCATACACTGTTTCCAGCATGGAAAATCAAGTCTTTGGCGTTTTCTTCACTTTTATGCTCCAAAAACGTCCGAATTGCTTCCTTTTCCAGATTTCTTTCCCAAAGTACCTAAAATCACAAAAGGAACGATTTAGGGCAATATTTGATCAAATAAATTCAATTCCGGGCTTAAATGACCCCCTAAAAGTGGTTCATTTTTCGCCTCATCAATTGGATATAATAATGACAATATTTGCTGACTTAGATAGATCTTGTATTCCTGGTAGTGACAAGACTCCTGTTGGCGAGCTTGGGCTTAATTTATGGAAGGATAATATCATCCACTTTAATAATATCCACATGAAGCTAAAAGATACACTCCTGGAAATTGTTGGAAAACAACTCAAATCATATGCTAATTAATGGAGCAGACTTTCCTGGAGTATTATGGCAGTTACAAAAAGCAGATATAGGGTAGTTATTATTGTTAAAAGTCACAATGGTTAGATAAGACACAATGGTTATTAACAGTCACAATGGTTGACATGTATAAATATGTAATGTTCTGTAACAATTGCAAGTTTCAAATGAATAAAAAACAAAGTATTTAGTATCTCTATATTCTTGTTGTTTGGTTAACATTTAGATTGTTTAAAGCCTTATTTCAAATTGGCATCAGAGCGTGGTTAAAAGATGAACACCACCACTTCATTTGGTCACGTATCACTTCCAAAATTTACTAAATACAACTATGACAATTGGAGCATTCAGATGAAAGCATTGTTAGGCGCGCAAGATGCGTGGGTATGAGAAAAAAGTAAAGAAAGAAAAATATGAGAAAGTATGAAAAAAGTGAAAAATGAAAAAAGTGAAAGTTGAAAGTTATGATGAAAAGAGTTTGAATGTAGATAAGTTGTTGGCGTGTGAGGTGCACGTGGATGATACTGAATTGGAAACATGAGGTGTACGTGTAGTACTCCGCAACTTATCTATGATATTGTATGTACTCAAATCCCTTGATGTGGACCGAATTTCTATTGCAGTGGTTCTTGAGAGAAAATGGAAAACTACTTAGTGTTTAAACTTGGTATCACTATCGGACTAAAAAGTATTGAAACGAGAAAATATGAAGCAATTCATTTCTCAACAAAAATAAAATATTGAGATACAAAAACTTAGGACATGGGAGTAAGAAGTTTCCACAAGTAACTATTATGAGTAGTGTTAGCATCTAACTTGTAGATAAGCTGTGATTTCGTTTGTACGCTTAGTTTTGGGGCTTGTGAAAAATCAAGGATGACGATTTTTATCCATACAGTCACTTTTCTATGAGAAGTGTTTCTACTTGTTGACCCTAAAAATTATTGCAAAATAATGAAAGTTCAACAAACCGTCACAAGTATGAAGTGAGAAAAGTACAAAAATTGAAGTGAAAGTAGAATAAAGGAAAAATTTTGGAAAACGGAGCATTTGCGGGAATAAATGAATTTATAACTTCTTTTGAACCTCCTTGCTACTTTACAAAGTCAGTAGGAAGAGTTATGAAATTATTTATCCCAAAAGCGTGAATTAATCACATTGCGTGAGGACACGACAATACCTTAGTACGGGGAATTTTGGTGAATGCTTTTTCACTCACCTTTTCTGAGCTTAAATAGGACTTAATTATCCAAAAACTAACCTAAAGCGCCAAAGAAAATATGTTTTTGTGATTGTGAATGTGCAGGGATGGATATTTCAATAAATGACGAAAAACAAACAGAAATCAGCAAAAACGAGCACGAGAGTGGAACGTGTGCAGATTAGTCAAGGAAAGTCAATGTTGAGCCTTAGAAGACCTCATAAAAGTGTGATTTGTCAATTTTGATCCCTGGATGAAGTTTCATGAGATTGCCAGAATTGGTCCTTCAAGTTTCAGAATCTGGCAATTTTAGTCCTTGGAAGACACTTTTCAGCTTCTGACATCTATGGTCTTCAGAAAATCAAAAATTTACATCATGAGCCCTTGGAATATATTTTGGAAGAAGTACAGGTTTAGTCCTTGCAATTTCAGAAAATACACTTTGGTCCTTATGTGTTTCTATGTATCAAATTCTGAAATTCCAAAAATTTTAATAAGCCAAGTCCAACATCAGCTAGGTCCAAATCCAAATAAAAGTCCAAAGTGCAAACCTAAACCCCAAAAGCCCAATCCACCATCCATACCCGGTCCACTATCCCTTCGGTCAACACCCCACAAAACTAGTCAAATCCCATTAAAATAACATTTACCCACTCCCGCCCCCCAAATTAACCTCAACCCAGAATTCACTATTCACCAAGAACCCTAATTACCCTGTTCCCCAAAATAACTGCAATTAAGGGTAATTAGGTAAAATCAGTGGACTTCTAGAAGTATGTCAGGAATGTCAAATGATGTCAGATGCAAAGAAATACAAAGATTGGAACGTGGCAGTCTCCTATTGGCTCAAACGCGTCACAATATGTAATCAAAGGGTGGATATTGATTGGGAAATGATTGGCGCATGATCAAAGGCTCAGGATTGCACTTGAAGAAGCACATCACACGGATTGCCAAGCTGGCAATCCGTGACCTCTCTCATCTCTAGTTCTTCTACCTTGTGCTATAAATAGAGGTGTAGGTTAGCTGTATTAGGTGTGGAGTCTTAGGCTAGCTAAACTCTGCCAAAATTTACTTTGAATGTATTTAGTGTAGTTTTATTGTAATTCATTTTAAATCAATGAAATCAGTTTTAGTTTAAATCAAATTAGCTTGTTACTGTTATTGCTTATTGTTGATTTCTTATTTCAGTTTTGAATTCTTGTTTTACTTTAAATTGTTTACTATTTCAATTCATTCTTTCATTTCATTCATAGTTTCAAGAGTATCATAAAAACAGAAAAAAAAAAATAGAATCAAATTAGTTTTCAACTAGAAACCAATTTTCATATAAGTAGTTTTAAGATAGTTTGAATCTTATCCTAGCTCATTAGCTTTGGTGAGATTATCATTTCAGTTTTATTTGTTCATTAGCTATGTGGTCAACAAAAGTCAACTGAGGCAGTTTTGTTAGATTATTGGTGGAATATTGATAGTTTGGGATAGCCAGGGAAGATCCTAGCCTATCTTAGAGATAGGCATCAGTGGAAAATCCTCTGTTCATGCTGAGGATGTTTAGTAAGTTCCTATTCCATTGATTGTAATGAATATTTGATGAATTTTTAGTTAAATTCTGTTTTCTGGGTATTTGTGTGATTCAGTTGTTTTTTATTGATGATTTAGCTTTTAATTGTGTTATCATAGCTTTGTGAATCAGTGGATTAGATATTTGTAGCCTAGATCATAAATTCTTAGTATAACTGTTAGAATAAGGGGTGTTTGGTTCTAGCATTTACTGTGTTCAAGAGTTCTTTGATTGCTGATTTTCTGTCACTTTTAGGTTATTTTAATGTGGTAATAGAAAGTTAAGTCATTAGAACAGTAGAGTAGTTCATAAAATAGTCAAGTAGAATTTAAATCTCTTAAACAGTTAGATATATTATAAATCAGTTAGTGTAATGGTAGTTATAATTGCAATATAGATCATAGTAGCTTAATATAGTATTATCTTAGCTTATAACAACATATAAGAGTAGATTCAGTAGCTTAAAATTGGGAAAAGTCAAAGTAGTATAAGCATTAAATTAGTCAACTGTTTCATGGTTGTAGTTCCAGATATCAGCTGAACATGGGTAATTTTAGAGCAACTATTGGTAGTTGTAGATAGGGCTTTTGCAATTTAGAGTAACTCAGTAGTGTAGAGATTAATTTGCTGCACTAATAGTGTAGCTTAGAGCTTATTAGATAGCTTATTTTGACCCTGCTTATTAAGGGATTGGAACATGGAAGCTATTTAGAAAGTAGGCCTGCTTGTATTTCATTGAGCTTATTCCTGAGCTGATTTGAGTTTTTTGTAGCCATTGTGAGTTGATTAAGTGTTGTGTATGGTCTGCTTATTCTGGCTTATTCAGTTTATGATTGTGCTTATTGGTTATCTTATACAAATTGCTTATTGCTTGCATCTGTTATTTCTGTGTGATTTCTTGTCATTTCTGAGCATTCCTGAGCTTAGTAGAGTATATTGTTACTGTGTTTCAAGTATCATATAGTTTTGTGGCAAGTGCTTATTAATAAGCACTTGCCATAAGCTGTTTTCTAGCAAATAAGCACTTCTGCTTCTTTTTTTATTTCAAAATTTTTCTCCAAGCTTTTCATAATATTTTAGATTTTTTGTAAAATTTTCACATTTTTCTGAGTTGATTTACTATTTTTCTTAATTTTTCTTCATTAATAATCATTTTTAAATACTTTTTAATAAACAAAAATCAATAAAAATTCAGAAAAAGCCTTTAAAAATACAAAAATATTTTAGGAAATTCTTTTATAATATTTTAGATTTTTCAGAGTTGATTTTATATTTTTCCCAATAATTTTTACATTTTCCTTTATTTTTAATTACTTTTTAATTCCAAAAATAGAATTTAATTCATAGAAAATAAATAAAAAGTAAAAAAAAAATTATTTTTCTGGAAATTCATTTAATTAGTTTAAGATTTTTAGAAAATTATTTCACATTTGTAGGATCATTTTTAGTTAAAAAGTTACGTTTAATAAACGCGTTTGCATTTCCGTTTTTAGAATTTAGATATTTGTGCATCACTAGCTTGTACTTTCTGCTTTATTCACTATTACTTTTCATAATTTGAATTTCACCATCACAATTTTCACTATTCACTTGTCACTACACGGTTCACGAATCGATTATTCGAGATTCCATTCAACTTTCGTTGGGAAACGACTTGGTAAATCCGTATTTCTCGCGGATTTTCTCGATACTTATAATATATACTATTGATTTTCACCAATCAACCCCTCAAGAATGTTGGAGTGGTGTGAAGCCTACGATCCCTCATTTCAAAGTATTTGGCAGTGTGGCATATGCACATGTACCGGATCAAACACGAACAAAGTTAGATGATAAGAGCAAAAGGTACATATTCATTGGATATGATGACAGGCCTTCAGATTGTATGATCCTGTAGAAAATAAAGTAACAGTAAGTAGGGACGTGTATGTGAACGAGGAAAGTACATGGGACTGGAATAATCAGTAGCCTCACAACAACACCCAAGAAAGCATACCGAATGTCACTATTGAAGCAACACCAAATGATCAAACAGTAACAGATTCTGAAAATGAGGACGAGCCAATACAACAAAGAACAAGGAGTCTGCAAGATTTATATGAATCTACTACTGAAATGCATTTAGTGTGTCTTGTAGCAGATAGTGAAGATATAACGTTTGAAGAAGCAATATGAAGTGGAAGGAAGCGATGGACGAAGAAATCGGTGCTATTGAAAAGAACAAAACTTGGGAGATGGTCGAATTACCAAAAAGGCACAAACCCATAGGTGTAAAATGGGTTTATAAGAAGAAGATGAATGCTACAGGAGAGATTCAACGTTACAAAGCGAGGCTCGTTGCAAAAGGTTACCGACAGAAAGCGAGTATTGATTATGACAAAATTTTCGCTCCGGTGGCAAGAATGGAAACAATCAGATTACTTATCTCACAATATGCACAAAACGGGTGGAAAATATACCAAATGGATGTAATGTCTGCATTCTTAAATGGTGTACTTTATGAAGTGGTTTATATAGAACAACTATAATGCCCTGAACTTAAGATTATAACAAATACACTGTTATTATAAATACAAAATAAAATTTATAACCTACAACTAAAATTACAAGTACTAGCCACGTCACAGTGCAATATACATATGTTACTAAGAATTTAAAATAATACACATTTGATTATGATTCACGTGCATGGTCAAGGGTCATATACTCTTTTGCTCAAATTCCGAAGATAACTGCTCATCTCCTCAAAACCCTTTTCACTCTGTTCCCGAGTTTATTTTTTGGAGTGAAAGGGAAAGGTTTGGGATGATAGTAAAAAAAAATTGTGTTCCTGAGATTTTTTAGGAGGGGAGAGGAAAGTAAATGATAGTAAATTACATCCAAATTACTCTCCTAATTTACTTCCCAAATTGGGATGAAATGGAGTGGTGTTGATTTTAAATCTATTTTTTTGTTACTTTCTTCTCTTTTCTTTCCAACTCGGGAACACAAGATAAAAAAATAATTTCTTATTACTCTCCTCTTTACTTCGCTCCTTTTTTCCTCTCCATCTCTTTTCTTTCCGTTTTATACTCGGGAACAGAGTGTTTATTTCGACAAGTTAGTTGAAAGATAGTACTCATATAACCACGCCTTAACCTCACATTCCGTATACTGCTTCATAAATCTCAAATCAAGTCACAAACAATTTTGGATGGTCAATTACATCTTTTCCACAATCTCACAACAATGACGCAATCCTATCTACTCCAAAGTTGTCATCATCGATGTTTTTTTATATATCACCTCTTTCGATCCATGCAAGATATATGTTTACACATATATTCCTTACTTTGTTCTGTCTCCCTAAACAAAAACGTCCACATGTGAGTGCCTATCGAGTTCGGGTACGGGTTGCATCGTGAATGGGTTTGGAGTATTGTAACACATCTGGTGTTCGTGTGATGTGGGTTCGAATTCTGTTTTTGTTCCTTCGATCAAGCATTCATGTAACATGTTATACGTAAGGGTTTTGGAGAATGTGAGATTTGCAATCCGATTTACAAGTCTATAGGTGCGAGTTTAGTTCGGGTTGTGGTTCGCGTTTAGGTTCTGTTTGAGTTCGTGTGAGATCAAGGTTTTGGTTCGTGATTCGTACGTGTTGTGTACGTCTAGGTTTTGGTTCGATATCACCTTGTTGTATATGTGTTTTGACCTTTGGTTCGTGACTGGGATTTTGCTTCAGTCTCATTCGTCGGAGGTGTATAACTCGCGACATAAACTCGGTTAGCCGAGTGTGTACAGTTGAGTTTTGCGTTCGGGGGTGTCTCGTTAAATCATGGTATTTGTGTTCCGTTTCGTTTCGCTCCATCGTGTTAACCTGAGGTATATCGTCACTCTAACTCTAAATTTAATACAAAGATTATACGCTATGCATGAGTATCAGTTTAAGTAACCTTAGTTATATAACTGTATGAATTATAGATATAAGACTATACATGCATGATCATATACGTAATATGTTAACTTGTTAAATGGTATATTAAAATGGCAATCTTTATATTTGATAACATGAGATCTATATATAAGAATCATGATCAGAGTTTATTTTATGATGAATCAGTAAAATACGGGTTAAAACATATTGACAATATGTGAAACTAAAAATGATAAACATGCATATTCACCATGATTTTAAACATATGTGTTAGTACGTAGTCTTTTTGGTCACATAAAATCATATAAATGTAGCATAAAATTATAATCTTATATATGATCTGTTTGGTATGGTACGCATGGGCTACTTGTGTCGTGTATATATTAATGAAAGTAATTACACATTTAGACCCTAGACTTTACTAATTAACACATAAGACCCTAAGCTATGGTAATTGTCATTTTAACCATTAACTTTACTAAATTGTCATTAGTAACACTAAAGTATCGAAGTTACTAATTCGGGAAATTTACTAAATATAGGAAGTTACTAATTAAGGAAAGTTACTTAAATTGGAAGGTTAGTAAATATGAAAACTTACTAAAAATGGCAAGTTACTAAAAATGGAAAATTTCTAAAAATAGAAGGAAACCTAAAATGAGTAATTTAATCTAAAATGAGCTTATAACTAATAAGACGATCATTAATTTGTGTAGATTCGCTGAAGGAGTAACTTCCTATACTTGTTTTCTATATGGTTTCATTTGCGGTTTGAGGTACACATATTCTTCCCTTTTCAGTAGGGACTTCTCATGACTCTCTTTGATCCTTGACTTTGATTCGTTTGCTATGATATGATTCATTTGATATGAGCCTTTGCTATGATCCCTTTGATATGATTCATTGATATGATTCGTTTGATATTATCATTTGATATGATTCTGTTTGCTATCCATTCTGTTATGATGATCTGACTACTACCTCTTTGATATGAGATTCTGTTCTGTTATGCTCTAGGAGCTTTGTTATGATTATGGATAGCTTTGCTTGTTTGTTCTGATATGTTCTGTTCTGATGCCCGAGTTTTTAGTCTACTCATGGAGGTACCATGGGCGTGTCATTGAGGCACCAATGGTATGACACTATCTGGGGTGGTGTGATTAGTCCCCGGCGTCCCCGTCTGATTATGATATGATATGAGATCTCTTGGCCACTTTGTATATGATTTATTTGTGGGGGCGTATGGATGCATCCTAGTATTTGTTTTGATATGATATGATATGATATGATACGATTTGGTTTGGTGACTGGCTGTACGTGCCTTGTACCCCTTTCACGTCTGGTACTTGGAGGTCGCCCCTCTATGTACACCCTATGAATTGACGGATATGTGATTATGTGATTTGAGACCTATTCAAGTGGCTCTGGTAGGCCGGCTCGTGGCTTTCCTATATTTCTTTGTGTCTATTCGAGTGGCTCGGGTAGACAAGCCTTTGTTGATACGTGCTCTTTGATTCTGGTTACTATATGATTCATATTATCACTTGACTCTTCGTACTCATTATTCATTTGACTTATGATATTTTTTCAGTTATCGTTGATCTCTTATGCATTTGACAGATGATATTCATTTCAGCAGGAGCTTATGACTTCCTTTTCCTATACTTATTTATCTGTTGATTATTCATTTTGTTATATATCTGTTCACTGGGCTTTTTAAGCTCAACCGCATTTCTTTTCCTGCGGCAGGTTTTAGGTTGGAAGCTGGGTTTGGGTCAAGAGTGCATAGGAGCGTTAGTGGGCTATCCCGATGATTAGAAGCCCATTTACATCTCGACTAGACTTGGATTTGGATTCGATTAGATTTTGTTTGGATTTGTATTTCTTCCTGTATAGAGTTAGTATTTCTTTTGTAACCTTAGAATACCTTTGTAGCTTTATGTTTATAAGTCTTCCGCTTGCGTTTGTTTGTTCTGATGGACACCATAATGTGACATTTTGACCCGTGATGGGTTGGGGTGTTACAACAACCACCAGGTTATGCAAAAGTTGGAGACGAGGCTAAGGTTTTGAAGTTTAAAAAAGCATTGTACGGGCTCAAACATGCCCCTCAAGCCTGGAACACTCGTATTGATTCATTTTTGAAGAGAATGGGGTATGTACAATGTTCTTATGAGCATGCTTTATATATTAAACAACTTGAAAATAGAGTATTGGTGGCTGCCTTGTACGTAGATGATCTCATTTTCATAGGAAAAGACAAAATGATGATCGATCAATTTAGGGAATCGATGAGTCAAGAGTTTGATATGACATACTAGGGGATAATGAAGTACTTCCTGGGTTTGGAAGTAAGGCAGGGAACTTCTGGGATTTTTATATCCCAACAGGCATACGCAAAGGAGATATTGAAGAAAAGTAAAATGGAGAATTCTAACCCAGTAGCAACACCGATGGAATTGGGTACCAAACTCTCTAAGTTTGAGGGAGGAGAACCTGTGGATGCAAACTTATATCGAAGTTTGGTTGGGAGTTTACGATACTTAACTTGTAAAGACCTGATCTTTCGTATAGTGTTGGGGTTGTTAGTCGTTTTATGGAAAATCCGAAGTATGCACACTTGAAAGCATTAAAGAGAATTCTGCGATATGTAAAGGGAACTGAATTGCTTGGGTTATTCTACTCAAGCTCTAAAGAATACAGGCTTAAAGGCTATTTGGATAGTGACTAGCATGGAGATGTGGATGATAGAAAGAGCACTTCTGGTTATGTGTTCTTTATGGGGGAAACAGCATTCACATGGCTTCAAAGAAACAACCAATCGTAGCATTATCAACCTGTGAGGCAGAATATGTAGCAGCATCATGGACAGTTTGTCACGCAATTTGGCTTAGTAATTTGCTGCGGGAATTAAGGAATCAACAAGATGGTCCAACAGAGATTAAAGTCAACAACAAGTCAGCAATTGAGTTGGCAAGGAACCCGGTACATCATGAAAGAAGCAAACACATTGATGTATGCTTCCATTTCATCAGGGAACATATAAGGAACATGGAAGTACAGTTGAATCATGTAATCAGTCGTGATCAAGCAGCCGATATTTTCACTAAGGCACTTCCAGTAGAACTTTTTAATCTCTGCAAGCAAATGATGGGAATGAAGGATGCAAGTGATCTCAGCTTAAGGGAGGAATTTGTTGGAAAATAACTCAGATCATATACTAATTAATGGAGCAGACTTTCCTGGAATATCATGGCAGTTACAAAAAGCAGTTATAGGGTAGTTATTATTGTTAAAAGTCACAATGGTTAGATAAGACACAATGGTTATTAACAGTCACAATGGTTGACACTTGACATGTATAAATATGTAATGTTCTGTAACAATTGCAAGTTTCAAATGAATAAAAAAACAAAGTATTTAGTATCTTTGTATTTTTGTTGTTTGGTTAACATTTAGATTGTTTAAAGCCTTATTTCAGAAATTGTGCATAGAGAAAGACGTGGTGAAGTCATTGATACGGGTTTGATGGGAAACATTGTGAAAATGCTAATGGATCTTGGCCCGTATGTCTACCAACAAAGACTTTGAGAAACATTTATTTGATGCCTCAACCAACTTTTACCGAAGGGAATCTCAGGAGTTGATTGGATGTTGTGATTGTGGGGACTATCTTAAAAAAACCGAGAAACGTTTGAATGAAGAAATTGAACGAGTGTCTTGAGTATTTAGATGTTCAAAGTGAAATAAAGATAACTAATGTAGTGAAAACGGAAATGATTGAAACTCACATGACACGATTACTTCACATGAATAACTCGGGGTTGGTTAATATGATATCGGGTGACAAGTACGAGGATTTGGGCAGGATGTATAAAATTTTCCGTAGGGTACCCAATGGACTAACTTTAATAAGGGGTGTGATGACTTCCCACATTTGGAAAACCGGAAGACAACTGGTTACCGATCCCGAAAGGTTAAAGGATCCTGTGGGCTTTGTACAATGCCTGTTGGGCGAAAAAGACAAACACGACAAGATCATCAAGCTGTCATTCAAATCTGACACGGCGTTCCAGATGGCTCTCAACTCTTTGTTGAGCCATTCATCAACTTTAACACTCAGTCACCGGAATACATCTCATTGTTTTTGGATGAAAAGCTTAGGAAAGGACTGAAAGGTGTGACTGAAGAGGCTGTCGATATTCTACTTGACAAAGTGTTGATGCTTTTCCGTTATCTTCATAAAAAAGATGAATTTGAAATTTTTTACAAAGAGCATTTGGAGCATTTGGAGAAAAGGCTTCTTTCTAATAAGAATGTATCCGATCATGAGGGAGAGAGGAGCTTGTTACGGAAGCTAAAAGCTATAAGCAAGCATCAATTTACCTCGAACTTTGAAGGTATTTTCATTAAACATTATAATGTGGCGGAGGTTACAAGCGTATGAAGGGTTACTATTCTGTGATATCAGTGTCTTTTCTGTGGTGGAAAATGGGATTCTTTCTTGAAATGATGCTGTTTTAATTTCAGTCATTATACTCAGACGTGAGTTTATTTTGTTCTAAACTGATTTTGTACATCTGTCTGTCATTGTAGCTTGTGATTTCAAAGCTGGCCAGATGTTGGATGCGTTTGTTTTGGTCTTTTTGTTTTGTAATCTGGTTGCAACGTCTTAATAATTGCAAAGAATACGTCAAAAAATCACATTATTCTGAGCAAATCAAACCATTTACTAGATTGGTCTAGTATGTTGGCCCAATGATATTATGGGCTTTATCCAATAAACTGAATGTAAGACTGTAATACATGAGTATATGACAATCTGACTCATCACTCATAAGGCATGCAATCATGCATGCTAGTTATCCGTTTGGATTTTAAGGTTTGGGAAACTTTTATTACTACAATACTACTAAGAAAATGGAAATATGGAGTATGGAGCCAGGTTGAAAATATTTTGCAAGTAAAATCCTTTATTGTTTAAAACCAGCTGATCTGTAAATTCTCAAAATACTACAAATATGTGACATCTTTTACACACCCATTGTTGAAAAGATTTTGCAAGTAACTTTAGTGTTACATATGTGACATCTTTTTACACACCCATTGTTGGTTAAATTCTCAAAATACTACAGATAAACGATTTAGATTATTATTATTTTATTATTATTTTTTTTTCCCCCTTCTTTTAGTAAACAAGTTATACTCGTATAACTTTTAAGAAGAATGAAGCATAGTGGATAGGAACCAAATCATATATATTTTCCAAGAACTTTGGGATGCCTCAAATCAATGCTCCTCGGCCACCACTAAAGATGTTGATATTTCTTCAAAACTAAACAAGTTATATTCATAATTGCAATTGAGTCATGTTTACTTTTTATCGAGTGATTTTAAGTTTGAATTTGATCGAATGTGGAACTTTCGACACGTTCAATGTTGAGCTGGAAGCCTGGAAATATCGCTAGGTGACTTCTAAATTAAGAACCCTCCCATATATGTTGTAATAGTCATTTCAAACACGATTTTGATGATAGTAATGTGTGAGCTAGTTACTCAAAACTTGAATTTTCCTCGAGGAAATTAGTTGAAGCCTACATCTAGAAGATTAGAATCCCAATCAAACTGGGTTCGAGCTTAGTCAAGCTAGACACATAAGTGGTTGAGCTAGTCTCAACTCGTATGCATCTTTCGGCTAAACAAGTCCACTTGCGCTATACAAGGTGTTCGCCTTAATTTCTTTGTATAACCAAGATACTAGTTATTTCGACAAATACACTTACCTAATGAAAATAGTATAATGATCAAAATTCAAACGTTATACTCATACAATAAGATTGTCTTACACGATACACTAACCTATGAATAAAAAGCATGAGCTATGCAACTTTAGCATGATGGAATCTTAGGTGTTGCACCATATCGAAAGAAAGAGGAATCTATGTTTTTAATGGAGGATTTTGTGGAATAAGTACGTGTAGATTCTGAGATGGAATTCCATCTACAAGACTACTATACAACCTTTTTAAATGATGGAATTTACCAATTTTCCCTTCGATACATGCATGTGTATTATTATTATTAATTGGTTGCTTTATTAATCGTATATATGTTTGATTGTTTGTACATCTTATATATATCGTCAGTGTAGTTATTTTGCTTTTCTTTCAAACCAAAGCAAAAAGGTTGACATATCATATCATCACAACTAGTTATAATACCCGCGCGTTTTTAAAAAAATTTTGAATCATATATTTTTATTTATTAAAAAACAAATAATTTAATCTTTGTTTTGTTTGATTTATGATGTTTAATTATAGTTTTTTTATTATTAAAGATAATTATTTAAAAATTTTAATCCTATTATTAATTGCATCTTATCTATATTTTTTGTATTTATCTTCTAATTGTGTTATGGATAAATATAAAATATTACCTAATAAGAAAATAATTTTTTTTTTTAAATAAAATTCTTACTAAATAAGGTATGAATGCATTTTTTTGAAATGAAAAATTCCCTTTTGTTGTATTATATAAAAAATTTACAACAATGGAATCAAAGTAACGAGCCCAACTTACGCATCTTGTAACTTACGCATCTTCTAAGAATGTTTTACACAAACATGTGATGTTCACTTTGGAATAATAAAATGCCCACTTTACATAAGTAGACGAGGAGCTTAATTTTAAAGAGAACTAATTGTGGTCACACTCCAATAATTGCACCTTTTGGGCTATAAAGTGCACATAAATTACAATACTCCGTATATGTTTAAGTAAGGAATTGCTTATTAAAACCAACATATATTGCCGATAAGTCGAGTCATGTTATTGATTGATGTTATTAAAAAAATATACTTGTTTATTGACCCAAATTTGTATACAAAATGTATGTGTCTATGATCTTTTATATGATGGGGGATGAATTCGATGTGATATATGATCCAAAAAATGAGCCTATAAGTAATGGTTATTCTCTTGTAGAGATGCATTGTCACTTGACACACAATAAAGAGGTTTGTCCCCCGACCCGTCCACTAAATAGCATAGATGTAAATAAAGTAATTAGTCAACTTAAAAATGTGTTTTAATGTGATCCTTGTAACATTACTTTTCTCAACTAATTGCAAACTCATCTCTCCACCCGATAATTGTGTTCCTCTTTTTCTTTTTTTAACGGTGAAATATTATTGAAAAAGTTAGCAATAAGCTTTAAAAGAAAATTACATAGAAGAGGTAGCGGGTCTTTCAACCATACCATCCCATTTACATTAACCTTCTTACATCTATTATTAGGAGGAGATAATCACAACTTAAACCACTAAGATGAGAAAGGCAAAAAAAAAATAATAATATCACATGTTGGAACGGTTTTTCGAAGTAGCTGGGCTGAGGAAGGTCACCTCAGATCCAGAGGCAATACATAGCTAAGACTACTTTAGAACTTAGTTCGTACTAGCCAATAGTTGTTATACAATAACGTACGAACGGAACAGAGAGTTCTCCATGACAGCTACATGTGACATTGTGACAAGATAATCTCTGAAGGCAACGCCTGACCTTCAACAACGACTTCTTAGTTGCGCCTAGACTACAATCCTATCTCCACAATACTCGTCTCATGAAGCCTACACCAGGTATATAAATAGAGTCGTTCAACCAGTTTAACGACACACATTCTCATACTCCGATACAGACTATCTCTCCCTCCCTAGATTACCTCATATTTATAACAAGCAAGTACATATTCCCACGTCGGAGCTTGGTCTAGGATTAAAACCCCAGGGCGAGCTAAAGGTGTTCTGTCTTGTTTTAGCACAAAGGACGAAGGAGTTGGCATTAATCTCCGAGGTTGAAGGGATGAAAAAGTGGTTTAGGAGAATTGCTTCAACAAACTCCCAGAATACATCAGGTTCGGCCTCACATAGGGTTAGTAGAATATACATAAGTGGAGGGAGTTCAGTCGACACAATGTATGGACACTGCTTCAACAAACTCCAAGTGTTAGGTCTCGCTTTTGCACACGTGTTCATCCAAACCATGAATGATATGAACAACAGTTTTAACAAGTGAGGAAAACTAATGAACATCAACATATATGTGGTTGGGTTTGCTTGAGAACGACACAGACATGCTAATAACACCATTTGAATTTTTTCAACTTTTCTAAATTTTTTTTATCAATGAATCAAAGATTTACAAGGAGTAGCCTACGGAAAACTACCCCCGAGTTGACAGATAAACTCTCCAAAATAAACAACAAAAGACTGCTAGCTATTTTGTTATTTCTATGAGAGGATGATTCTAACCATAATACTTTGTATTATTTTCTTTGTAGGAATCTCTACTTAACTTGGTTACAACCGAATGTTTATATAGGAGGGGAAACAATGGTTGCATTTGGGTTGCATAGCAAGTTGTCCACTTGCTATAGATAGGCACGTGCCTAGTAGGCTAGTCTCAAACGTACTTTCGGCTTTCCTGATTTGACAACTTATAATTCCAATGCCTATTTCATGTATATCGATAAGTACTTTAACTTATCTTCCTAAAGAAGTTTTATGCCCATTCATTCAGATGTTGTGGTTGTAATCCATAATCAAGTCTTTAGAGTCACAAAGACATTTGGCAGATCTTAGTGACACTAGTGTTGCCTTTAGCTCCTTTTAAATCACTCCCTAACACCGCATCACTTTGTGAGATATTTTCTTTAGTTGGTCTTCGACTTCCTTGAAGCCATACAAGCATTTGAGCTTTATACAACACTCACTGATTTCTTTATCAGTGAATCATCTTCTGACTAATAATCAGAGAGGCATGTTCTCCGATAACTCTCAGGGAGTATATCACTTCTGATAACTATCAGGTTCACATTGATAGTTATGAAGTGAAATTCTCTCTGAACGTTATCAGAGACTTGATGCTCATTGAACTTCAAAAGGTGAATTAGGCTATTTTATGTTTAAATACTTGTTAGAGATAGTTGGGTCGGTTTTTCAGACCCAACACCAAGATTACATTAGGTCAGCTCTAAAACCACCAGCCACACCACTGATTGGCTTCTTGGGAGAAATATCCTATCCCAAAGGTGCAATCACCTTAGAACTCACAGTAGGAACATACCGACTTTCGAGAACAATCATTTTACAACTTCACATCTTTAAATCTACATCCAAGTATGACGTAATACTAGGAAGAACATCCCTTTAAAAGCTCAGCATGAAAGTATCGACCATTTGATCTTTGGTATAGTTCCCAACAGGGGCGGGAGGCGCTACAGTCAAAAGTGATTACCCTAGCAAAGATGCAAAGCCTAGCCGTTGAGGTAGAAGAAAGCAACATCAGGAAGATCGTGCGAGAACCTATTCCAGGAGACAACCTTAAACAGGTCAAAGTCATCATAAACCCCGAATACCCAGGTCAACCTATCACAATCAAAGCCAACCTCCCTCCTCAGGTTCAAAACCAGTCGGTACAGTTGTTAGCAAACAGCCTGGATTTATTTGCTTGGAAACCATCAGACATGACTAAATGATTTATGAAAACTCTATACTATACAAAGAAAGAACAAAAATCTGGCACGATCGAAAACTAAAAATACGTAAAGAATTCAACAAAGGAGACAAAGTACTACTATTTCACTCAAAATATAAATTCAAACAACCGAAATTAAAATCCCGTTGGCTTGGACCATATATGGTAAAACACCAATATCCATCCGGATATGTGGAATTATACGGGAAAGATGATAAAACTTTTATTGTCAATGGCCACAGACTTAAATTATATCATGAAGAAGAAAGTTACAATGATCGAAGGGCAGAACTCACTCCCTTCTTCCCTAAAACTTAAAATTACACGTCCTTATGAGTCTAGCTTAAGACTCCTTGAAAAACAAGCGTTTCTCGAGAGGCAACCCGTGTTTTCAAAAAAAAAAAAAAAAAAAAAAAAAAATCAACACAGTTTAATGTAAGTGTGAAGGCGTTTTTGCCTTGTGGTTAAAATAGTAATAATAATAATAATAATAATAATAATAATAATAATAATAATAATAATAATAATAATAATAATAATAATAATAATAATAATAACGCTCTCCCTACTAGGGGCTAATATGGCGATTTAACTGTTTCTTCAGGAGTTCCCTTGACATCATGGATCGGTCCTTCCTATCTTGATTCATTCATCATGGATCTTGTTAAAGGTTAGTATTCGTTTGGGGTTTCCTAAGGTTGCTGATTCATCACCTCTGTACAGTTATCTCTTTTTAGGGTTTCGTTTGATTCTTTTTAGGGTTTCGTTTTGAGACCCTTTCATTCTCGACGCTGCTGTGATCGTTTTGCTTCTCCAAAAACGGTTTGTTTGTTTTGATTGGATTGTGCTTGTGTTTGGATATTGTTTGCTATTCTTGTGATTAGATACTGGTTGTGTTGTGCTGGATATTAGGTACTGGGCGCTCGTATACTGGTTGGTACTGGATATTGGTTACTGGTTGGTACTGGATATTGGTTACTGATTGGTATTGGATATTGTTTGGGTACTGCTGTTGCTCGCCATTGGTTTCAGGAGTTCCCTTACAGTTTCTAGTTTCCTTACGTCCCATTGGGTACTGCTACAGTAATAATACTGGTGTTGCAATGTATAGGGTTCTGCTACAGTAGTTGTACACTCGTTGGTGTTTTTTTTGTTTTGGCTTTTCAGTTGGTTTTTGTTGCTAGTTTCCTATGCCTATCGTGAGGTTTCATTGCCCTTTCGCGGGTCTTAGTGGGTGTCGTGATGGGGGTGGAAATGGATTAACTAAGACTTATTTGATCACACATCTTCGTGATCGACACTTTAGTGGGGAAGCGCGAGCTCTCACTAGACATTCTCTCGAGTCGGATTTGGTTATTTTTGAAAGGGCTTAAGTTACTCTTAAGCGTATGGGATTGTGGTTATGTGGTGGTTGTTTCAAAACGCATACTTTACGGGCTAAGTGTCGGCATGGTGGGGGGTCCGATTTCGTGTCACCTCCTGATTGTGGTGATGGTGTTGTTCGATTCGTGTTGCATGATCTCACCAAACCACAAGCTCCTTCTCATGCTGCTCTTGTTGAGGATTTGGTTTCTGATGAGTTTGGTGGGTTTGATTTACATCTCCTTGATACTCTACTTTCTAAGGGGCTGCGTACTGTCAAATTCATTCCTCCTAAATGTCGTTTGGGGTTTTCTCGGGTTTTGAAAGGAGCTCTTGATAAGGTTGTTTGCTCGCCTGACGACATTTCTTGCTGGGTTGGTTTGTTAGTCTTGCCTCTTTGCCTGCTTAAAACTTTTTGCCCTAGGAGTAATCAAGAGTGTAGGTCTGCTACTAAGCGTCAACGACAGGAAGAGTATATTGTTAATGCTATTTCAACTTGGGGCACACCTGGTGGTAGTTTGCAAGTTGTGCGTGAGGTTTTAGCCGAACCCCCCCCCCCCCTTGTGGTCTCATGTTGATGAGGAAAACCTGGCTTGGGTGACCATAATATCAAGCAGTGTAAGAGGAAGATTTGTGATGGCCATTATACTGTGGCTGTTAGAGTTCTTACTTCTTCGGGTATTGCGGCTTGTGATGATACTACTTTTGCGGATCTTAAAGCTAAGCACCCTTTTCAATCTGCCCCCCTTTTACCAGATATACCTATTGATCATCATCACCTTTTGGCATCTCCTGCTATGGTTCTTGATATGATTAAGAGTTTCCCTCGTGGTACTTCGTGTGGAAGGGATGGTTTGCGTGCTCAACACCTTTTGGATTGTTTAAACGGTGCTGCTGTTGCCATCTCTGATGAGTTAGTCGCTTCTATCACCCAGGTGGTGAACCTTTTTCTTGGGGGTAAATGCCCAAGGGTGTTGGGAGAGTATGTTGCTAGTGCTCCTCTCACGCCCTTGGTTAAACCAGGAGGGGGGATCCGTCCTATCGCTGTTGGTACTGTTTGGAGGCGTTTAGTCTCCAAGGTTTGTGCTTCTATGATTGGCCATTCTTTGGATGGTTATTTTGACGGTTTGCAATTTGGTATGGGTGTTTCGGGAGGTGGGGATGCAATCCTTCATGCTGTGAATCGGTTGATTGAAGACCGTAGGGGTCATGTGGGTTTATCTATGTTGTTGGTGGACTTTAAAAACGCTTTCAATATGGTACATCGTGCAGTTATGTTACGAGAAGTTCGCCTTCGTGTTCCGGCTATTTCACGTTGGGTGGAATTCTGTTACTCCAGTCCTGCTAGATTATATTATGGTGAGCATACTTTATGGTCGCACCAAGGGGTGCAACAGGGTGATCCGCTTGGGCCTCTTCTTTTTGCTTTAGTGTTACATCCCTTGGCATGTAAGATTCGAGACTCCTTCACTCTTTCTCTTCAAGCTTGGTATCTTGATGATGGTACTATTATTGGGGATACTTTGGTTGTTGGGAAGGTTTTGGAGTTGATTATGATGGATGGACCTAGTTGTGGTTTACACCTCAATGTTGATAAAACTGAGGTTTTTTGGCCGAAGGAAGACCCCAGGAGCAGGTATGTTGGTGTTTTTCCCCCTAATATTTCTCGACCTTCGCTTGGGGTTAAATTATTGGGGGGCCCCGCCAGTGTGGATTTTGAGTTTAGTAGTAAGCTTGTTATGAAAAGGGTTGCTAAAACTATTGAGCTTATGGATGCTGTTGCTAAGCTTAATGATCCCCAGTGTGAGTTGTTGTTACTGCGTGCATGTGCCGGTATTTCCAAGTTGTATTTTTCTATGCGCACATGTCCTCCTCGGGTCTTTGAGAGTGCTCAGGTTTCTTTTGATGCAGCACTTCGCTCTTCTTTGGGACATATTGTCACTGCTTCTGGACCTGGGTTTGGTGATTGGCAATGGAGACTCGCCACCCTACCCTTTGCTCTCGGGGGACTTGGTGTGTATTCTGCAGGTGATGTCTTGAACTATGCCTTCCTTGCTTCTAGACTTCAATCTACCAGCTTACAGACTAAGCTTCTTTGTAGTTCTGGTATTGTGTCTACTGGTCCCTCTTTTGATGATGCATTGTGTACTTTTAACGTGAATATGGATATTGACCTTCTGAGTAACCCTAGTGAGATCGCTGCCCCCAAACTTATGAAGAAATTGGCAGATATACATTTCGCACGTGTTGCCCAAACGGTTGAATCCACTTTCCAATCATCCTCTAGACAGATGGCTTTATGGAACTCATTAAAAGAGGATTACACGTCAGATTGGCTTAGGGTGGCACCGATATCTGGATTCGGACAAACTATGAATGCCAGGACTTACCGATGTGTGTTGTGTTATTGGCTGGGTGTTCCTCTTTTTACTGTCCAGATGCCATGTTCAGCTTGTTCTAAGGTTTTTCCGGGAGATATTTTTGGAGATCATGCTGTATCGTGCGCAGGCTTAGTTGGTATTAAACATCGGCACAATATTGTGCGTGATGTTCTTGTTGATATATTTTCTCGGTCTGGAGTTTCAGTTCGTAAGGAGGTGGATATTGGGCTTCGTGGAGAGAGGGGCAAAACCTTACGTCCGGCCGATATGTTACTTTACTCTTGGGATGGTGGATTTGATGTTTGTGTTGATCTTAGAGGATCGTCACCTTTGACGCGTTTGTGTATGGTTGATTTTATGCCCGGTCGGGCAGTTATTAAAGCCGCACAACGTAAACGTGTCAAGTACGCAGCTAAATGCGCTGATATTGGATATGGGTTCCTCCCCTTTTCATTCTCTTCTTTTGGAGAACTTGAAAAGGATGCAGTGACCTTATTGAAGCGCATTAGACGATTCTCTATGACCCAAGACGTTGGAGCACGTGCTGCTCCACATATTTTTAGTAGGATTGGTTTTGCTGTAGCTAGAGGTGTGGGGGCTCAGTTAGTATCTCGGCTCCCCACTAATTTCTTGTAAAATCCTATTTGTTTTTCAATAAAGTGATGTTTATAATAATAATAATAATAATAATAATAATAATAATAATAATAATAATAATAATAATAATAACTGAGTGGGGGCTCAGTTAGTATCTCGGCTCCCCACTAATTTCTTGTAAATCATATGATTTTATAATGAAGTGATGTTATAATAAAATATAATATAATAATAATAATAATAATAATAATAATAATAATAATAATAATAATAATAATAATAATAATAATAATAATAATAATAATAATAATAATCCCAAAAATATTTTTGTGTGTCTGTTTATTTTTGCAGGTTTAATGAGAATATATGGATGCCCGCTGAAGAATCTCTTATATCAACTTCCATCGATAGCCCCGGGAAGTTTCGATCCTCTTTTTTTTCGATTATCCTATTTTGTTATTTCTTAGTTTTTCACATTGGGGGCAATGTTCAACTTAAGTGTGGAGGGAATGCAAATAGAATAATCGAGCGTATTCCACCTTATTGCTTGTCCTAAATTAGAAACTTTTTGATAAAAAAATGCATGGTATTTCAATACATATTTAACACAAGTACAATCCCCACTAAATTGTGAGAATATTCTTAGCCTTTATATGAAGTGTATAGCATTTTTGCACTTCCTTTTTCATTATATATGAGTGTGCCGGTAATTCATTTTAACTCTAGAACTTGTGCATGTATATCGTTTACTAAATCGCAGTGAGGTTAATTTATAGACGAATATAGTTGTTGAAAAGGCAAAATATCCACCAAAACCAACCCTTATCTTTATCTCATATCTCAATTATCCTTATGCACCAAAAATCATCCGGAAATAAATAAAAAGTTATCGAAGCACTTTTGCTATAATCCTTCTATATGCTAGCCGCTAGTATGATAAAGAATAAGAAAAAAATGATGAATAAAGGCAAGAAAAATATATGCCTAGAAAAAAAGAAGTAAAGTGAAAAATATGATGTTGGCTAGCGATAGTGTGGTTTAGTGAATCATTATGGCTGTTATCTCCCAAAAACAAAATACCCAAGTTATCCCCTATCTCCGAAACAAAATAAGCCTTATTTTGCCTTCTTTTGATATATTTGTTTGGTGCTCACGCCGCAACGGTTATATTTACGCATCTTGTACAAGCCTATGGTATTCTTGATTTATGTCTGTGCCAATTGAGTGTTCCCACATAATCACCCTATTGAGCGAAATTGTGTGAATTTAAATAAATCCTATGTAAGGTGATCTAGTATGTATTGATGCCATTTATATGAAATATCTTTGTCTCTAACAAATAAACTTCCTTCAAGAATCTATCTTTAAAAATCTTTAATCTGTTTTGTCGCTTACATTTCTTAAGGGCAAGCAATAGCTAAGTGTTGAGGGATTTGATGACGCTCGAATTATACATATTTTATATAGCGTTATTTGTTAATTTCTATATGATTTATAAGGACTTTCGATACTTAATTGCATGAAAATACGTTTCAGGTCCAATAGACAAAGAACTTCAAGATCCAAGGCAATGTGTACAAATCCAAGATAAACTTATGATAAAGCCTATTCCAAGTCAAGAGCGTCGAGCTTTTGTCTCAAGTGCACCGGTTACGGGGGCGAATATAATCCTACACAATCTAAGTCAAATCAAGTCAAGTGCGCCGATCTTATATCTCAAGTACGCCGGCCTTCAGCTTTATTAATGACCCTTTGGCTCCAAGAAATCTCTTGAAGGTCGTCGCTGTTTATCTCCTAGATCGACGGTATTCTGTGTGAATCCCGCCGGCCTTTTCCTCAAATGCAACATACTTCAGTGCCTAGCCACTTCTCCATGCCTATAAATAGAGCCTCATTTCGTCTCATTTTCACAACACATCTCATCCCAACAACCAATAAAGTTATGATATTCACTCTCTCTCTCTCTCGTAATCCAATCATTGGAGTGCTAAAGTGAATTCAAAGATCCTTTAAAGTGTTGAAATACTTCTTAGATATTATTGTGGTGATCGCTAGTGACGGTAGCTTCTTCATTACATTAATTCAGAAGCATGTTGATCATTTCAAACGTTATTATCACTGTAAGCTTGTTTGTTAAAGCCATGTTAGGCTAAACTCCTTATGGTTGCTTGGATATGTTAACATAATAAAGTGTATGGTTGTGGTTATGATTTCTTGTTGATTTCCTGTTTATGTTAAAATCTTGATGTGTTCTAAACTTATCACCATTGTTTATCTCTTTAATTATAATTGCTAATTGGAAAAGGATCGAAAGATTCAATTAGCATTTTATGGTTTTCAACATATGTCTATGTGTGTTGATCAATTGGAGGAGAAAGCGCTTTTGTATTGAAATAAACAATAGAGTTTTAAACGTTGCAACTATTTCTTAAACTTGTTAACCACTTGTTTAAGTACTAGCAGACATAAGTCTTGAATCACATTTGTTAACTGATGAAACATTATTTTGACGAAAACAACTACTCATTTGTTGAACTTACTAAACCACTGAGATCATTCTCATATATCGTCAACGAATTATAGCAACTATCCAAGTAATCATATTTGTCTCATACTTGAATTTCACCGTAAAACATTTGCATAAGTTTTCTAAATCATCTTGATTAGTTAACTGTTATATAAGAGTAATCTCAGTCCCTGTGAAATGACCTGGTCTTACCAAAACTCTTTACGATAAATGAGGGTTATACTTTTACCCGTGTGTTTTGAATTAAGAGAATCGGTAAAATTATTTATTATAAATTTAAAGCTTTCGGAACACATCAGGAATCAATCGGTTTAGTAGCAAAAAGGAACGAGGTTCAAAAGCCAATCTATCTTCAGCAAGATTTTGCAAGATGCACAAATCGACTATCCTCCACTGGAAAAGCTGACACTTGCTCTATTAATGTCATCCATGCGATTCAAACGATACTTCCAAGGGCATCTGATCCACGTCCTGATAGACAAGCCCCTGAAATAGGTTTTGTCGAACCACGAGTACTGATGAGGCCAAAAATGATCCGTTATTAGGGGGTCATTTAAGCCCAAAATTGAATTTATTTGATCAAATATTGCTCTAAATCGTTCCTTTTGTGATTTTAGGTACTTTTGGAGTGAATTCTGGAAAAGGAAGCATTTTGGACATTTTTGGAGCATAAAAGTGAAGAAAACGGCAAAGTCTTAATTTTCCTTGCTAGGAACAGTACCTGACAGCGTCACCAAATTCTACATTACGGCGTCAAGAGTAAAACAAGAGGTGAAGTGGATAAGAGTACGTGACGGTCCAGAGATTTTTTATACTAGGGCATGACGGCGTCACCATAGGCCGTCATGGTCCCTTTATACGTGACGGCCCAGAGGAAAATTGCTCTTGACGGCGTCAGATCTGGATCTAGGCAATCCGATATTATTATGGGCGGCGAGTTGACGGCGTCAGATTTCTCTTCTTGACGCCGTCACGTTGGAAAATCTATATATAGTTTTTTAATTTTCATTCATTAAGAGAGGACAATTAGAGGGATAACTTGGAGAAACCCTAGCACGATTTTATCAGTATTTTCAAGGGTTTTTACCCTTTGAAATCTTTCATGTTCAATTAAGATAAGTATCCGTTCAATTCATTCAATATGTCTATGTGTTGTTTGAATATATCTTACGCTTGTCTTGATTTTAACATGCTAGGCTAGATCTCTTATGTGTTTGCTTAGATGTAGTGAAACCTAGATGTTGATTACGGGTTGATTGCTTGTTTATAGTTGTTACGGATGAATGATTTCGATGTTAGGCTTAAGAAAACTGGCAGACTTCCATAGGGTAACTTGCTTGAACGTCTTAAGAAACATGAACCAATGCGTACTAGGTTTTTATGGTTGTATTTAATGCATGAGCGAATTCTAATGATCCCATGTTAGGAGCTTCTTGCAGGCTAGACATAGGAGTGAAGTAGGAGCTTATAGAGTTGGGGAAGTACGTACGCCACCCCACGATTGGTATTAAGGAATATAACCCGTCATCCATGTAATTGTAACAAAATATCAACCTGTAAAAGATATCTAGGGAATAATGAAATCCAAGTAAACACAATTTTCTCATTTATTGTTCACACCACTTGTTTATTAGCTTTATTTACATTTTTGTTATTTTATTTTGATTGCATCTTTAGTTATTGGGTTAGTTGATGAGCAACTAATTCCGCCCACTCTTCCAAAACCCGAGATTTTAATTGCTTTTATAAAAATATAAAAATACAAAAAGAATCATACCTCACCTCTAGACTTAATTTTTAGGCTTTCTAATCCTAGCGACACTACTACTGAGTTGAACGATCAATCCCCCGGTACTTGTCACTATACTATACTACAACGATTAGGTACACTGCCTGGTGGGGGTTGTAAGCTTCTCGAGATCCCTTGAGAGGTAAAGCCTGGTGCAATTCCCACGCATCAAGTTTTTGGCGCTATTGCCGGGGAATAGTTATTGTCTAGGTTAGGATTTCTTTTAATTAGGTCTACTTGCTCGATTCCTTTCTTAGAGTCAAATGGACATGTATATTCGTATTTGTTAGAGTCAAATGCTTGTATCGAGTCATAATGATGTTTTGCAGGATTTTCCAGGAAGTAGGACATAAGTTTTCCAGAAAATTTCCGGAAACTTAACGTAAAGATTTCTGCAGGTCACTTCTGACGGCGTCAGGAATTAATTCCCGACGGCGTCATTTGTAAAATTCTGGAAATTTTGCTAGTTTTGTTTTTCTAACGGAATCTAACAGTTTTTGTTAATTCTTTAGTTTTATAAACTCCAGGAAATCTGCAAACATTCATTCCACAAGCATTATATCTTACATTGTTTTCTAGGATTTGTTAGTATATGTAGATTGCCTCCGATTTTACGTGAGGTTGCCTTGTTTATTTTCTTAGGTTTAACAGGTTATGTATGACAAGAAGATGATTTATATTCTGGAAGGGAAGCTTTGACTGTTCATTTTCTTGGAGGAAGATCTAACCTTGTTACCGCACTATCCACACCGAACGAATCAGGGGTGTATTTGCTTTCATTCTTTTACCTGTTTTACTTTTACATTCTTTAATTGAACATTGGGGACAATGTTAATCCTAAGTGTAAGGGGAGGGTAAATGATGATACCTTATAGGATACACTTACACTTGAGTTTGTTTGTTTGATGGTAGGTGTGTAATAAAACTAAGAGAAATACTTGTTAGTGTAATTTTAGCACTAAATTTAAAATTTTTTACAACATTTAGGAGTGAAACTTTAGCCTTAGCAAGCGTCTCATGGATAGGAATTGTATGACTAGCACAAAACCGTACCATTCAGAAAAATTTCCCACCCAAATATGTGAGGTTCGCCTTTAGATTTGATAGGAAAAGAATTTACTATTAGTGCTTATGAGTGTACCGGTAGCATTTAGATTCTAGAACTTGCGTTAGTGATGCATCCGGAGACCGCTAGTGAGACTACATTCGTGTAGTAGGATTTACTACATGATAAGAGGCATTAGGATTATCCTTGTGTTAAACCCGTACCATAATTACTTGACCATTTAAGTCATATTACTTGGCTAGTAAAGTCAATTAATTTTTCCCACACCTTAGCGTTGTACTCATTTTTAGTACACGAAACCCCTAGTACACCCCTCCGAGCATATCTTTTTGTTTCTAACTTTAAACATCTTACTCAAAGGAAGAATTTGTTACAACTCACTTAAATGTACACCCAAATCGCCTTGGCCTTCCGTGTATGCACTCATCTTTAGTGCATTAATGTTACATGTTTAAACCATTAGTTAATTATCTAATTGATTACATGGTTGCTAAGTCGAGTCATATCTTGTACATATTGTTTTGGGACGATTGGGACTCATGGGTAAAGTACTTATGTTATGGAGTAATGGGGAAGAACATCATATTTTATTACCCCCATATGTGCATTAATCTAAAAAGTACTCCAAGTGTTTTGATTATCTTGATTCGAGTCATTAAATTAGTTTATTGTAAAATATGTAAAAATTCAAGTGTAAGGGGAATGTTCATTCCCTATTATGTATTATTTTGGATGGTAGGGTAAGAGTGTATGCACACAAAAAAAAAAAAAAAAAAAAAAAAAAAAAAAAAAAATCGAAAAAATTAAGAAAAAGGAAAACAATAGAAAGAGAAAAAACATACGAACTACCATCCTGTTTCATTTTATGTTTTTGTTATTTTTCATTTATTAGCTTAAGTCGAGTCTAGTCTTGGCTTAGCAACGCCATATTGTACATGTAATTAACCAAGATGATTAACTCGCCACTAGTAAATATTGCCTTTATCCAACAAAACCGTGTATTCCATATCCCTACACCTAACGTTATAACCCTTTGAAAGACCTCTTTGATAGTTTATCCTAGGTGCTTACGCCATGTGGTGGAGGTTTGATCCTTTCCCAAGCCTATGGTAACCTATTTTGCTATAACAGGTAGTGAGAGATGTTTTCCATTTTCATATTGTGATATTTACTTTATTACACCCGTGAGATGTGAGTATCTAAACACTATTTGTGAGGTGCTAGTGTATGACTTCCGTCCTTGTCTTTGGTCTTTAGTGGAACGATTATTTGTTGTAATTACTTTTATATTTGTGTTAAATGACCCCTAACTTGTATTTTGATTAGAATAAAAGCGCATTTGCTTGAGGACAAGCAAATCTCAAGTGTATGGGTATATGATGAGGAGAAAAATGATCCGTTTTTAGGGGGTCATTTAAGCCTGGAATTGAATTTATTTGATCAAATATTGCCCTAAATCGTTTCTTTTGTGATTTTAGGTACTTTTGGAGTGAATTCTGGAAAAGGAAGCATTTTGGACGTTTTTGGAGCATAAAAGTGAAGAAAATGGCAAAGTCTTAATTTTCCTTGCTGGGAACAGTACCTGACAGCGTCACCAAATTCTACATGATGGCGTCAAGAGTAAAACAAAAGGTGAAGTGGAAAAGAGTACGTGACGGTCCAGAGAGTTTTTACACTAGGGCATGACGGCGTCACCATAGGCCGTCATGGTCCCTTTACACGTGATGGCCCAGAGGAAAATTGCTCTTGACGGCGTCAGATATGGATCTAGGCAATCCGATATTATTATGGGCGGCGAGTTGACGGCATCAGATTTCTCTTCTTGAGGCCGTCACGTTGGAAAATCTATATATAGTTTTGTAATTTTCATTCATTAAGAGAGGACAATTAGAGGGATAACTTGGAGAAACCCTAGCACGATTTTATCAGTATTTTCAAGGGTTTTTACCCTTTGAAACCTTTCATGTTCACTTAAAATAAGTATCCTTTCAATTCATTCAATATGTCTATGTGTTGTTTGAATATATCTTACGCTTGTCTTGATTTTAACATGCTAGGCTAGATCTCTTGTGTGTTTGCTTAGATGTAGTGAAACCTAGATGTTGATTATGGGTTGATTGCTTGTTTATAGTTGTTACGGATGAATGATTTCGATGTTAGGCTTAAGAAAACTGGCAGACTTCCATAGGGTAACTTGCTTGAACGTCTTAAGAAACATGAACCAATGCGTACTAGGTTTTTATGGTTGTATTTAATGCATGAGCGAATTCTAATGATCCCATGTCAGGAGCTTCTTGCAGGCTCGACATAGTAGTGAAGTAGGAGCTTATAGAGTTGGGGAAGTACGTACGCCACCCCACGATTGGTATTAAGGAATATAACCCGTCATCCATGCAATTGTAACAAACTATCAACCTGTAAAAGATATCTATGGAGTAATGAAATCTAAGTAAACACAATTTTCTCATTTATCGTTCACACCACTAGTTTAATTAGCTTTATTTACATTTTTGTTATTTTATTTTGATTGCATCTTTAGTTATTGGGTTAGTTGATTAGCAACTAATTCTGCCCACTCTTCCAAAACCCGAGATTTTAATTGCTTTTATAAAAATATAAAAATACAAAAAGAATCATGCCTTACCTCTAGACTTAATTTTTAGGCTTTCTAATCCTGGCGACACTATTACTGAGTTGAACGATCAATCCCCCAGTACTCTTCAATATACTATACTACAACGATCAGGTACACTGCCTGGTGGGGGTTGTAAGCTTCTCGAGATCCCTTGAGAGGTAAAGCCTGGTGTGCCCACACATCAAGTACACATGCAGAATGTCAAAATGATTGATCGAGCTAAGTAAATAAGAAATCACCTACGGATCCAGACATTCAATCAGAGGTCAAATTATGGCAGATTTCCTCGTGAAGGTGGATACACCGCCTTCAGCATTTCCATACAAGAATTCGAAAGCACAACCAAAATCCACAGGTCACGAAGACGAAACCTGGACTTCACACACTAACGACACATCATGTAAACAAGGTTCAGGGGTAGGGTTAATGCTCGCAAGCCCATCAGGACATGACTTCACGTGCCCTAAAGTTCAACATTCATGCCTCGAACAATGAATCAGAATATGAAGCACTACTAGTAGGATTGCGCATAGCCAAAATAATGGAGGTCAAAAGAATCAAAGTGTTCACAGAAAATCATTGTTGGTAGCCTCCCAAGTAAGGGGTGAGTACATTGCAACTGAAGAGCTGAGAAATTATACTTTGCACTAGTCAACCAGATCTTACCATACTTCACATCTTTTACCATTATTCAAATCCTCAAAGGAATGAACTAGCGAGCTGACTCTCTGAGCAAACTCGCTGCACTCACCTTCGAACACTTCGAAAAAGAGGTCTTGTTGGAAGTCATCAGTAAGAAATACATCTTCTATCATGTGGAAGTCTCCAAACACTTAGATTACTCTCATCTTCAACTGGCTATATCAAGGTATCCTACACCTGACAAACTAGAGACACTACAAATTAGACGCAAGGCCATCATGTACTCTATCAGGGATGGTATCTTATGCCGCAAGGTATTCAAATGTTCAATGGCCCGATGCGTTGGACCAACAGAGGCTCGAACAATCATTTAAGACATACATAATGGAATGTGCGTCATGCACTCAGGGTCTCACGCCGTAGCGGCCAAAGCAATCACGATGGGGTACTATTGGCCAACAGTCAATCAGGATGCTAAAGCTAAGCTAAAGACATGCCAAGAATATCACGCTTAGGCCAACATCCAGCACATACCAAACCATGACCTTATCTATATCACGACACCGTGGTTGTTCCATCAATGGGGCATCGACATATACGGACCATTCCTGGCAGCCCCAGGAAATGTCAAACACATGATTGTAGCTGTCGATTACTTCAGCAAATGGGTTAAAGCAAAACCACTAGCCTCCATCACTTCAAGGAAAGTCTTCACATTCGTCTACGATCAAATCATCACTCGATTCGGCATGCTGCAAACACTCATCACTGATAACGAAACCCAATTCATCGGAGAGCCATTCAAATCATGGGGTGAAAATCAGGGTATCCTCATGGATACAACTTCACCCTACAATCTATAAGCCAATGATCAAATGAAAGTAGCTAATAGAGAAATTATAAAAGCATCAAGAAACGTATGAAGAAATACAAGACTTGTTGGGTGGATGAGCTCTCAAGCGTAATATAGGTGCATGTAACAACGCCAAAAGAAAGCATAGGCAAAACACCCTTCAGTTTGGTCTATGAAATTGAAGACGTGATATATGTTAAAATGCTCTTCTAAACAGAAAGAGTTGCTATGGTCAATGAGGTTTAAAATGAAGATTCCCTCAGGATAGACATAGCACTAGCTGAGAAAAATGCGATCTAGCCGCCATCCACCTAGTACACTCTAAAAAACATGGCGACTATGTAATGCGAAAAAATGAGGCTAGTAATGCCGAAGGTCGGGGCAAGCTTGCTCCCAACTGGGAAGGGTCATATATCATTCGTCAGGTAAACAAAATGGTTCCCACCTGTTAACAATGCATGAAGGGGATGACATTCCCCTAACATGGCACGCATCGAACCTTAAACGATGTTACATCTAAGGTGGATCGCTAAATCAAAGCAATTTCATGCTACTTTTATTTTAAAGAAGGCTTCTAACAGTTAGGAAATCTCATTTGTACCATTTCTTCAAATACACAATGAAAAATCCAATAGTTTTTAAACAAAATGTCAATATACGACTATTCATACAAGCAACATTTACTTAAACGTAAATTAACCTTTATGAAGGTGCTCATGAGAAAAGGTGTCTACATGTCAAATAAAGTAGGGATAACAAACACTCAACCCGACAACACTTTGAATAAGGGTTTATGTCTTGCTACATACAAAGACACAACATTTATTCTAAAGTATAGAAATGCACAACTTGCCATGAACGAGTTGCTGGATGATAGCTAGTCGATAGTTACCGGCTATAACGTGCCTTTCAAATAAAAAACATAAGTACTTATTATCACAAAAATCAGGGTCAAATCAGATCCTCGATTACAAACACTATTTAAGTATGTAAAGACTTAAATTAGTTGAACAAATAGGCTATACAGAGCCATGCTACACATTCTTAATGTTTAACTGATCACTAAACATAAGTGTGAAAAACTAAAAGTGGGATTTAATAGTTTTACCAATTAAAATTTAGTTTCAAAATAATTGATTCAAGCTTATGTGAAGTCTTCTGATGTAAATAGTAAATAACAAGAATGAAAACAATAATAACAAGAATAAATAAGATGCAAGATAAATAAGTAAATAATGGAACGATAAACCAAGACACAAGTATTTATAATGGTTTGGCCATGAAAACTCCTTTCCTCGCCATACTCCACTCCCCGAGTACCTAACTCGAGAGTTTGTAAACATTATGTCAAAAAAGCTCCTTAACCACTGGAGAAACTTTACAACATCACTTCCACTTTTTTTTGGTAAAAAGCTAAATACAAAGTTCTAGTTCGAGGTAGAACAAACCTAATGTCGCTTACACTTTATCCGGATCAAAGCAAAATACCGAGTTCTAGTTCAAGGTAGAACCAATCTAAGATTTAACCGATCTGTTAATACAAATATCGCCTAAAAACGTTATTTATATTTTACGATCTTTCTTAGTTTTGTTAATTACAAAAGGTAAAGTTTATTTTTGGCAAATCGTAAATATAGTTTAAAAGTATTTTACTTAACTTCACTCAAACTACATTTACATCTTTTCACAAAGTGATTTCTAATCAAGTATACTTTAGTTTAAGTACATGTGTTAAAAATGTCCTATAAGTATATTTAGCAAGTTTTCTAAATAGTATGTCATATTAGGATATAAGCAAGCAAACTCCTTTTGGTAAATTATTCACTTGCTAAACATCTCAAACAAACATTTTTAAGTCTATACATAAACTCTTTTATAGTATACTTTCCTTTTTAAGAATATCTAAAATTAGAAATCTAATGTATACTTACATCATCATTTGCATTACACATGTCCCTTCAAGAAAACATGTGTGTAGGGGTGTCATAAATCCCGACCCGACCCGGACCCGAATAAGGATACTTGGGTCGGGTTACTCGGATCCAAAATCCAACTCGGGTCAATCGGGTCAACCCGACTAACCCGATTATGAACTAGGGTCGGGTATCGGGTTTAAAATACTTGCTTATTCGGGTTCGGGTCAACCCGACAAACAAGAGGTTTTTTTTTTTTTTGGGTGTGCGTATGTACTCAACTTTTATTTATTATAGGCCCAACCAAATACCATTTGAATAAGTGTGAAAACTGAAAAAATGAAATGCAGTCATCATGTTATAATCGGTTATGTACCTTTCAGTCCTCAACCAAATACCATTTGAATAAGCTTAAAAATAAAGTTTAATAGATCAAATTGTCACTAAAATTAGTTTTTGTGTACACTAGAAAATAGCTTGTCATATAGTAATATCCAAACATAAGTCAACAGAATGATCATACAACTATTAGGCATATCAACCAATTCTAAAACAATATATTAATGATCCAATAAGATTTATCTTGTTCATGGTTTACATCTTTTATGCCTATACTAAATAGAATGTTCTTCTAATTCCTTGTGCGCAACGTATGATTCTCTTGTGAATGGCTAAGTGAAATTTATTGATACGAAATGCCAAACTCGTTGAGAGGCTAGGAACAAGGAAACGTATGCAAATATAATTTGCTCTATATGAAAACTCTGTTCAAACTCATTGTAAGTTACAGTATGGTTCAATATAAGTTCTTACGAGATTGGTTATATTTGGTTTGTGTGGTAGTCATGCTTTTTAAGAAATTAGATTTTGGGATTATATAAATGGCACAAACCCGAACCCGACTTGACCCGACCCAATTTGACCCGAACTCGACCAACCCGAGTTCAAATAGGGTCGGGTTCGGGTATTTTTTTTAGGCGTGACCCGACTTCGACCCGACCCGTGTGACCCGAACCCGACCAACCAGACCCGAATGACACCCCTACATGTGTGTAAGAAACATGTTTTATTTTGTATAGATTCATACTCAAGATCTCAAAGTTGACTTTGTGAGATCTTGAGAATATTGTTTTAGATTTTCTAATATCTTGTGCAGGATTCTGTCAGGGCTTCTGGCGGACCCTCAGGGACAACGGACGGAACCAAAGTATTGGTTCCGCCATATCCGTGGGTTGGTCTGGAAGTCGGCCTATAAATAGCAACCCACTCTTTGAGTTTTCCTTATCACTCACTATCATAATATACTGCATATACTTTATTTCTAACTCAGTACACTTTCATATTTGTGAGTCTTTCTTTGTAGCAAGAAGATCACGAACTTACAAGCTTCAACACAACGTTGCAAGACTTGTCAAGCATAGCATAGTGTAAACTAGTAAAGTTTATACATCATTGTATTATATCCATTTGTAGTGATCGGTTAGTATTTTAGTCTTCAAAATACTTAGAGTATCGGGAGTTATCGGGAGTGGTTGTACCCTTGTGAAAGAACTCGACATCTAGCTTAGTGTCAGAAATAGTGTGTAAGCGACGTGTAAGGTTTTCTCCGCCGGATAAAGGAGCTTGTTGACTAGTGCAAGAAAACTCTCGAGTTGGATACTCGGGGCATGGAGTAGGGCAAGGAAAAAGAGTCCTTGTAGCCGAACCACGATAAACAATCGTGTTATGGTTTGATCATTTCTTACTTTTATTCTTGCATATTATCTATTGTTTGATAAGTCTTAATTTTCGATTACACGTAAAAGTTTTCAAAGAAAATCAAGTTAAAACTGGTAAACTATTCAACCCCCCTTCTAGTTTTTCACAATTGGCATCAAGAGCTACATTACTCGAGATTTTAAAATATAATGTATCTTAAAACTTGGAACGATCCATAGATTTTGAAAACTTCAAAGAAGGGCAATCTATGCAAAGGCCACCACTATTTGAATCAAATAGTTTTATATATTGGAAAAACCGTTTTGAAACTTACGTAAAATCAAAGGACATAGATCCATGGTATATTATTATTGAAGGTGATCATAAGGCTATCGGAAGTGGTCGGGATGAGAATAGTTCACTCACTAAACATAGTGATGATCAAAAGAAACTAATTGCCAAAAATAATGAAGCAAAAATGATGCTTTATAATTCCTTGCCGAAGAAAGAGTATGAAAGAGTTTTTATGTGCAAAACCGCTAAAGAAATTTGGCAATCTTTAATAACTACTCATCAAGGAAATTCACAAGTTAAGGATAACAAAATTGATCTTTATGTCCAACAATATGAACAATTTTCTATTCCCGAAGATGAAACTATTGATAGTGCATTTGCTAGATTTAACACTATTATTACTTCACTTAAAGCACTTGATAAATCTTTTTATAGTAAGAATTTTGTCTGGAAATTCCTTAGAGCACTCCATCCTAAGTGGAGAGCTAAAGTAATGGCTATTGAAGAATCTAAGGATCTTTCAAGCATGGCACTTGACGAGCTTATCGGAAACCTCAAAGTTCACGAAATGGTAATGGAAAAAGATTCGGAGATAGTTAGAGGCAAGAAAGAAAAAGTGAAATCTATTGCCTTAAAAGCTAGAATAGAATCAAGTGACGATGAGGAATCAAGTTCAGACGAAGAATATGCCATGGTGGTTAGAGACTTCAAGAAGTTCTTTAGAAGACGAGGAAAGTTTGTAAGGCAACCTAAAGATGAAAAGAAGTCTTTACGAAAAGATCAGGATATGAAGAAAGTCAAGAATGAAAGAAAGTGTTTTAGATGCGGAGATACAAGTCACTTAATAGGAGAATGTCCAAAACCACCCAAAAGCAAAACTCAAAGTGCTTTTGTGAGTGGTGCTTGGAGTGATAGTGAGAATGATGATGAAGAGCCGACAAATGACGAAGTAGCTCTTATGGCTCAAAGCTCAAATGAGGTACATTCCGATTCATCTTACTCTTCTATTGATGATGACACATTAGAACAACAATACAACAAACTTTGTGAGTTAAGCTTAAAAATCATAAACAAAAACAAATTTTTGAAGACTAAAAAGGAATTTTTAGAAAACGAAGTTTATGAATTAAAAGAAAAAGTTAAACGTTTGGAAAAGAGTAAAAATGTTGACACAACTTGCTAATCATGTCAAGAGTTCAAACTTGAAATTGAGAAGCTTAAAATCACACAAGATAATCTTATTAAACAAAACTCAAAGTTTAAGAAGTTTGATAAAAGTATTTGTTGTGCGGATGAAATAATGAAACTCCAAAAAAACACACTTTGATAGAATAGGGTTAGGATTCATGAAAACAGGATCAATAAGTAGTTTAAAGAAACAAGGCGAAAAAGGACAAGAAAATGACAAAACTGCAGCAGTGACCCACGGAACTGATGAAACCAAAAATTTGGTTCCGCCAGTTGAACCCATTGGTTCCGTGGAGCCTGCTGTAGAACAGAACATTTCAGTAACTAACCGTAATGAATTTATTAAAGTTACAAAGAAGTCCAACACTAGTTCAAATGAAACCAAACTTAAACCATCCATTAAAATAGGGGTAGGACTTGCTAAAAATGAATTTAGAACTAGAACTACTCAACCAAGACCTAAAACGCCTATATCCAAACGCCCCTTTCCAAAGAGCAACTACAACACACAACCCTACTTTCAACATAGCTGGGGTCAAAACATACCTAGACATCATCAAGTTCCAAACTATATGTCTTGGAACCCATATCCACCATTTCCTTACATGAATCAAGGTAATAGCATGATTAACCAAAATGGACCCATGAGATATTGGGGACCAAATGTTTGAATGCTTGTTATAAAATAGGTTTGCTTAAAAGTGTGTTTGGAACCGGATGAATGGATCAAAGATAGTGGTTGCTCAAGATACATGACGGGGGATAAAAGTCTTTTCTCTACCTATCAAGTCTATGACGGAGGTAACGTTACTTTTGGTAGCAAGCTTAAAAGTAAAATCATCAGAAAAGGTACTATCTCTCATGACTCTCTATTTATTGATGATGTTGCTCATGTTGACAACTTAGGATTTAATCTTCTTAGTATTAGCCAACTTTGCCATAAAAAGTATAAAGTCCTCTTTAGTGAAAACAAAAGTAAGATACTTAAAGATGGTATAACAATAGCTAAAGGAGTTCTTAAGAACAACGTATACGTCATGAAAATTGATAAAACATCTAGAGATAAACTTTGCCTTACCTCATTAGATTAGTCCTCAACTCTTTTGCATAGATGCTTAGGTCACGCTAATATGAGACTTATTCAATTCCTATCCTCTAAGGAATTAGTTAGAAATCTACCCAAGTTGAAATACGACCAACACTTTTGTGATGCTTGCAAAATTGGTAAACAAGTTCATAGTAGCCATAATGTAAAACCCAAAAATCCGTTTTCCTAAATTCTCATATGATGAATTTTTCTTAAGTTTTGTAAACTTAACCTAAGTATTGAAGATTTATAAATTAGAAACTACAAAATACTTGAACTATATTCAAAAGTATATTGCTATTTGACACACATTTTAATCCTAGCCTAATATCATAAGTTTTGAAGTCATTAAGGGGCAAATATATTTAAACTAGTACACAATTTGCAGAACACGTATACTAGTCTATTAGAGGACCGAAATATTTAAGATTTTTTTGTACACGTTCACACTTGAAGATATGTACAAGTTATTTGAAAATAATTAAAGGAAAACTACTCTACTAACCTCCCCATTTTACTCGCCCATATCCAGTTTATATCCTCATTTCACTCCCATTTGAAACAACCAAATTACACATCTCTCTCCATACACGAAAACCCTAAATAAAAACTAACGTGACGGCAGTCTCATTTCTCTCCAAGAAAAGAAGGTACGTGGGGGTAGCAGGTAGTGATCGGTTTGGGCTATTGCTAAGGTGGTGATCGTGGGTACGTTCATTTCGAAGAAGAGTTTTGGTTCGAAAGGGTTCCTTGTTTCATTCGTTATATCTGACTAAAGTATCTATAAAACCTTCCTCGTTTTACACTTAATGAAGAACGAAAAGTAGAACATGAAAACATAATATAAACCTGATATGTCTCATGAATATGATCACTCACATGAACTCTTATGTCGCATGAAATAATGAAACGTGTAAGCTTGTGTGTAAACGTTTAAGGTATGTAAAACTAATCTTTTTGCTTCATTAAAATAAGTGTACAATTGGAGATGGGTCTCATGAAATAACGAAACTATATGCCTATGTATATATAACCTGATCTTGGTTCGTTAGTATGAATTGTACGAATGGAAGACACAACATAAAATCGTGAATATATGAACATTTATGGGTCAATCTCAGTTCTGTTTTTGGAGTTTCACATAAGTCTTTGATTTGGTTTTAGAACATGCATGTGATATGCGTACTGACAACCAGTAAGAGAACTTAAGAAATATAAAGAGGACGTGTATTTTTTTATTCGAGAAGAAGAGCTGCTAAATGTGTGTTCAAACTGAGGTAAAAAGATTATTAGTACATTGGGTCATTTTGTTCGTGGTTGGTCTCGTTAAAATCAGGCCGATAAGAGGTTGGAGAAATTGTTTTTCACTTGTTTTTGTTAAATGTATGTGTCTCGTAGGTTTTGTGTAAAAGGGTAAAGTCATGAGGTTGTGAACTGAATTTTTGTGTCGAGTGTGTGTTTATAAACTGGACTATAACACGTTACTAGATTGCGTTTGATTGGTGTCGAGTTGTGTTTGTTGCTGCCTTGTTTAGTCCCCTCACACCACTCCTATTTTGTCTCACCAAGCTCTAGATTCTGCCTCGTTAAGTTCCATACCGAGAGTGTTGTTTTGTTTTGCTCGCCGAAGTGCCTCCAAGAGTGTGGTTGGTTGTGTCTTGTGTCTCGATGTGGGTAGTGTCACCGAGGTCTGTTTATGTAGCTCGCGATCAAGTAGAGCTTAGTTTGGGTCAGTTGACATTTATATTTACGAATGAGTTAAAAGAATAAAGAAAGTGTAAAAGAATGACCATACGTATTTAACAAAATCAGATTTGAAATTGAGAATTTTAGGTAAAAATGAAGTAATGAAACATGCATGCATATTTTCTATATATATGTAATATATGTACGAATAGACTAATATGAAAACAAAATTTGACACACATAACCCTAAACATCGATTATTGTTACTTTAAACCCTAGACTTTGCTAATATGTCATTTAGGACCATAAACTATACAATTAGTTATATTAAGCCTTAAATTAAACTTATTATCACTTGTAAACCATAAGTTTGGCTAATTAATGAATATTTCCCTAAAGTTACTAAAATGGGAAGTTACTAAAAATAAAAAGAAACCCCAAATGTGTAATCTGATTAACTATAAGAATTAAGTAATGAGACGATCATTAATTCGTGTAGATTCGCTGAAGAAGGAGTAACTTCCGATCCTTGTGTTTTCTGATATGGTTCATTTGCGGTTTGAGGTACAGATATTCTTCCCTTTTCAGTAGGGACTTCTCATGACTCTCTTGATCCTTGACACTGCTATGATTTCCTTTCGATATGCCATTGCTATGATCCCTTTGTTATGAGCTTTTGATATGATCCTTCTAATATGAGCTTTGATATGATTCATTTGATATGATTCGTTGATATGATTCCTTTGATATGATTCTATGATTTGATATTCGTCTGCTATTCGGTTGCTATGATATGATTCAGTTTAGTTTGCTATGTTCTGTTGGATATGATATGATATGATTTGTTCTGTTCTGATTCCCTAGTTTTTATTCTACTCATGGAGGTACCATGGGTGTGTCATTGAAGCACCAATGGCATGACACTTTCTGTGGAGGTGTGATTGATCTACGGCGTCCCCATTTGATATGATATGTTATGAGCTCTGGATTATTATGATATGTATGATTTGCTTAGTAGGGGGCGTATGGATGCATCCTAGGTATTCTGTTCTGTGTAGGGTGAATGTGAGTGTGTGCTTACAGTTCTTCACGTTAGAGCTAGCTACTCCATTTGGTACTTAGAGGTCTCCCCTCTTCGTGCACTGATGATTTCATGGATATGTGATTATATGGTAGGAGACCTATTCGAGTATCTCGTTAGGTCGGCTCGTGGCTTTCTTATGTTTCGTATGTCTATTCAAGTATCTCGTTAGACAAGCCTTTGTTGATACGTGCTCTATGATTCTGATTATTATCTGATTATGCTTTCTCTTGATCTCTTTGTGATTCTTTATTCAGTTAACTTATGATACTTGTTCAGTTATCGTTGATCTCTTATGCATTTGACAGATAACATTCGTTTCAGCAGGAGCTTATGATTTCTTTTCTAATACTTATATACGTTTCGATTATTCGTTTTGTTATACATCTGTTCACTGGGCTTTTTAAGCTCAGCCGCATTTCTTTTCTTCCGCGGCAAGTTTTAGGTTGGAAGCTGGGTTTGAGCGAAGAGTGCATAGGAGCATTTAGCGGACTACCCTGATGATTAGACAACCATTTGCTTTGGATTAGACTTGGATTAGCTTCAGTTAGATTTAGTTTATTTTGTATTTCAGTTTTGGATTTCATCTTGTATAGAGTTAGTATTTTCCTTATTATCTTAGAATACCTTTGTAACTTTCATGTTTAGAAGTCTTCCGCTTGCGTTAGTATGTTCTGATTTGGAACCATAATGTGACATTTTGACCCATGTCGGGTTGGGTGTTACACATAAGGCTAAAAATATGGTGTCTATATCTAGGTGTCTAGAACTTTTGCATATGGATTTGTTCGGTCCATCCGCTATTCAAAGTTATGGAGGCAACTTCTACACTTTGGTCATAGTGGATGATTCTTCACGCTATACATGGACAAGATTTTTGAAAAGTAAAAATGAAGCTTTCGAACAATTTGAAACTCTTAGTAAGAAAATTAAAAATCAAGTAGGAAATTGCATTGTGTCTATTAGAACGGATCATGGTCGGGAATTTGATAACGAAATACAATTTGGTGAATTTTGTTACAAAAATGGTATAACACATAATTTCTCGGCTCCTCGCACTCCTCAATCTAATGGTGTAGTGGAACGTAAAAACCGGACACTTCAAGAGATAAGTAGAACAATGCTTAACGAACAAAATATTCCACAAAAGTTTTGGTGTAATGCCGTCGACACATCAACTTATATCTTAAACCGAGTCCTAATTAGACCATTTTTAGATAAAACTCCATATGAATTATATAGAGGTAAAAAGCCAACATTAGGATACTTTAAAGTATTTGGGAGTAAATGCTTTATACTAAACACCAAGGATTATCTCACTAAATTTGACCCAAAGTCTTATGAAAGTGTATTCCTTGGATATTCACAAAATAGCAAAGCGTATATTATTCTAAATAAAGAAACGTTAAGAGTCGAGGAATCGGTGAATGTAACATTTGTAGAGATCTATATCTTGATAGACCACGAGCCAATAGATAGTTAGCCAACTAATGTAATCACTAGTTAAACTAAGTTAGATAATCTCTGTGAGCTTGTAATTATGCGGAATATAAAAACAAACTTATACTAAACTTGATCCTCTATGGATCGATAAACTAATAATATTAATGAAATTCGTACTAGAAACTTGTATCTATTACAATGACCTAGGGTTCCTTATATACTAGTGGAAACCCTAACCTTTCTTACAAGAAACGAATAATGATAAACTATTAAAAGATATTCTACATATCTTGTCCTAAAATACATAAGTTATATCCACGGTTAAACTCTATCCGTAGGATCTCTAGATGTCCGCAGGAACCAGTCATCAGCAGAAAGTCACTAAGCCTTCCGCAGGAACCTATCAGCAGTATCAATCAGTAGTATCTTCAATAATTCCTTACAATCCTCCCCTAATCTTGAATTTGACACAGTTAAGTTCAAGATTTCTTGATAGATCACCAATACCACAAACCAGAGGATTGAAAATGAACATCAGCAGCAAAGAATCTTCATAAGCATAATCTCTATGATCAGCAACCAATTGAAAAACACCATTCTTTGCAGCAACACAAGACTAAATGTACATCAAAACATATAAGTTTCATACTATTCTCATCACATCCAGGTGTGTTAACTCCTGTGAGAGGTGAATCATTGAAAATAATGGATTTGATGTCTCTTTACCAATAGCCATCACTACTGGAGTAGCCAAGTGTTTAAAGGTACACTGATAACCGCATGATTTTTAGCAAATCCTCAGCTATAAACGGATTTGAGTTGTCTTTACCTGTAGCCGTTTGCTCAGGACTAGTCAATTATTGATGAATAATCATCTTGGTCAATTGAATACCAAATATGGTTTTCCACTACCTTTACCACAATCCATATACATGTGGGCTAGCCAATTATTTGAAATCCATAAAGGAAAAATCCATGGTCAATTGACAACCATTTCAACTACTCAACAATGAAGCATGGGTGAGTTGAAAACCCTATGATTTTGAGCAAACCATTACAGCAATCAACAGATTTGATGAGTCTTTACCAAAGCTGTACCCTTTGGACTAGCCAACTTTTTGATGGAATAGTCAACATCAGGCAAGTTGATGACCAGAAAGAGTGTGATAAAAATCAACACCAAACCTGCATACAACATACACAAAACTATACAAATATGTTAGTTTTTTTTTTTTTTTTTTTTTTTTAACTAAAAGAAAATAAAAATAAAAATATACAACAAAATACAATACCAAGATCAGCTCATTGCAGATATGAATCCATTTGAATGCCATGCTTGGTTGCTAGTTCCTTCTTAGTCAAAATACTTCTTCTGATGAACCTCACCAATTGTTCAGCAACATGAAGATCATTTGCAGTCATATCCAAAGGAACAGATAACTTTGTCTCCATCATGAGATGCATTACTTCCTTTGTGATTCGGTAAAGAACATCAGCCCAGCAATACAAGGTCTTACTAGTGGTTGTGACAATCATATGAACATTATGAAGTGGAAAGAACTTCCAATATTCAACCACCCATGTATTTTGACCCTTCCATACTTGAAACCTTACACCAGAATCACCTTTATAAGAATCACACAGAATCTGTAAATCACCCATCAAATACATTCCAATGTCATCAGGGGAATGAGTTTGGTAATACATGGTAACCTAATCATAAAGTGAGAGGAGATCTTGTTTGTCCACCATATGTAAGATTTGGCTCAAAAATAAGAATGTCTTGGTAGTTCCATCTTGTCTAGTTATGACATTCACTTTTCCTTGACCAAGCTCAGAGTCAACAAGTTCCCACTTCACAATTTTCTCCCATGCAACAGGATCTTGACCATCATCAGAAGCATAGTCAAGAAAAGTAGTACTATCCTCTAAAGGAATAACTTTTGAAGTCTTCCGCTTGATAGCTTTAGTCTTTCTCCTAGTGCCAGTAGTAACAGGAATAGAAGGACCATCAGCAGGTTCTTCTTTAGGCACTTGTTTGGAAGTATCAGCAGGAACATCTGCAGAATCATCATCATCAGGTACTTCAAGTGGAGTATCTTCTGAAGCATCATTGGTAACATCATGTGGAGCTTCAGTGGTATCAGGATGAGATTCAGCAGTATCATGATGAGAATCAGCAGGAGTAGCATTTATCTGAGCATCAGGAGTATCATCCTTCTGAGCATCAGGAGTATCATCCTTCTGAGACAAGACTGAAGGAAATTGCACATTCTCCTGACCACCATGAAAAGACCCAATAGACTCAGCAGGTTGAGCAGCAGGATCTAGAAGCTTAGCTTTCTTAGCTTGAGGCTCATCCAAAAGTCTTCCTCTAAACTCCAAAACATCTTAAACATGTATACCAGAGGAATGAAGATTGGAAATGATCTTGTCATAGTAGAAGGTGAGCTGCTTATCTGAAAGTCCCCAAACCTTCGTTTGATTCCAGCCTGACCCAAACATAGAACAACCCTGATTCTTCACAAAATTCCTCATATATTTCTTTATTTCATTCTTTGTCCAAGGTCTTTCCTTTTGATACTTAGCTTTAATCTCTGCCTCCTGTTGTCTCTTCAATCTTCCTCTTTCAACCATCATCTGAACAAAAGCAGGATTATCAACTCCAAGCTCAGATTCACCCAAATTAGGCTTGGAAGCAGCTTGTTCAGCCAAATTCTCCCATTGGTCAGCAGTAAGATTCTTAGCTATTTCATCAAGCTCCTTTTGTCTTTCAGCAGGCAAGGTGGTAGTGAATTGAGGTCCCATCTTATCCAAATCATCTTGAATTTTCCTAGCCAATGCTTCTGAGGCTTTCAAATCCAACTGAACTTTAGTAACTGCAGCATCCTCCTTAGCTTGCAAATGTGCAGCAAAATTCTCACTAAGTTTTTCATTAGCAAGTTCCACCTTGGATTTTACTCTGGAAGAAATGTCTTGATCAATCAATATAGACTTTCCTTTATCTTTCTTCTCAGGAGGGACAAAAGTCTTATCAGGAGAATCATGAGGAAGATCAGCTGGAATATCTACTGATGGACCATGAGTGCTCACTTCTGGCATAGTAGTAGGAAAAGTTTCCTTCCTATGAACATCAGCAGAAGTTTTCTTTCTAGGAGCATCAGCAGAATGCTTTCTTCTAACATATATGACTCTGGAGTCCTTTGGTACACTTGCATCAGCAGAATGAACAACATCAGCAGTTGGAGCAACAAATGGTTCAGGCCTAGTGTCAGCATTCTTCTGAACACTCTCCAAAGTGGTAGCAGCAAGAAGTTCAAGGCCTTCCAAGTCAATGTTGTCAGATGCTTTAGTAGAGTCCTCATCTGAATCATACACCACACCTTGTTTCTTCCTTTGCTTAAGCTTACCCTCCAACTTCTTAACTCTTCCAATTAGAGTCAGAACAGCATTGTTGAGGTTCTTTTTGGTGAAGTTCAGATCATTCTCCAATTTGTCCACCTTAGATACATACATGTTCAACAAAGCAGATACAGAAGTGAGAGTAACAGGACCTTCAGCTCCACCAACAGGGATATATGTGGCATTTGAAGCATCATTGGTCCTGTGAGTAGAATAATCTAAATCTACATCTACATTTACATGATCCTCAAAGTGAGGTCTCAAAGGACTGGGTGAAGAAAGTCTTGTAAATTGTGGTGAGTGTACATGTTGGTCAAAGCCTAAATTCTCATTGAGCTCATGCTCAGGAGAATGGATATCCATTGGTGAATGTACAGGTGTGGGTAACCTTGGAGAGAGTGGAGGCTGAACATCAGAAGCAACTGATGCATTTGCATCAGGAGCATCTTCAGTTCTTTTAGGAGAATCCTCTGGTGCTTAAGCATCAGGAGAATCCTGACCACCAGCAGCTACATCAGCTGCTTCTCCATCAGGGGGATTGCCCACCGGGGCATCAGCAGCTACTCCATCAGGAGCATTGCCAGCAGGCAGCATAGCTGGTAGTAAGGGTCCGTGTTCACCAGTAAATTTAATTTTCATTTGGGTAAACAACTTTTTAGATAATCCCTTAACAGGCAAGTGAGTGGGGTCATTGGTCTCAATGTCTAAAATGATTTGAAGAAACCTAGGATACAATAAATATTTAAGTTTGGTATCCTTAACATTTTCAAGAATAGCATTAAAGATATACCTAGAAAAGTTAAATGTTCTTCCTTGAGAGAGACACACAATGGCAAGAGCAATGTCTGTAGAGAATTGGTCCCATCCACCAGACTTAGAACCCATGCACTGAAGTAAGGTGTGTGTCAAAAACCTCCATTTTGGACAAAACAGATTCTTGTACCATACTTTCCCATCACCAGTATAACCAGCAGCCTGAAGCCCTCTAAGTATCTCACTCTTAGGCAACTCAGTCACTCCTCCTTCATCATCCAACTGAAGTTTGGTCCTGACCAAAGACTTAGTAACCACATATTCTTCCTCATCTATGACAGCAACAATCTCTGTTGGTCCATCTTCAACAGTCCTTGTTTGTGCTGTTTCCCAAAATTGTACAACAAGAGATTCATGAATAACACTTGGGTATTGGAGCAGAGCATACCGAATCTTAGACCTTTGAAGAGATTCCATCATGCCCACATAATCTTCATCACCCTTACCACGACCAAGAAAGGCATGTTTGTTATGATCTCCTTTGAAATATAGTTTAGCCATTGAATGTGAATATGAAATTAGAGTTGGGAGTTCTGAGGAATGTTGAAATGGTTTTTGAAATTTTATAGCGAGAGGGAATCAGTTAATTTGGGAGTGGGATATGCACGTATTGGTTGATTATAGAAGTTACCAAACATGGAATGAAACTGATATGAATTATTTGAAAGAAATCTTTGACCAATAATCAACTAAGGCAAATCCCAATTAACTGACTCATCCGTAGAAACCAAATCAAACGGCTGAAAGCAAATGGTCAATCCGCAGAAAATAGTCAAACGTTGACTATGGTCAACAGAACCATTCGTAGAATCGATCAGCAGAATCTACTCGTTAGTGGAAACCAAATATCTTTGAAAAAAATCTCTTAATTCAAATTTCAAAGAACCCTTAATTATCTCCAAACTGCCTCGCATTAATGGTAATAAAGACACGCGGTTAGGTAATCTTATAAATAAAGGCAATTATCCCCAAATCTCTCTATTTCAAATCAAATCCCTAATTATCATATCTCCAATTAACAATACATCCATGGCTTCCAATCAGCCCATCATCAACCATTCTTCTGACTCATCAGATACTTCTGATTCACTAACATGTCCACCTCCACTCAGAATGCCAACACTTCCCCGTGGTCTCACAAAAGAACAAGCCAAGAAGAAGAAACATGATATGCCTGCACCGAGTTCATCATCATCTGAAGATCTTCCACCATACCCCTATGAAATTGATGATCCTGAGTATCAGAGAGAGATGGAGAGAAGGTGGAATGAATTAGAGAGGGCAAACAGAGTTCCCAATCCTGATGAGTCTCTCATCTTCTTTACATCTTCTGATGAAGAGGATGATGAGAATGATGAACTTTACAACCCTACAACCTCTGATCAGCCTCAGTCCTCTCGTCCAAGAAGAAGAAAAGTAAATCCACCATTGCCAAAGATCAGAAAGGTTGTGTTAGGTTTACCCTGTCCTCAATGGCAAGGACTCTTCAACATCAACAACAAGGGCAAGACGAAGACAGTGGAAGGCAAGGGCAAGGACAAAGTAGAATAGGAACTTTGTTGTTAAACTTCCATTTTCACTATCTTGTATTGTACCTCTGAAGAATCAATAAAATTTGCCTTGTTAATTATTACTTGTTTTAATTCTTCTGAATAGCATTCCCCTGAATAAATTGAACTTGAAAAAGGCCATCAGCAGGAACACTCTTAACAACAAGATAAATAGTATCAGTAGCATGTTGGTCAAACCATTGACTTTCATCCGAAGAATCCAATTAAGTGGACAACTTGTACACTTAGTAATTGCTACTGAATCAACTACCTCCCATTTACTTGCTTTAATTCACATTAAACCCAAACCATGGCTTTATAAATAAGTCTTCAAGTCATGATCAATTCACCATCCCATAAATAACATATCCCAAAGTCTTTCTCACATTCAAAACATGAAGCCATTCCCCAAAGTCATCGAAATCTCTTCTGATTCATCAGACTCTACCTTTGACATCCCTCAAATCCAAAGATCATACTATTACTTAGGTGAAGGTCCTTCAGAGTTATGTCCATCTCCAACCTCATCAGAAGAAACCACTGAAGCTAAGGAAACACCAACTCCTCTAGCTATGGTTGTCCCTGACTTCACCCCTGTCACTGCATTCTTAACAAGTGAAATGGAAAGAGTCTGTGCAGATATGAGAAGAATCTCTGTCCCTGAAGAGCCACAGTCCACAAGTAGAAGGAAGGGTCCATTGAAGGTGGTGCTTGGTCTTGCAGCTCCCAAGCTCTGGAACAAAGACATGCAATCCAGAGGAATCCACAAGAAAATGCCAAACCCAAAGGACTTGGGTAAAGGGAAGAGGAAGATGGATTAGGTTGTTGCTTAGGGATGTGGTGGTATGATGGTGGTTGGTTGTTGGTGATTGATGTATTTTGTGTTTCTTGTGATGACAGATCATGTAATGGATGTACCGAACTTTCCACTGATGAATAATATTTTACTTTTATGTCTTTACATCTAATTCCACTGAATGTAGATCTTTGTATATTAGCAGAAACATGATCTGAAACCAAACATTCAAACAAAACACAAAAGAACAACCAAAATAATATACAAAAGTTAGAAAGAAACCTGCAAAACAAAGTTAGTAAACATAATTCTAGAAAACATAATAATCTACATAAATACCACATGTACAATCCTCCCCTGAGGCATATGCCTCCCCTGAGGCTTATGCCTCCCCTCAAACATAGCATTTAAGGGTTAACCATCCCAATGTTGACAACTAGGTGATTAAACCTAGGTCCATCAAAAGCTTTTGTTAACAAATCAGCCACATTATCATCAGTGTGAATTTTAAGCACTTGAATTAGATGCTTCTCATTTGCATCTCTTATAAAGTGGTGCCTAATTTCTATGTGTTTGGTTCTCTGATGAAAAACAGGATTTTTAACAATGGAAATAGTACTTTGATTATCAATGTAGATTTTAGTGTTCATAAAGTTAAACCCATAATCCAACATCTGATTTTGAATCCAAAGTACCTGACCACAGCAATTGGCAGCAGCAACATATTCTGCTTCAGTAGTAGAAAAGCTACAATAGTTTGTTTCTTGCACTGCCAAGAGATGAGTCTTCTTCCAAGAAATTGACAACCTCCTGTTGTGGATTTCCTATCCAAATTAACTCCAGCATAATCACTATCACTATAAGCCTCCAACACAAATGGTGAATCCCTTGGGTACCAAAGGCCTAGTTTGGGTTGGCCCTTAATGTACTTGAAAATTTTCTTCACAGCATTTAGGTGGGAAGTCAGTGGAGTGACTTGATGTCTTGAACAAGCACTGACAGCAAAGGTAATGTCAGGCCTAGAAGCTGTTAGATACATAAGTGATCCAATCATGGACCTATAAAGATGAACATTCACAGCTTCATCTTGTTCATTTGGATTCTTAAGCTTGGGTGGTTCATATGGAGTGGTAGCAGTCCTCAAAAGTTCAAAGTCAAACTTTTTCAAAATATCTTTAACATACTTCTCCTGATGAATAAAGATCCCTTCAGGTTGTTGTTTGACTTGCAGCCCTAGGAAAAAGGTTAACTCCCCCATTGCACTCATTTGAAATTCACCTTTCATTAATATTTCAAATTCCCTGCACCATGCCTCCTTTGTGGATCCAAAGATAATGTCATCCACATATACTTGTACTAGAATAATGTCCCTGGAGTTTTTCTTAATAAAGAGGGTCTTATCAATAGCTCCTCTTCTGTATCCATGCTCTAAAAGAAATGTAGACAGTCTAGCATACCATGCTCTTGGTGCTTGGTGAAGTCCATAAAGTGCTTTGACAACTTTGTAAACCTTCTTAGGATGATGGGGGTCTTCAAATCCATGTGGTTGAGTAACATATACTTCCTCTTCAATTTTGCCATAGAGAAAGGCACTCTTGACATCCATCTGATAGACCTTAAACCCCATATATGAGGCAAAGGCTAAAAACAGTCTAATGGCCTCAACCCTAGCAACAGGTGCAAAGACCTCAGTGTAGTCAATCCCTTCTTCTTGTCTGAAACCTTGAGCCACCAATCTTGCTTTATTTCTTACCACAATACCTCTGGCATCCCTCTTGCATTTTAAGATCCACTTGGTCCCAATTGCAAATTTCCCTGCAGGCAGATCAACAAGTACCCAAACATCTTGATTCTTGAATTGTTGCATCTCTTCCTGCATAGCTTCAACCCAACTAGGCTCACTCAAAGCCTGTTTAATGCTTGTGGGTTCAACTTGAGACAGGAAACAAGCAAACAAACAATGCTTCTGATATGTGTGATTGTCTCACTTCTGAGTGGATACATAAGTCAAAAATGCACATTGCCCAAACTTGGTATTCTTAATGGCACTCCTGGTGAGTACCATAGCATTTGGATCACCAAGTATATTATCTTGTGGATGTATGGTGTTGATCCTTTTAATTGTAACAGGATTAACATCAATTGAGGTATCAAGATTGGTTAATGTAGGAGCAAAGTCTTCATCATAAGAAGCTGATTGAAAAATGCCAGCACTTTGCTCAACATTAGCAAGATCTGAGGGAGTAGGAAACCTGCCATAAGGTTCATCTAAACTTGTGGAAGCTTCAGTGGAAACAGGAACTGCAGCAGAAATGCCTTCAGCAGAATGAACAGCTGCATCAGCTGATGCATCAGCAGAACTAGGTTTTTTGCTGTCTTCAACAGCAGCTTGTTTTAAGAGGGCTTCAGTGTCTTGAGCAAATTCAAGACCAAGTCTTTTAGCTTTCTCAGCAGCTGCATGTTCTTGCTTTGTGAGTCTAGCAAGATCTTCTGCATAAGTTGAATTTTCCACATCATCAGCAGATTTGGCATCAGAGGCTTCTTTGGTAGGAGGATCTGCTATCTGGATTGGTAGAGTTGTTACAACAATAGTGGGTTCATCACATTCTGAATCACTGTCTGAATCATCCTGTAGGGTACCTGCATTGTTAGAAGATGACACTTGTATACCTTTTCCTTGAACATTAACATTCTCCTCCAGAAATTTCAGGTTAAGAGTCTCTTCTATCTTCTTTGCTGCCAAATTATAGACCCTATAAGCCTTGCTATGAGCTGAGTAACCAACAATATATCCTTCAGCAGCTTTAGCTTCAAATTTGCCTAGGTGATCACTTGTATTCAGAATGGTCACCTGACAACCAAAAGGTTTCAAGTGTTCAATGGTAGGCTTCTTCCCTGTCAATAGTTCATAGGGTGTCTTATTGTAAGGTCTAGTGATCAACACCCTATTTAATACATAACAGGCAGTACCAACTGCCTCAGTCCAAAACATAGTGGGAAGCTTAGAGTCAGCAAGCATAGATCTTGCAGCCTCTATAAGGGTTTTATTCTTCCTTTCAGCAACTCCATTCTGTTGTGGAGTCCTAGGAGTACTATAATCTCTTTTAATACCCTTTAAACTACAAAGTTCAATGAGATTGGCATTTTTGAACTATGTCCCATTGTCACACCTTATACCTTTAATCTTCTTGTTAAGTTGATTTTCAGCTAGAGCCATAAATTCTTTGAGTGCCTGAAAGGTTTGATCTTTAGTCACTAAGAAAAATGTCCAACTGAATCTGCTGAAAGCATCAGTGATCACCAAACAGAAGTACTTATGATCAATACTCCTGATGGATGTAGGACCAAAAAGATCCATGTGAAGCAGCTGCAATGGTTCTGAGATTGTGCTCACAGTAGTAATGGCCTTATAAGAAGCTTTGTGTTGCTTTCCCTTGTTACAAGCCACACAATTATGCTCATTTGTGAATATCTTGGAAGGAAGTCCATGAACTAGTCCATCTTTAGCAAGTTTGTAGATGACTTTAAAATTAACATGTGACATCCTTCTATGCCATTTTGTAGATTCATCCAAGGATGCTTTAGCCACCAAGCATGTTAGATCACCTTCTGGCTTGACATCATTCAAGTCAAAGGTATAAAGATTATGGTTTCTTGGAGCCTTTAGTAATACTTGATTGTCATCAGGCATTTGGAAATCAGGTGAAAGAATGAAACAACCATCTTCAGTGAAAAGCACAGGAAGCTTTTTGTCACAAATTTGTGAGACTGAGAACAAATTGAATCCTTGAAGCTCCTTCACGTAGTAGACATTCTCAAAATCCACCTTTGGAGTTCTAATGGTTCCTTTGCCAGTAATTCTTCCTACTCCACTTCCAAACCTCACTATACCTCCATTAATAGGCACAAAGTCATACAGCTTCTCTTCATTACCAGACATGTTTCTTGAACAACCACTATCAACAATACCTAAGTCTTTATTAAGAAGAGGATGTTCCTACAATAAAGAAAGTTAATATACAACAACAACAAGTATTCAGAGACTTAAGTCATGAAAGACTTGAGCCTGCCCTATGGATCATTTTGATGAACCCAAGATGATGAGTTAGATCCACAATTGTTCCTGGATTCCCTGTAGTTAAATGGTCTTTTATATGTCCAAGAACAATCTGCTGAGGACTTTTCAGCAGAATCCCAATTACCCCTTCCCATACATATTTGGTCAGTATATTCATACCAATGATTAGCACCAATAAATGGTTGAGATCCATATCTATTTCTATTGGTATTCATATAACTATTATTAAAAACAGACCTATTGGAATAAACAGGCCAATCAGCAGGAGTGGAATACATTCTGCTGACATGATACTTAGCCTGTGGAGCTACTGAGGGTTTGGTACAGGTATTAGTCCACTTTTGTCTAGGTCTATTATTAACAACAGAAACACCCATCCTCTTTTCATGAAAGTCACAATCCTTAATTAAATGCAACTTGCTACCACAAACAAAACACTTCTTTTTCTTATAAGATTTATTAAATCCAAAAGATGTCTTATTAAACATAGAATTATTCAAACAAACATCAGAAACAGAATTGTTTTGTGAATACTGAAAGGAATTGTTTTCATAAGAAGTAAATAACAAGTCTTCAGAAGAGGCTAGTTGATAAAGAACTTCATCAGCAGCAACTTCAGAGTCCATAGACTTGTAAGATAACTTGTCAGTAATCTTTATTGAGGACTTGGGTGAGTCTAACTTGGTCTTGAAATCACAGCTGGCATAACTAGAGGTCTCTGAGGTCTTGTCCCTGGAAGAACAAGAGACATAATTGTTAGAATCATTACTAGATATACTTCTAGTGTCAGGGGAGTCATTGATCCTAATGCCAGTGGTTTCCTTTGATTCTGGTAGGTCAACCTTATGGGATGCGGGCCTAGGTGTTCCTAAGGTTGGAGGGACTTCAGACTTATTTGTCAAGTCTTTAGACTTTTTGCCAAAGAGATGGTGTGAACCATCAAAGTCAGAGGTTTTGGTAGTAGGCATAAATACACCTCTGATAGGTCCTGGTACTACATGCAAAGCTCCTTCTTTAACATAATTTGCTAAGCCTGCTGGTGTAGATTTACCCACATCATTCCTAGCCTCTAAGCCAACATATTTCTTAAACCCTAAACCAATCCCAGAGTTCACAGCTTGACTACCATAAAGACAACTAGCTAAATTATCTCCTGAAATCAACCAATTTTTATGTAAAGCTATTTCTTTATCTAGTTTCTCTTGCAAAAAATTTTTCTCAGACTCAAATCTAGCTTTTTCTTTTTCAGAAAATTTTAATTCATTGCTAGCACATTCTAAATCTCTACTTAATACTCTAATCTTTTCCTCATAAGCTAATTGATTCTATTGAAACCACACCTTTTGTTGTTCTAAAGTTTTAAAAGCTTCTTTATAAGTTGCAGCTTCAATAAAACAAGCATTATATTTTGGTTTCATATCATCATAAGCTTCTTTTAGAGTTGTATATTTAGAATCACAATCACAATCACAAGTAGATACCTGAGGAGAGATTCCCATGAGACCAAAGCTATCATTACAACTAGCCATGCAGGAGATTTGAGGAGAGCTGCTTGTAGCATCTTCATGCTCATTCCAGTCCACACTTGTATCTATAGCAGTGATTAAGGCCTTTGATTCTCCAGCATCCACTTCTTTCTTCTTGTATGTTGAATACCTTGTACTGGCTTCACCCTTCTTGGCTGTGCATTCTCTTGCAAAATAGCCAATTTCTCCACAAGCATAACACTTTACTTTCCTTCTATCAAACCTAGATGCATCTCTTCCATCAACATTGAGCTTTTTACCAACCTTTTGCTCAAATCTTCTGACCTTGAGAGAGAGCATAGCCATTTGCCACTTTAAGTCCAATTCTTCCAAAGCAAGTTCATCAATTTGCTCAAAGTCTTCATAAGCTATTTGTTGTTGTTTATCAACTTCAGTAACAAATGAATGAAGTACATCTTCCATCACATTGCTAATCTTTGGATGAGTTATTGGATTAGCATTTGAAAAAGACAAAGTGGTCATTGGAAGACTTTGGCTTAGAGTGGATGGACTTGTGTAAACCTGAGGTGCTGGGGATGGACTTGTGTAGGTATGTGGCATGTAGTTTGAGTTAGAACTGACAAATGCAGATTGTGAAGGAGTTGCTGCATATGGAGAGAATCCCTTTATGTCACCTTCCAAAGCTCTGAGTTTGTTGTACAAGTCATCAAAGCTGAGGTAATCCAAGCCACCTTTGGTTTTCAATGATATACTCACTTGAGACCATGAGGGAGGTAAGGCTCTTAAGAACCCAGAATTCACCTCTTCATTGTCAGGTCTGGCTAGAAGCTGATTCAAGTGACTCAGAATCTTCTGAAACCTGTCATAACCTTTATGGAGACCTTCCTCTTCAGTAATCTTGAATTCTTGGAACTCCATCTTCAACATACTTTTTCTCATCCTCTTTGATTCTTCATTCCCACCAAATCTAGCTTTTATGGCCCACCAGATTTCTCTTGGATCAGTCATGGAATGAAAATCTCCCATGTGGTCATCAGGGATTGCCTGCAGCAATATGATTCTTGCTTTGTTCTTCCTTTGAATAGCAAGAATTTCTTCAGCAGAAACAGGTTCCAAAATTGTAACTTTACCATTAGCATCAACACTTTGCTTTTTAGGACGACAACCATTGAGTATAACATTCCAGAGGTTATAGTCAACACTTACAATCCAGTTCTGCATCTTCATGGCCCAGATCTCATACTTATCCTTCCTAAGAAAAGGAAGTTTTGCATTGCTGTTGGAGAAGGCCACCTGTTGTAGTTGTTGAGTAAGAGAGCCTGCTTCTGAGAGAGCAACATCACCACCTGGTTTGTCTCCCATTGGTACTGATTGAATGGTTATGTGATTGTGTAGAGGTTACAGAGAGTATCTAGTGGCTCTGATACCACTTGTAGAGATCTATATCTTGATAGACCACGAGCCAATAGATCGTTAGCCAACTAATGTAATCACTAGTTAAACTAAGTTAGATAATCTCTGTGAGCTTGTAATTATGCGGAATATAAAAACAAACTTATACTAAACTTGATCCTCTATGGATCGATAAACTAATAATATTAATGAAATTCGTACTAGAAACTTGTATCTATTACAATGACCTAGGGTTCCTTATATACTAGTGGAAACCCTAACCTTTCTTACAAGAAACGAATAATGATAAACTATTAAAAGATATTCTACATATCTTGTCCTAAAATACATAAGTTATATCCACGGTTAAACTCTATCCGTAGGATCTCTAGATGTCCGCAGGAACCAGTCATCAGCAGAAAGTCACTAAGCCTTCCGCAGGAACCTATCAGCAGTATCAATCAGTAGTATCTTCAATAATTCCTTACAACATTCGACAAAAGTCCACCTCCCTCTAATACATCACCTTTGGTAGATGATGACTTAGTTGAAAGTCAAGTTGTTAATCAAATTGATTTAGTAAACGACAAGGAAGATGAACTATTAAATAGAGAAATAGTCAATGTTAAAGAGTCTAAAAGTCATCCATTAGATAGTGTCATAGATAAACTTAATGAAAGAACCTTAAGATCAAAAGCTCAAAATGAAAGTAACTATTTTTGTTTTATATCAACCATTGAACCTAAAAATATAAATGAAGCTATAAGTGATGAATCTTGGGTAATAGCTATGCAAGAAGAATTGTACCAATTTATAGAAATGATGTTTGGACACTAGTTCCTCAACCAAAGAATCAAACTATAATTGGAAAAAAAACGGGTCTTTTGAAATAAAATGGATGAAAATGGAGTTGTGTCTTGAAACAAAGCTAGGCTAGTAGCACAAGGTTATAATCAACAAGCAGGCATTGACTACGATGAAACTTTTGCTCCGGTTGCTAGGCTCGAGTCAGTTAGAATCTTACTTGCATATGCATGTGCACATGACTTTAAACTTTTTCAAATGGACGTCAAAAGTGCATTCTTAAATGGTTTTATCAATGAAGAAGTTTATGTTGCTCATCCATCGGGCTTTACCGACTTTGAAAAACCTAATCATGTTTACAAACTTAAAAAGGCTTTATACGGACTTAAGCAAGCTCCAAAAGCATGGTATAATCGACTTAAAACCTTCCTAGTTGACCATAAGTACACCATGGGCCTAGTTGACAACACTCTCATCACTAAGAAGAAAGAATCACACATTATCATAGTTCAAATTTATGATGATGACATAATATTCTGATCAACTTTTCAAGAGCTATGCGATGATTTCTCTAAAATCATGCATGACGAGTTTGAGATGAGTATGATGGGAGAACTCAACTTTTTCTTAGGACTTCAAATTAAACAATCAGAAGATGTGATATTCTTTAACCAATCTAAATACATAAAAGACATGCTTAAGAAATTTGGTTTAGAAGATTCAAAACCTATCAAAACGCCTATGTCCTCGGAAACCAAACTCACAAAGGATGAGGAAAGTGAATCCGTAGATAACACTAAATATAGGGGTATGATTGGTAGTCTACTTTATCTCACGGCTAGTAGACCCGACATTATGTTTAGTGTTTGTCTATGTGCTCATTTTCAATAAGATCCCAAAACAATCCATCTTGAAGCCGTAAAAAGGATTTTTAGGTACATCAAAGGCACTACACATCTAGGATTGTGGTATCCCAAAGGAACGGGTGTAGAAACCATAGTGTATGCCGACTCGGATCATGTCGGTGACTATGTTGATAGAATAAGTACAAGTGGTATTTGTACTTTTGTTGGACATTGTCTCACCTCATGGTTCTCCAAGAAGCAAACGGCCCTCACAATCTCAACAACTGAAGCCGAATACGTATCAGCCGGAAAAGCATGTCAACAAGCTCTTTGGATGAAGTAAGCGCTCGTGGACTACGGAATTGTGATTAAAGACATATCTATCCTTTGTGACAATAAAGGAGCCATCAACCTAAGTAAAAATCCAGTCCAACATGCTCGTACTAAACATATAGAATTCCATCATCATTTCCTTCGTGACAATGTTCAAAAAGGAAACATCTCCATCGAGAAAGTATCCTCCGAAGACAACATTGCCGACATTCTTACAAAACCCCTTAAACGTGAACCATTTAATCTTCTTAGACTAGGACTAGGACTTATGGAACCTACTTCGTAGTTTAAACGTTAAATAAAATCGTAGAAATTCAAAACAAAAATTCCTTGTTCTTATACCTGCAGGACTAGCGGAACCAAGAAAAACAAAGGGCGGATCCCTCTGTTTGGTTTCGTCCAATGTGTCAGAAGCCTGCACAAGTTCCCTTTTTACATATAAAACCATAAAAGTCCCATACTCTATACCACTCACCAAAAACAGTTACTATTCACTTCCATATCCATTTTCATACGAAAATTAGGGTTCTTGCTCAACCACTCTTCATTCCTATCATCATTGTAAGTATTCTAAACACAATTACTCTCCTGATCTGTGTCTAGGAAATTCTATTTATGCACAAAAACTAAACTTGGGGTTATGCATCAACTTAGGAAATCATGAAGTAAATTTGTCATAAACAAAACTAATTATGTTTTCCATTAGTTAGGAATTGCATCTTGTAAGACATTATCACATTATACCAAACACCCCATGTCAAAATTTTGAAAAATCTTCTCACATTTAGGAAAAATATCTTTTCATTGATAATACAAAATAAAAACTTTATGTTTAAAACATCACTTGCATTATGTCTCTTGAATGCTAAAGGGGATACATAACTAATATGTATTTTCGGGTACATTCAACCGTAGCTACATTGAACTAGGAGCATTTGGATTATCTCAAAATTTACACAAAATTTGCATAAGTAAAACCATTTTAAGCATTAAAATGAGTCGAGATAATCACAACTCTATATTGTTTTCATATAGGCACACACTAGAATTTTGGCACTTAAACCATTATTTACATAAACTAAAATGTGAAAATTATGTTTCTAGGTTCATCATGACTCCCGCAACCTTCTATGACCACAAAGACACCACCAAATACCTACCCAAACACCACAAAACCAAAGGGCTAACCACGGCACAAGTAGAAATTTTTAAGAACCTTGAGAAGCGTTATGTCCGTGAGGGTAGAACCATTGACCCTACTTTCCTTGCTGGAACCAATATTAGGGAAGAACTCTCTTTTATCAACTTTGATTGCCTCTTAGACATAGATGAGCCAATTTGTCCTCGTTTCATCCTAGAATTCTATGCTTCCGTGACCCTTAGCACGGATGATGAAGGTCTCATGTCATTAAAATTTTCTTTCAACCAGAATGACTTTGAAATCACCTTAGATCAATTTATTCAAGTGCTTCGTGTTCCTAATCGGGGCACATGTCTCTACATTGACAAATGGCCACTTTCAACTCTTGACTCAATCCATGACCGTATTCATCCTTATGATACCCCTCTAGTGAGCAAAGAAGAAATTCGTGACCACCTTTTTGTTAGGACATCTCATACTAGGAGAACCCGAGGAGGAGAGGAAGTTGCAAAAGATCCATTTGGAATGGAGCTTAATGAGTTGAGACCACAATTCTTAAAATGGGAGGAGATCATTAGGGCCAATGTCATTAGTACTTTAGGCAATAGGGACCATATCAACACTTGTCTCTCCTACATGCTCTATAGTGTATCCACCCGCCTTCAACTTAGCTTACTACATTGCAAAAAGGATGGCAAACATCTCGGTTCAAGGTACCACCGCTCTTCCATACGGGATGCTTCTCACCCGTCTCTTTAGGTTTTGTGAACCCATTCCTCCAACTCCTAGAGGTCGTCGCCTAGATTATCCTCTTATTCCTCACACCTTTGTGGCATTAAGTGATGAACGAGTTTACAAAGCCAAAGGTAAACGTCCTCACCCTCCTACCTCATCATCATCATCATCCATGAGTGAAGACGATAATTTACCCAACTCTAGGCTCCCACCTCTTGATTACCTCTCACAACTTCCATCAATACCGAATGAGTCGGAGGAGTACAAGCAAACCAAAGGCATGTGGAAATTCTTTCGGAGATACCTTGGGAAGATCTACAAGAAGTGAGAATGTTAAAAGGGTGTTTGGCACAAGGGTGCATTTGAACAATTTGGTCGTTAAAACAATGTTATTTTATGTTTTTATGATGTTTTAGGATGATATTATGTCTGTGGATTATGTGTGAACTAATAACATTTGCAGGGGATAACTATTTAGTACTATGCCATTTTCACTTTTTGGCTTAATACATGAATGCTAGAATCGCTCTTGCAAACTCTATAGGTAAGCATGTTTCTACCTGCAATTTTTGTTTCTTCTATCTAGAAAAAATTTGATTACTTAAGTTTTAAGAAAAATTTTGGAATTCGGAGATACCACGTAGCCGTAAAACCTGCTCTGTCTCGATTCTGAGCCTCCACGAAAATGGCGGAACCCATTTTTTGGTTATGTCCGTTAAGAAACTTGGTTCCACCAAGTTTTTCCAACGGATACAGCGGAACCCAAAACTTGGTTCCGCCCGTGTTGTCGTTTGGTTCCTCTAGTCCTACAGCAAAATGTTGATCTTTGAATTTTTTGAATTTTTCTAGCAATCCTTAGGTTCCAAACTTGCTTCCTACATGCTAGTTAGTATTTATCAGTAATTCTAGAGCTATCTAATCACACATTAACCAATAAGATCATTATTCCTGCCAAAATTTCAAATTTGCCTACACTAACCCAAGGAACCTTTCTGATACAAGGAAGGAACCCTTCCTTTGGTTCCTCCAAATCCATGGAACAACCTGACAACATGTATTCTCCATGATCACATAGCATTTACTTCTCCACTTAGTCTTTCACTCCATCCAACTCCATTGGATTGACTTCCAATGATTTGACAACTTCTTGGAACTCTTCCAAATGATTAGGAACCTCCAAAAATGTATGGATCAACATCAAATCCAAACACTAATTTCCATATCATGTTCTTCCTATAAATTGACCAACATTCACACATCTAATTCACACTGATGAGTGCTCAAACACTCATCATTTTTATCGTATCTGGACTACCAAAACATCCAAAAAACGCCCAAAAACGCATCAAAATACACAATTTATCCCAAAAGTGTGTTTTATATGTTTTAGATGCAAAATGTTTAAAAACAAATGAAAAACGAACAAAGTTTGCACAATTGGCAGTTTCAGTCCCTCAAGTTTCAAAATTTGGCAAAACTAGTCCCTGGAAGTTTAAAATGAAAGAAAAGTCAACCCAAGGCAAAGAAAAGTCAAAAATTATCAAAATAAGTCCTTGGGTGAAAAAGTTTGAGAAAATTACACTTTTACCCCTCAAAATCCAAAATTGTAATAAAAGACCCCTGAACTTTCAGAAATTGTCACATTTGGTCCCTGGGAAATATTTTTGGATTGAAAAGTCAACAAAAGTCTTTAAAAAATAAAAAGTTGACAATTATGGTCCTTGGGTAAAATGTTTGTGGAAATTACAATATTGGTCCCTCGAGTTTGGAAACTTGTCAATTTTAGTCCCCGGGAATTTGAAAAAATGGAAAAATGCAATATTGATCCTTGGGATATTTTAACTTGGCAAAAGTGGTCCTTTAAACAAAGTTTGGAAGATGGCAATTTCAGCCCCTGGAATTTCAGAAAATTACATGAAGGGTCCTTGTGATATCTAAGCTTAAACAAACAAACCGGACCAAACACCATAAACCAAATCCAATACCAAACAAATCCACCAGGCCCACACAACCTTGGCCCATCTCCTACCCAAACCCATCACACACCACAGCCCACCCCCACACTTTTATACTCCCCCGTTCCAAATAATAAACTCTTCCCAGTCAACCAAGGTCAAACATCCCTCCCCCCCCCCCCCCTCTAACTTGTACACCTGCTCCACCTCAGCTCCCATACCTCCCCATTGACTATCAAAGAAAGCTCCAAAAGCTTTAATTGCTCACTCTTGCCCACACTCAACCTTCAACCTGACAAAGAAAGAAAAAAGGCGCCAAAACTTTTTGAAGGGTCAAGATTGGGTAGTTATCATCCAATGGCTGAGGAGGCAGTTGGGATTCACTTCCTAGGGTTCCAAAACCCTAGTGAGTCCATATATATAGAAATAGATGCAGCAGTGGAAGGAGTAGTAGCATAACTTAGTAAATTTAGGTCGTTTGTATGTTTTTAAAGTTTGTAATTTCATCTTTCAGTTTCTATTATCAAATTCAGCAATATAAGTGTAATGTGAACTTTTTTCTATTTATGAATTTCAGTGTTTCATGTTGAATTCTATTTTGCTTAATTTTCATTAAAATTTGAAGCAAGTCTCAAATGATAGTTATAAGTGTTATCATGGACTAGAGTAGAACACTTAAGCTCCCAAAAAGCTTACAAGAGCTTTTAGAAACCTAAAATCCAGTTTAAATATAAGAATACTCAAAATAACAAAATGGTCAAAGAAAGTCAAACTGAGAGGTTTTGAGTTTTGGTTGCTGATTCAGAAGAGGATAGGGTGAAAGCAGCTTTGGAAGGTCTGGTTTAGATCCTCAGGGGAGGAAATAGGATTGATACTCAGTCCTTGGTTCTCAATTTGTGGCTTGGAATTCATTTGTAAGCCATTTTTATCATTCTACTGTTTAAGTACTGTATTTGCTTAGATCTTTGTAGTTAATTGTTCCTGTGGTATTGGTTAATGATATTATAGAGTAAAATAAGTAGGTTCTTAATCAAAATCTTAGTTGCTAGTTCTATAAATTAAATAGTTTAAGTAGCCCATTAGTGATAGTTGGATACTGGTTGTTAGAATCTGTGTTCTTTGTGCTTTAATGATCTTATTACATCATAATACATGTATCTGTGTTGGTAGTTTTGACTAAAAATCTCATTTGCTTTGAAAAACTCATCAACACTGCCTTTATAGGGGTGTTTGGTTGTAGGTTATTCACACTGTTCTAATTGTTCATTTGTGCCATTTTGTATCTCAATTCATTGTTTGGGTAGAATAAGGTTCAGGGAAACAAGTAATTTGGTACTAAAACACACAAAAGTCAAAATCTCATTGTGAGATCCATAACAGTCCACTGTGGATCTGTTGGTACCTCATTTTCACCCATTTGGTTTAAAATTGATGCATAACCTTAATTTGGTCTCATAACAGCTAATTATAACATATTAGATTAGTTTAAAGCAACCAAAGTTCAAGAAAGTCAACTGTGCAAGTTTTTGTACAAAAGTCAAATTTGCCATTTCAGATTTTCATCAAAATAGCATGATTTCTTTTGAATTTTGTGTTGTGAGTTGAGGTCTGAGATTTGTTGTGTGTAATCTTTACCAGTTGAACTTGAGATTTCTATAAAGTTTGCATTTTTGTGATTTTTTTATTTGGACTAAACTACCCTTGGAACTGAGCTGCAGGGCAACCCAGTCCCCTGTCTCAGCAGACCCTAGCTGACCACCCCACTTTGGTGGTCCATTGTGGTTGACTCAGTGGGTCCCACACCTCATAAGCTTGTTCTTACAACCCCCCTCCTACCAGGGTTGACCTTTTGACTCTTTGTTTGACCCCTAGGCTAGTGGACCCCACCTGTATTTGGTCCTAAAACTTGTCCCAAAACTGTCTCAGATTTCCAATAAGCAATAGCTTATTTGTGAGTATTAGCTTATTCAAGCTACCTTATTGCTTAAATCTTGCTTAATTAAGTTCATTAAACTCAGAGGAACCATTTTCATCATTGTGGACCCCACATCTTCCCATTTGAGCTAAAAAACCTCCACAGTCAACAAAAGTCAACTGTGGGATCAATAAACACTTCAAGTGCTTGTTTCTTGGGTTAAAATAAAAGTGTTTTTATTAAAAGTTGTTGTTTTTAGTTTATAATCAGTTTAGAAAAAGAAAAAAACCAAAAAACCAACTTTAATATTAGTGATAGCTTCTATTTAATAGGATTTATCAATTTATTTTTCTTTTTAGCTTATTTATAAGTAATATATCATTTTTATATTTTTAGAAATTCTATCTTAGGTTAAAGTAATTATAGAAATTTTTCCAGATTTTTATTTTTTCTTTTAGTGGTTTTTCTAATTAATTTTAGTTTAATTTAGTTTTAATTAATATTAATTAATTAAATAGCATAATTAGATTTTATAAAGTATAACCTAGTTTTTATAATTTTTCTAGCTTTTATTTTAGTTAAAACATTTTTATAAATTTTTCTAGAATTTTTACTGTTCATTTTCTATTTTTTATAATATAATTAGTTTAATTGGAAATTAATAAATAATTAGTTAATTAGTTTAAAAATACATAAAATTAACTTTTTATAATTTTTTAGGATTCCCGTGATGGTTAATTAGATTTGTAAAATTTTTCTTAATTTTCTAAGCCTTTTTAGTAATTTTAATAATTCTAATTAGTTTAATTAGTATTAAATAGATAATTAGTAATTAATTAATAATAAATAATTAAATAGTGTAAAAATAGTTTTTATTTTTCTTAAAATTTTCTTTAATTATTAGAATTGTAAAAATATTAATTTTACACTTTTAACCCTTCCCGTCCATCAGTTGTACTTTTTGTTTTGTTCGTCTGTATACGTTTTTTAATTAAAACGTACGTTTTTAGGTTTTAGCTCAAATCTTTGTAATCTAAATTCCCGTAATCACTCACGTAGCTTTCCTAAGCTATATTTGTTAATAATTTCCAAATAATTCTGATCATAACCCCTTTTCTGTGAATAATTACCCGATCACGAATACGCTAAAGTTACAATTCACACTTCAACGGGATTTAACGACCTGGTGATACCTTATATTACCCGGAGCATTGACCTAGGCTATTTGACTTTGTTGACCATTACTTGGTCAATATAAGTTGACGGTTTAGCATCAATCAATTTTTGGCCATCACCATCACTTCTCTCAACCTTATACTTCTAATCCTACCAAAGTCTTGCAATGACAAAATCCACCACCTCATCCGAATCATCAAGACCTATTAGGAGAACCGCTAGAATTAGCGTCAAACCATGTTGCTTCAACAAAACCATCCAACTAAGCTCATAATCATCAAGTGATTCATCCCTCAACATTTCATCACCCATCAATGATACCAACTTTCTAAACCTTGCTACTCCAACACCATCTCCAAAACCTTGCAATGCTAACATAATCACCACTCCTCCACCAACTATAACACCAAGTGATCCAACACTACCTTCGGCACCAAGTCAACCTTCAAAAACTCCATCACCTCAATCACCAAAATTGACACCTATGGAACTCTTCAAGACACCACCAACATCACCACATCCATTTATGGAAAGTTTAGAAGACCTACCACCTAGATCATCAAATCCACCACCATTGCCAATCTTTGACACTATTGATCAAATGGAAACTCAACAACAACCACAGTTTCAACCAAGTGAACCATTGGATGAAAAACCTCATCAACCATCCTTAATAGAGCGTTTGGCTTACAAACATGCTAGACCATCCATCTTTCCTCAAGATCAAGATCATCCACAACCACAACCATTGTTGTTCCATCCCATTTACAAAGACATCCATGATCCTGTTTATGGAGAACCAAGCTTTCATCATCATGATCAACAACAAGAACCACCTCAAGACTTTTCCCACCACTTTGTGTCCATATTTCCTACCTATGAGAAAATAGAAGCATCTTTGTGGACCAAATCTCCAAACACTCATGAAGAACTCAACACTCGCTTAGAAAGCCTCTATACTTTAAAGCACATGATTGACTCTCATCTCACCAAAGCCATGGATTTCCAAACCGCAATGTACTCATCAATTGTAGGAAACCAAAACACCTCTCAACCATCCACCTTTGCTCCCGCTACAACCAATGTTTCATCCACCACCAATGATCCACCAACAACAAACCAAGTTCCACAACTACCACCTGTTCGCCATGATTGAATCATGTGCGAAAGAACCGCTCATATTAGTGAGAGATGCAACATCTTGGTACATGAGCTTCAAGATGAAATGCGGTTTATCCTTAACCACATTTTGGAGCGTCTTAACGCCATGGCTCACTTGCTTCAAGCTTAGAGACTTATTAGGAAGATCAAATAATGGTAGAATCTCACCTAGGACTCTTTCCTTTTATAGATGTAGTTGTCATTTTCATTCCACCTTATGGTTTGACTTTTTTATTCCAATAGTAGACTTTTTCAAGTCTTTAGGTTTGACTTTTTTTAAGTCAAAGTTTAATTTTACTTGAAATATAATGGTTCTACTTCTATATTTTGTTGGTCATTCTCTTTTGGTTGTTTATTACTTGATGATTGTTGTCATGAAATGAATGTTTATTCTCTTATATAATAATTAGTAGTATGTTCTCATACTTATTTCTACAACAAACTGACCTTTTCTTGTAGGACCAAAATCCATGTATCCTCTCTTAGCACTCCATTTAGGGGGAGTATTGTCCAGGGGGAGCATATGGCTTGACACATTTCCGCTTTGCCAGTCTTCTTTTTGTTTTGACAAAAAGGGGGAGATAGGATATATTTTACTAAATCAAGTTTATTACATCATTTAAAATGACATACTCAAAAGTTGAAATAATCATGTTAAATATAAATTTTTAAAAGGCTCAAAATCTATAATTATCCATTTGCGTAAAAATAAAATTTATGTTTTGTCGTCAACAAAAAGGGGGAGATTGTTAATACAAATATCACCTAAAAATGTTATTTATATTTTACGATCTTTCTTAGTTTTGTTAACTACAAAAGATAAAGTTTATTTTTGGCAAATCGTAAATATAGTTTAAAAGTCTTTTACTTAACTTCACTCAAACTACATTTACATGTTTTCACAATGTGATTTCTAATCAAATATACTTTAGTTTAAGTACATGTGTTAAAAATGTCTTATAAGTATATTTAGCAAGTTTTCTAAATAGTGTGTCATATTAGGATATAAGCAAGCAAACTCCTTTTGGTAAATCATTCACTTACTAAAAATCTCAAACAAACATTTTTAAGTCTATACATAAACTCTTTTACAAGTATACTTTCCTTTTTAAGAATATCTAAAATTAGAAATCTAATGTATACTTACATCATCACTTGCATCACACATGTCCCTTCAAGGAAACATGTGTGTAAGAAACATGTTTATTTTATATAGATTCATACTCAATATCTCAAAGTTGACTTTATGAGATCTTGAGAATATTGTGTTAGATTTCCTAATATCTTGTGCAAGATTCTGTCAAGGCTTCTGGCGGAACCCTCAGGGACAACGGACGGAACCAAATTATTGGTTCCGCCGTATCTGTGGGTTGGTCTGGAAATTGGTCTATAAATAGCAACCCACTTTTTGAGTTTTCCTTATCAGTCACTATCATAATATACTGCATATACTTCATTTCTAACTCAGCACACTTTCATATTTGTGAGTCTTTCTTTGTAGCAAGAAGATCACGAACTTACAAGCTTCAACACAACGTTGCATTACTTGTCAAGCATAGCATAGTGCAAACTAGTAAAGTTTATACATCATTATTGTATTGTATCCATTTGTAGTGATCGGTTAGTATTTTAGACCTCAAAATACTTAGAGTATCAGGAGTTGTTGTACCCTTGTAAAAAAACTATCGGGAGTGGTTGTACCCTTGTGAAAGAACTCGACATCTAGCTTAGTGTCGGAAATAGTGTGTAAGCGACGTGTAAGGTTTTCTCCACCGGATAAAGGAGCTTGTTGACTAGTGCAAGAAAACTCTCGAGTTGGATACTCAGGGCGTGGAGTAGGGCAAGGAAAAAGAGTCCTTGTAGCCGAACCACGATAAACAATCGTGTTATGGTTTGATCGTTTCTTACTTTTATTCTTGCATATTATTTATTGTTTGATAAGTCTTAATTGTCGATTACACGTAAAAGTTTTCAAAGAAAATCAAGCTAAAACCGGTAAACTATTCAACCCCCCTTCTAGTTTTCCACACGATCTAAACTCTACAAAGGTGTATGATGTGATGTACAATGTATATGTATGTAAATGATATACGAAAAGCACCAATATGATATAAGGGTCCGCTTGGTTTAAAGTGGGGAAAGGAAAAAGGAAAGGGAATGCAAAGGAATAAGTGAGGTGGGTAATCAATCCCTTACCTCCCATTTTACTCTATAATGGTTGATTACCCACTACGGGGTAATCAATCCCTTTGCACCCCCTTACCAAGCACAAAACAATGAGTGAGGTGGGCCCTTTTGAATATCTTACCCATTCCCCACCCCCTTAACCTCCCCACCAAGCACCCCCTAAGTATGTGAATGAAAACTAGCTACGAGAATCTTGTGGATTGGATGTCTTGAATGTAAGTTGTGATCTTTCTTTCAACAAGAGTTTAGTAGATGATCTCTAAAATGAATATAGAAAGCTATGTAATGATTAAGGAACTAAGATTAGAAGAGTATGAGAGATATGAGAAAGATGTGTGTGAAATTCGTTGCTTGAAATGGTGAAATATGGCTGCTATTTATAGGTGGAAAACCAGCAGGCCTCACGGATCCTCGGATCTCTTTGGAAGGGAGTCGTGGGTCTGACTGACAAATACAGATTTGGAAAGATTTTTGGACAAGATATCATACACAATCCAATAAAAAAAAAAAAAAAAAAAAAAAAAAAAAAAAAAAAAAAAAAAAAAAACTCTAGATTTGGCGATATTTTTTAACTTATCATAATAGTCAACTTGTATATGACATCATGGATGTGGTAAATAATGCATTTTGATTTTCTTTTAAATGAAAGTAATATGTAAATACAAAATATGTATGTCTAGTTGTTTTAAAAGAAAAGTGAAAGTAAAAATGTATAAGTTATTTTTGAAAAATAGTATATACACTTAAAAGATAATTTACATAACTAGTTGTAACGTGTTTTTTTAAAAATTATTCTTTGATCATGACTAAATACTTTCAATAATCATTTATTCATATATTTAGTGATATAAATAATTAGTTGGAGAACTATAAAATGTTCTTTATAATAATAAGAGTCTTTGAGAGTGAGTGTGTGTGTGTGTGTGGGGGGGGGGGGGGGGAATTAAATTTCAATCTTCAACTTTAAATAAAAATGTGGAGTAAAAAAACATTTAAAATTTAGAAAACATGTTTAGAAGGAGTTTTAAAAAAAATTAAATATACAAGGGAATGTAGAAAACTCTAAAAGAAAATGTAAAAAAGTATAAGTTTCACTATTCTAAATATTGGTTATAAATTAGAAAAACTACTTTTACAGGGATTTTTTTTTTTTTTTTTTTTTTTTTTGGATATGACATGTTTTCTAATTTTATTTTTCATTTTTCGTTAGTAAACTTTTCTGAAAAACACATTTATCTTTCAACAGCTAAACAGAGCCTAAATTATAGTCCAAACTAATTCGCAAACACATTTATGAAAATCTAAAACTTTAGCTTCGAACTTATAATATAAGCTACAACTTTAGCGTTGCTTCCGTTGCCGCTACAACTTTAGCTAATTTCCGCAAACACATTTTTGTAAATACAGCTTAATTTTGTTTTTATTCGTGATTGCATGTATTAGATTAAGACCCAATAAAAAAAGTGCATGTGTCATAAGGTATCATCAGCGTAAATTATGTGATCATCATAGTCACGTGAAAAATATATTTTGTTAGTACTATATAATTTACACCTTGATTCCATTTCCGTTTTGACTTCAATTCATTTTCTTTTTTTCTCTAAAATCAATTCATTAAAAAAAAGGTCTATACACATAATAACAAGTTGATATACTGTTGCATCAAATCAAATATCAGAGTGGATGATGAGTAGCTTATTCTTGTCGTTATAGTTGGGCACATATTCCAGTGAGTGAGGTAATATAATCTAGTTCCTTTTCTTTTTTTTGATTGCTATAAATATGTGTGAATTGATTTACGGATTCATCGGAGTGGATAACAGATCGACTTTTATTTCCGGCGCGTGTGAAGTTCTCCGATCAGTGGTCCGATCGTTTTCTCCGGTGAACATCTTCTAACTTGTAAGTGTTGATTTAGTTATGTTATATGATTTTTCGTTTGCATGTTACTCTTTCCGTTTCAAAATTATAATTCATATTTTCTTTTTAACATGTATCAAAAAATTGTTATTCTATTTTAAATAATGAAAAAAGAATTTAGTATAGGAATATTATATTCAGTGTTGTCGTAAATTGTAGTAGTCTTGCTTTTATTAAACTGTGTGATTTTTGGTTACTTAGAAATAATTTTGTGACGAGTAAGCAGTTGATTTGTAGTATAAAATTAGCTTTCATTTCATTGTTTAGGTGTCGGTTTTTGTGGTGTTGGTTTCAATTGTAGTCAATGGGGTGGGGGGTGTTTGTTTGGTAGACAGAGTGACAGACACCATGAATATCGGTCAGCTGTCTGATTGATTGATTGTGGGTTTGTGGGTATGACCAGTTGGGCTTGCTATTTTTAATGGGCTTAAAATTGTTTTTTTGGTCTTTGATTTCTTTTTGTGCACTTTTGGGGATGAACCAAAAGGCTTATGAGCAAATTATACAGTTTGTGAAGAATATATATATATATATATATATATATATATATATATATATATATATATATATATATATATATATATATATGTAATTTTCGGACATATCAATGTCCTTTGATTCTTAATTGTTTTGGATTTAAGGTGTTTGTTAAGTTTATTTATTGGCTTATGAGCATATTTGTTTTCGGCTTATGCTTTAGAATTCTAATTTTGTTTTGGCTTATCTCGGGACTTATGAGATTATATAAGTTTATTGTGTAATAATAAGTTTATATAAGCCTACAAATTTCAGTATAAGCCAGAAATTTAGGCTTGTGAAGTACAGGCCGGAAATAAATAAGCTTAAACAAACACTTCTTAAAATTTAGCGTTTCTAGAATGCGTTTGTGAGAGTTTCAAATTGTGATGCGCCATATATTTTATAAAGTTGTTTGGGTGTTTTGTAGCCTTTTTTTTTTTTTTTTTTTTTTTTTTTCACAATTTAAAACCAATTGCAGTGGTTGCATTTTTGAAAAAATGTGCTAATATCTTGACATCATTTTTGATTTTTTTTTTTTTTTTTTTTTTTTTTTTTTTTTTTTTGTTTAGTTATTATACCTTGTAGTCTTGTGTTATCTTTTTAGATGTGCACAACCAAAACCTAACAATTTATGTCAAGATTGACATTGTAAGCCTGTTAAGTACCATGAAGCTTCCACCATTAAATTACAATAAATTTTGGTTTGTCCAATATAGAAATGGGTGCTACTATGTAGACCCCCGCCCATCCTCTAATGTACTTTTTACATTCTGTACCATTTTGACTCACTCTTGTTTTCAGTATAATATAGTTTTATTAGTTTTTTGTTTCGTATTTCTCATTAGTTTAATATTTTTGACTTATTAAACTTTATATTTTTGTATTCTATACTTTCACTTTTATAGGTTTTTAATATAAACAAAATTATAAAAATATAAAAAATATAAAAAAAACTAAAAAAATCATAGGAGAGTATTACTTGTAAAAAATAGGGTCCAAATAACCTAACCCTAAAATACAGTAATAGTAATATTTTATCATTACTATGCATTTTAAATTTTAAAAAAGAAACCTTTGTATAAAAAATACTAGTATTCATTAGAAACATAAGTTTATCCTTTTTTCTAACTATAGTTTTTGATCTTTTAGCCGACTAATTTATAAAATTTGAACCCACCATCACACAAATTCAAACCTTTGAGCCTTCTTTTTTAAAGAGGTAAGCTTGACCACTTCAATGTTGCTTGAACATATTAAAAATTGAACCTAAAGTCTCACACATTTTATTGATATTACTCACAAACATTTTTTCACTTTAATCTAATCTTTATCTTCTAAAAGGAAGAAATAATCCGGACCTTAGATAGTAAAGTTTCATTTTCTGTGGATGTTAATACAAGCTTATGAGTTTATGATTATGATATTTAACAAGTTTTGTTTTTGCCTCACGCTGCGACGAGGTTCCGTTAATCTTGTGAAAAAATGAAAATTGTATAAACTTAAAGGCTTAAGGTAAATAATGTGATGAATAGTTGTTTTTTTTTTTTTTTTTTTTTTTTTACTAATAGTAAACTGTAAACCTTTTGTTTGATAAGTACTCGTAATAACTACGGAGTAATAAACGAAGATGTCATTTCAATTGCATTTTTTAAATAAATTATCCAATTATAAACGTGCATTTATTAGCATAATCTTATACGTATATAACATGTACAACTACTTAATGGTCTTTAATATTTGTCACCATTCTTATCCAAAATACTTGCCATATGAGTTGTTAAGAAGATAGTGATGGAATTGGTGTATCTTCGCTGGGTTGACTGTAACCATACGCGGCATCTAGACAATGCTTCACATTTTTTACATGTTATTTTTTGTGGTCTTGTTGTTTGACTTTTAAACTTTTTGATACAAATGTGCAAGAAAACATGAATGCAAAAAAGCATCTTGCTTCTTTGGTCTAAAAATGTAACCCATTTGCTATTTTGAGAACTTTAAAAAACGTAACCTACTTTTCAAGAAAATCGTTTCGCTTTTTAACAACTAAACAAACCTTATGCCAATTTTAGATTGTCTTAAGATTAATCGCATATTTTTCGTCCATATATAGTAGTATACATTATTATTCCTTTATGATATATATACACGCATTAAAAGCAAAAAATAAAGGATTTGGGTATATCCTTTTTTTTTGTGCTAGGTATTAGAGATAGAGATAATATTTGGATAACTTTAAGTAGTATTAAATGATAAATAGCACTATTTTATTGCATAGTTTAATATTGCAATAGACTTAACAAAAGGGTGATTATTTTTTTATTTTTTTAAATAATAGTCATAAGATATTCACCGTAATAAAATAGTTAAGGTACACATATTTTTTTGTCATCATATCAAGCAGCCTTTATTTTATATTCCATGTGCAGTATATATAAACAAGAGTTTTGTTATATTATCTTACATTATATTTTTACATATCCTTCCACATATATAATAATATAATATATTTTTTCTGCGCTAATTATCTTTCTACATCCAAACCGTTTATTATGACACTTGTCAAGATGATTTGAATAGGAATATGTGTTTTCACTTATTATATATATATACTAAAAGGCATTTGTTTTCACTGTAGCTACAATACTCGCCCAAGTTTCACATTTGCCAATTTTAGCCCCTGAGGTTAGCGATCAATTGCGAAGTTAGTCCTTAACGACCGTTATCTAAAAAATGTGGATTAAATTTGCAAAGGAACAGTAACTTCAGGGGCTTTTTCTGTACAAATAATAAACAGAAACAGCCCTTAAGGTTAACTTTTTTTTCACCGTTAGTCCCTAAGGACTAACTTTGCAAAGAACGCCACGTTAAGGGACTAAAACTGAAAATAACGTTGCTACAGTGCAAAACAGTAACTGCTACAGTGAAAATCAGTTTGTAATAGTATGTGTACTGTAGCTAACGATTTTACACTTTTAGTCCCTCACGTTAGCTATAAATTGCACCGTTAGTCCCCCGTTAGTGATCTTTTGCAAATTTAGTCCCTAAAAAAATTAAAAATAATTTGGATTAAACACAACATTCCCGCAGCAACGCGCGGGTACCCCCGCTTGTTTAAATTAATTGTAAGAATTGTTGCAGATAGTAAATTTGTCTTAACATAATCTATACTTTGGTTATTAATGATTCATTAACCAGAAGTTCCTATCTGATTTTTATAATTTTTTGTGACATTAAAGTCGGTGACTATATTTAGATAGATATTGACTTCCTTGGTAATGACCTGTCTGGACAACCAAACCTGTTAGTACATGGCACCTCAAATGTTTAGTTATCTAAAGGGCCCCACCCAAATAAATATTTGATTTTTGTTTGTCTTAAATGGTATTTTAAGATTTAAAATCAATTAATTATCACTATTTCAGTAGGAATGTTGTTAAATTGCTAAATACAAGTTGATAAAAAGAATTGAACCATATGCTAATTGCTAAATACAAGTTTTTTCAGTATGGAATGTTGTTATGTATTGTAAACCATATGACTAACATGCATAGACTAAAATGACTAATCACTAATGGTAATTATAATGTACTAAAATTTAATAGATTGTGGATTATGTCTCTTATTATAGTCCAAGTGCATTAAGTTTTAGTCATGTGCATAATGTAAAGCCACCTACCTTGAAGTGTTTTACTCCGTTATTGACTAGCTTATAGGCTTCCCAATGAACTTATTTATCCATTATCCTAAAGTCCTAAACACACTATATATATTGACTTGTGTTAAGCTTTCAATTTTCATCTTACATCTTTTTGTTTTCGCATAGCTTGTTCATATTATTCTCTCTGACATTTTTCTTTAGTCTGACTAGATACTAAACAAACATGAACGCTTTGGCTGCGACAAACCGGAACTTTAAGCGGGCAGCTCGTCTGCTGGGACTAGACTCAAAACTCGAAAAGAGTCTGCTGATCCCTTTCAGGGAAATCAAGGTTATTATTTTTTATCTATATTTACATGTTGTTATGGTCTTTTTCTATACATTTGCTACTTTATGCTTTGCAATATTTTCATTTTCTAGTTTCTTCTAAAGTATGCACACAAAAAAAAAAATTATTTTGTGCAGCCTAGTGTCTTATTTTTGAGGTCATATGAAGATATTAAAACAACTTAATAATTTTATTATGTAAATGAGATTGGTATATATCTATATCTGGAAAAGATCATATTATTGAGAATGATAGTTTGGTTTTTTTCTTCATAAAGTCCGAGTATGGTGACCATGGTACTTATGCTGTTTTAAATGATGATCACAGGTTGAGTGTACAATACCAAAGGATGATGGTTCTTTGGTATCTTTTGTCGGCTTCAGGATTCAGCATGACAATGCTCGTGGGCCCATGAAAGGAGGAATCAGATACCATCCAGAGGTTCGTTTTTGTTAAACTAAACTCGAGTACAATGATTAAAAATGTTGATCACTGTTTTCAGATTACGAGTTACTTAATTTTAAGATGTTATTTGTTTTAACTGTCACTAAATCAAGATTATATTCTATATGCAATAGAGGCTTAATGTTTTAAAATATGTTTGATGAGAACAGGTTGATCCAGATGAGGTTAATGCTTTAGCACAATTGATGACATGGAAGACAGCAGTGGCAAATATACCATATGGTGGAGCTAAAGGAGGAATAGGATGTGATCCTGCAAAGTTGAGCATATCCGAGCTAGAACGACTTACTAGAGTGTTCACACAGAAGATACATGATCTAATTGGAATCCACACCGATGTTCCAGCACCTGATATGGGAACCAATCCCCAGGTCTGTGCTTCGTCCATATCAATTTTATGTTTGCTAAATCCTATTATCTAAAGTTTGACAAATGGCTTATGAAACTTGTGTTTTACCAGACAATGGCATGGATATTAGATGAATATTCCAAATTTCATGGATACTCGCCCGCTATTGTTACTGGCAAACCTATTGTAAGTATACATAACAACCTGATTCTTGTTTAACTTTATGTTTAAGAACATGATTGTTTATTGTATAAGGGATCTGATCGTATGAATTCAGGATCTCGGTGGATCACTTGGTAGAGATGCTGCTACAGGAAGGGGAGTACTTTTTGCAACCGAGGCCCTTCTTAATGACCATGGATTAAGTGTTGCTGGCCAACGTTTTGTTATACAGGTACACATATCATACAACTATGATTTTTTATGTGTATTTTATATAAAGGTTGGGAGATTTTCAGTTAATCTAATTCTTAATACTAATTGCGTTTGTTTATTCTCAGGGATTCGGGAATGTTGGTTCATGGGCTGCTCAGCTTATTCATGAAGCTGGAGGAAAAGTTGTAGCAGTGAGTGATATAACGGGAGCTATAAAGAACAGTAATGGACTTGACATCCCTAGCCTGCTAAAACATGTCAAGGAACACAAAGGTGTCAAAGGTTTTGGTGGTTCGAATTCCATTGATTCTAACTCTATTTTAACCGAAGATTGTGACATACTCATCCCAGCTGCCCTTGGGGGTGTAATTAGCAAGTACTTCCCGAACTTATTTATTTGATCTTTCTATTGCAAAAAAACCTTGTTTTTGCGGTTATTCAAGAACGAAACTTATTAATATCATAATATTTTCTTGATATTTGATCACAGGGATAATGCTGACCATATCAAAGCCAAATTCATAATCGAAGCTGCTAACCATCCTACTGACCCTGAAGCCGACGAGGTTAGTATCTTGTTCAAAATTTCAAACCTATACTTTAACAAAGCTTATGAGTTCAACTTACATTACAGAAGATCTATTGTGTTTTTCTTCTTCACAGATTTTAACAAAGAAGGGTATTGTCATCCTTCCCGACATATTTGCAAATTCAGGAGGAGTGACAGTTAGTTACTTTGAATGGGTTCAGGTAAGTCATAGAAAATACAATAATCATCATTTTTACTCATTTACTTATGAATTGAAAGATTTGCGTTATGCTAATCGTAAAAGAGAAACGGGTCAAATGGATTGAAAGTCACCCAGAGCGTATGTATAATGCTTACAGTCTTCTAAATCTTGCAAAATTACATTATGATTACTGTAATCATATTTATTAACTATCTTTAAATTAATGGATAAAAGTGTGTCTGCGTCACAACCTGACCTATTTTGGTCTACCCGCAACAACTGTCTCAGTCAATCTGTTTTGACCCAATACCTGACCCGCTCAGTCCATTTTGCCCCTTCTAGTTCTTTCCTAGATAATTATGTAATTAGTATACATTATTAATTATTATTGTTATTATTATTATCATCATTATTATTATCATTATTATTGTTATTATTATTATATAGAAATTTTAAGAGTTGCTTCGCAACCTGTTTAATACAGAACATTCAAGGGTTTATGTGGGATGAAGCAAAGGTTAATGCAGAGTTAAAGAAATACATTGGACAAGGATTCAAAGATGTGAAGGAAATGTGTAAAACACACAATTGTGATTTACGTATGGGAGCATTTACATTGGGAGTCAACCGTGTTGCGAGAGCTACGGTTCTCAGAGGTTGGGAAGCCTAAGAAACAGATATGAAGCTCTGCTGCCAAATAAAACGCCAATGCCTGTTGTTTAACTTGTTTTATGTTTTCACATGCATTGGGAGTCTTTGATTTTGTTTTTTCTTTCCTTCTACTTATTTTCAGTGGTTTCGGATTGTTTGCTGGAAGCATGTTATAAAACTATATTTATAATTCATAATTTGCAAGAAATTAGCTTCTCCATTGAACAGGAAACAAATGCAAGCAGTGTACATCATGCATAAGTTGCATCAAGTTATGTGTTTCCATAGTCAAATACAACCTATGGCTTGTTGTAATACTTGCAATGTCAAAAACAACCATTTGTAGTCTTGTTGGGTGTGCATTACATTTAGAAGATTCAAATAAAATTTGGTATATTACAATTCTTATAAACTACAAAAAAACATCAACCAAAAATATATGTGCTCTGGTATATTTACGGTCAAGTGCTGTAATCGAGTTTTGTTTGATTGTAGAACCTTTTGAGTCTAGAACAGTAAACGTTAGTTTGACACCAGTGTTTGTTTTAGACTCTTTGATTTATTTATTTTTACCTTTTCTCTGTTAGAATTGAATGTGTTAACTAATTGTATTAGCAAAACATAATTAAGATGTGAGAGGTCTACTGAAACATTTTACGTTTTCACATCTGGCGCTGTTTGTGATTTTTCTAATCTGGGTACAGATGGAATGGGTTGTGACTCTGCATCACTAAGTGAACAATATGTTTAATCCGGGTACAGTGGAATGTTGGTCAATAATGTTTCAACTGTCCCTTTTTCTCTACAATACCAACCTCCAACTTCTGACCATATGATTCCACTTGGAACAAATAGAAACCATCAAACCAATGATCCACATGAACGTCGATAAGTTCGTCTCATTTATGCATTATAGTCACATGCATTCTGCTAGTAGGATAGTGCAGGTATCTTACTATTATGTATGATTTATGTTAAAAGAATGAGGGGTCATGGATTCTTTATCTACATTCATGTTCAATTTGGGGATGTCTTACTAATAATAATCCATTCAGGATCCCAAACAGCAAGCTACCTTACATAGTAGTACTTTATTAGCTACCAAATTCGAAATCATAATCCTCCAAACCGAGAAAATGGATATGACGAGCATAAAGACAGGACCCGCAAAAACTAGAGAACACTCACGGAGATATTGAGGATGCTGATAACTTTTGCAATAGTCGTACTTTAAGCAGGTCTCCACAGAAATAATTGTGCCATTGCTACACACTGCAGCTTGACATGAATGCCAAAGTTAGAAAGTCTATACGCAAAACTCCAGCTTAACATCCTCATCCAATCAAAGAGCTGGTGGAATTAAATGTTTTCATTAACACTATTTGTTGGATCAATCAAAACACGAAAACTTGTGCCAAGCTTCTAATAAACCTAACACTCTTCCTTTTTGCACACCATTTAATGGATAGAAGAACGAAACTCGATGTGGTGAGACATGTTAGAATGTAAGATTTGTCAATTGAACATTCCAACAAACCTAGAAAATCCAGTTTCTTGATACAAGGACCTAGAAATAGCTCATCACAACTGTCTTATGTGAGCCACAAAAACCAACCCAAAATATGTTCTGTTCCGATTCTGTCATCAACTCATCACCATGGTGTAAAGACAACAGAAACAAAAACTATCAAGGCTAAAAGGCTGTACACGGATGGGAAGAAGTTACCAAAAGTTTCAGTGGGTACAAGTTTTCCCAAATAAAGAACCAAGACTTATCCCACATCGGTCAGAGATGTAAATGAACTTGTGTTTAAATAGACCACAGATTGACACTGAGGCACGACCTTACTTGAACAGGATCTGTTCTATAGGCTCGTACGTCTGTATTCTTGATTCCTCAAGAGACAGAAACCTATGTCTGGTTGATGCATCAAGACCATGTAGCTAGAGCGTGATTAACCGAGCCTTATGGTCTCGGCCATGGCTCAGTAGAGGATCGTTGCCAGCCCATCTAATGGGTCTTGGCATGGCTACATGGTTGTCTGACAGACAACATTCTTTTTTTTTAAGCCAGAGCATATAATGTTTTTGCATGATGTATGCTTTTTTTAAAACTTAATCGTATAAGCAGAACATATAATGTTTTTATTTAGACAACTGCATGATGTATGCGGGAATCAAACGAAACTGAAGTCGGCTTGAGAGATTAGTCAATAAACATAGCAACACCATTCACTAGGAAGGGCCTTTCTTTCATAATACTGATTCTTAGCCTTTGCTAATTTGCTTGACAAGCTGCGCAATTGGTATATATCTTGATTCTTCTGACAAAGTTGCGGTGTAAACCGAATACGCACGAAATAAGCAGAACACAATAAACATTGCAGGTTGTACTTTGGCTTTATCTTCAATCAAATGTGGTAAGAAATTCTGTAAGAATCACGTTAGTATCTTCTCTCTGCATGCCCAAACCTTGATAGCAAGGTGATGAGCAGATATAAATAGTTCAATTTATAGAAACATAGAATAGATCACTGAAGTAGTGGTAAATTTATGGCATTTCCTCAAGCATAGGCTCTTTTCTACACTGGTTTAATATCAATCTACAACAACCAACAGTGCTACTTTGACATTCATTTGTGGTATGTAATAAGGTTATAAAAAAATCTTGTTAACTGCATTAGCGAAGAAAAACTGAGGCATCAACTTTAGTTAAATTATACTTTTTTCATTTATTTGTAACATCATCAGTTAGTTTATAAACCAAACAAATGATAAGAACCAAAAAATGACATGCAAACAGGACCGCAAGAGCAGAAAGAATGCACAGAGCAAAAAACTAAGGTCTTGCTTTAGTTTCAGGAATGAATTCTTCGAAAATGTCTTCAGTCGAACACACTGCCTCAGTAGTATAATGATATTGTTCATCTTCACGAGCAAACCAGTCATTAAGAATAAGATCACCTGAGACCCCATTTTCATACTTGCTTGAGACAGCACTTCTGAATCTCTGACTTTGTTTCTGAGAAGTCGGAGTAGACCTCATTTGGAGCTAGAAGATACTTCTCAAGCTTTCTTGGTGTTGTGAAAATCTTAACATTGTCGAGATTTATATAAGATCAGGATTTCTGAAGCAAGATTTAGAAGCATAACTTAAACTAACTAATAATGGGTTAACTGTATAGTTACCATGAGAAATCACAAGCTGCATATCCAGAGGGGAAAAAAAAAAAAAAAAAGTTTTTAAAATGAAGAAGTTTCAAAGCAGTAAGCAAACCCAAAAATCTGATACCAATGTTATTTTAACACATGCTACAACTGTAATAATGCCAAATATTTGACTTTATAAAATTTGTGTTTATTGTACTTATAGTCACTATGTATTAAGAAGGTGATAAAACTGATCAAAGCCTGACCCGCCCGGCCTATAAAGGGTAGGACCAGGCCTAAAAAGCCCGGGCCGAAGCCCCATCGTCAATCTGTATTATTAGCTACCACATTGGAAATTAAAACCCTCCATACCGAAAAAGTGGATATGACGTGCATAAAGACATGACCTGGCAGAAAGGAGAGAACACTCATGGAGATATTGAAGATGCTAATAACTTTTGAGATAGTCGCACATTAAGTAGGTCTACACAGGAATAATTATGCCTTTGCCACATACACTCCAGCTTAATGCCAAAGTTGGGTAAAGGGTTACCTCGGTAAACTAAGCTTAATGCCAAAGTTAGAAAGTCTATACACAGAACTACAGTATGAAATGACCGATATTCAATGTGTAGCTTAACATCCTAATCCAAATCAAGGAGCCAGTGAAATTAAACTTTTTCATTAACATTATTTGTTGGATCGATCAAAACACCATAACTTATGCCAAACTTCAGTAATAAACCGAACACTCGTCCTTTTTCATACACCAGTTTTTCAAGGATAGAAAAACGGAACTCGGCGTGGTGAGACGATTCAATATGTAAGATTTGTCGTATTCTTGTATAGCTTTGACAAATATATATCTGTAATCATGTCTAATGAGAAAGCTTCCCATTGAACCTATATAAAACCAACACAAAATCTGTTTTCTTTTTGAGCCCGTCATCAACTCGACATCATGGTGTAAAGACAACAAGAAACTCATGCTGGAAAGAAGTGCGCAGAAGTTACAATGGGTACAAATTTTCCCAACTAATCATCCATGGCTTATCCCACATCGGTCAGAAAAGAGACTGAGATTGTGTTTATATAGACCCCGAATTGTCTCTGAGGCACGACCTTACTTGAACAGGATCTGTTCAATAGGCTCGTACATCTGTATTCTTGATACCTAAGAAGACAGAAACCCATGTCTGGTTGATGCATCATGACCATGTAGCTAGAGCGTGATTAACCGAGCCTTATGGTCTCGGCCATGGCTCAGTAGAGGATCTTTAAGAAGACAGCATGTGTGGTTGATGCATCATGACCATGTAGCTAGAGCGTGATTAACCGAGCCTTATGGTCTCGGCCATGGCTCAGTAGAGGATCGTTAAGAAGACAGAAACCCATGTCTGGTTGATGCATCATGACCATGTAGCTAGAGCGTGGTATAAGGTGCGTTTGGTATGCTGCGAGGAATGATAATGGGAATGAGTTTGATAGTAGTGGTGGGTCCCTCAACTATGAAAGAATTCATTCCCCCCTCTCTAGCCATATATGGAGTATGGAAAATATGTGACTTTCATAGTCATAGTGGTGGGCCCAACAGTCTTAAACAAACACTTGCAATGACTATCAAAGTCATTGTTTCATTCCCTTAGTAACATACCAAACGTGCCCGTATGATAGTATCATATGCACAAAATAAACAGAACTTAATAACTATTGCAGGTTGTTTTTCAATTTTATCTTTTATCAAATGTGGTGAGAAGCTCTATAAGAATCAAGTTGATATCATGTCTCTCCATGCATAAACCTAGAAAGCGAGGAGATAAATATATAAATAGGTCAATTCATATGGAAAGATATACCAGATTACCGGTGTAGTGGTAAAATTATGGCATATCCTCAAGCATAGGCCCTTTTTTACTCTGGTTTGATATCAATTTTGTCGTAAAATTCCGATCTTACAACTATTTACTACTCTGGTTTGACATCAATTATATGTAAAATTCCGATCTTATAACTATTTAAACCAAAAGTGCTACTTTGACATTCAGTTGTGGACCTTGTGGTATATAATAAGGTTTCACAAAAAAAAGTCTGGTATGCATCAAGGATTATAACTATTAAACTGCATTAGCAATGAAACTCAGGTATTAATTCTAATTAAATATTACTTTTTCACTTATTTGTATAATCATTAGTTGGTTAATAAACCAAACAAATTATAAGAGCAAAAAAAAAAAAAAAAAAAAAAAAAAAAAAAAAAAAAAAAAAAAAAAAAAAAAAACCTCAAGTCAAATGGACCATCTTTTCTCTTCAAACTAATTGAGATACTTAAGCCACATCGAAATATTATGAAGTGCACTATACAGCCAAAAAGCCAATGGCACACAAATACTTAATGTCAAGCTACATAATCCATTCAAATAATAACATGAACTCTCAAGTTTCATAATTATTTCTCCCAATGATACACCATTACAACAGTAAACATTGACTTCTAACAACAATACAACTAAAGACCGATATTAAGTAGGAACAAGATTGAAATCTTCATCTGCACTTCCCACCAGCAAGAAACAAACAATGATTGCAAACAGAACAGCAAGACATGAAAGAACCCGCAGACCGAAAAACCAAGGTCTTGCTTTAGTTTCAGGAATGCATTCTTCAAAAATGTCTTCAGTCGAACACACTGATTCAGTAGTACGATGATATTGTTCATCTTCATAAGCAAAACGATCACTAAGATCACCTGAGATCCCATTTTCATACTTGCTTGAGACAGGGCTTCTGAATCTTTGACTTTGTTGCTCAGAGTCAGAGTAGAGTTCATTTGGAACTTGAAGAGACTTCACAAGCTTACTTGGAGTTGTAAATATCTTAACATTGTCAAGATTTATATAAGAGCGGGATTTCTGAAACCAGATTTAGAAGCATAAGTTAAACTAACTAATAAAACGTCAATTGCATACTTACCAAGATACATTCTCAGTTGTCCCGTTTTAGTCATTTGGGTCATTTTGTACACAAAAGCCAGTTAAATATAACTTTTATTTATGTAAAGTGCAAAGACCTTGTATCAAAATTTTAAGATTATAGATTACAAAATGCCTTAAACTTGACACAAAATCAACATTTAATGACTAAGATGTACAGAAATATATTAGAATGACTAACACAGGAAAAACGAACACGTTTATTGGAACTTTATGCAAAAACAATCCTGACTAGCAAGGCAATAAAAACTTGGGAAACTTAAGAAAATATAAGTAAGAAACTTTACCTGAGGACTAGGAGTAGCACTTCGTGAACCACCATTCGTTTGACTTTCTTGCACAAATCCTGAAAACTCATCTGCATAATCACCTTGATCTTCAGAAAACCCGCTATGCTCACAGTTTTCAATGACACTTTTCGGAGTACACATCCCACTTGAAAATATCCCATCCTTTAAAGAAATATCCAACCCATTTTCACGCCTCCATTGCTTTCGACTTACACTTCTGTTAGAATTAACTTCAGACAACATACTGTCTGAAAACGGTGAATTAATCACAGTACTATACCCACTAAAAGAACCCATAGTTTGTGATACGGGCGAATCACTCCTTTGACCACTTCTTTTCTCAACTTTCGACCCTTTTTCCATCAAGATTCTTTTTGCTGTTTGTGTTGCTTCAAAGGCGGCTCCTTTAACAAACGCCATCTGATCATCTTCACATTTCTTCATTTCTTCAATAACAAAATCAAGTTCCGACAATATACATTTGTAATCCAAACACTTCATAAGAAAATTAACCATTTGGATCGCCACCAATCGTTTCTGAGAATTACCCTCTGCCGCCCCAATATTCAAGATTTTTATGCCAGACCAAATTAACAACCTTGCATACGCTTCAACAACTGAACCGTTATGTTCAGCTAAAGACATAACTAACCCCATATGCGAGTTCGTTTGCATCGGCTTTTCCAAAGCCACAGTAACTCTTTGACACACCTCATTCACCAACTCACTTGAAGCAAAACGCCAATTATCAGAATCCACAAGAGCCTTTAAGCAGAGGGCAGCACCAGAGGATAAATTCTCTTGGCTGGATAAAAGGGAATCCGAAAGGGGTTTACAAAGAGAATGGATAATTCGTCTTTTCTTGTTCTCAGGGGTGGTAGGGTCCATCCCATATCTAGCAATGGCAGGGACCACTTTTGAGCAAGCTTGGTGAAGAGCAAAAGAGATTACACTGGTGGACAAAGTCTTGATGATAGTGGACATGATGTTGTCGATTTGTGGTACAATTTTTGTGCCATGGACACGAGCAAGGACTTCATAAAGTGAGATTGTGTATTCACCAGATGTTAATCCCGTTTCTTTGGTCTCAGAAACTTGTTCAAGAAAGATTGGAATTGCTTTGATATCCAAATCTTTGACGTAGGATTTTAATGCCTTCATGGCTGACTTCCTGCTATCAGAATCCTTATCAAGATTTTCTAATTCTCGCCTAAGCACCGGGCTCAGATTTTTCCCCATTTGATGAACTACAAAAGAAAACCAAATAACTAAGAAACCACACTTTTCATTATTCTGCATAATAACGTTTTACATATATCAGCAGTAGTTGTTAAAATTATACTAGATGTGACAACAGTTCATTTGGCTATCTCATATCTCTAACGGGTCAAATGATTTAAGTTAAAATTTTGAGTAAAAAGGAAACAAGTAATCCTCCGTCAAACAAGTCGAAAGTAATCCCAAATGTATTCAAATGCATGAACCCTATTCACATTAGAATATTACTGCAGTAAATTATTTGTAATCAAACTCATTTCGTTTTGAAAAATCAGTCATTTTGACCACTACCCAACACTAATTTCGACACCCCAAATCTAAACCGAACTGGTAAATAGGTAAAACAACCGGAACCTATACCATTACACAGTATTCACTAACCTCTGTTATCGCAGTTCATCGAAAAGCAAAAAGACTATAACTCAGTCAACACCAATAAATGAACATTTCAAAGTATATACAGAGCAACAAATCTTATCGGTGTTCATAATAAATTTGTTAAAATAGTAACTAAACTTTATATAAAGCAAAGGTGGGTCCTTTAAAATCTTTCTAAAAGGTAACTATACAAACTCTAACTTAACCAAATAACAAAAAGATAATGAAATCATTACACCAACCAAACCCAAAAAGCTAAATCCTTTGTGGGTACTCAACAACTTAAAAAACCAATATAAAAAAATCAAATCTTTAATTAACACTAACATTCAAATTCACATATAATTAAGTCATTAGACTTATTTATATAAAAAAAATAAGCATCAAATTAGTACCTGGTGAAATTGAAACCAATCTTTGCATCTGACTTCAAATTCAAAATCAAGAATCTGGTTCTTGATCTTTGATATCAAAAAAAGATTGGAACTTGATAACAAAGATTGAGTTTTTATGTGATTTAAAAACAAGGGTCAAGATTTATTTGTTTTCTTGAGTGTATAAATCTGGACAGTGGGTATTGTGCCAGTGTAAGAAGTGTTATAGCTGTATTCAAGTTTGACTCAAATGTATTTTCCCCCCCAAGGGTTTTTGGGTTTTTATTTTGAATTGAATTGGACACTTTGGTCTTCCCTCTTCTGCTTTTGTTGCTTTTACTATTGTACCATTGTATTTATTTTATTTTATTTTTTTAGTTCACAATAGAGCTTTGAGTGGGATGGTAACATATGAATATATGATTGAGTTGCACACTTTCTCAATTAATTGGGACAATATAATTTAGGGATGTGCATTTTGAACCGAATCCCGGAATCGAACCGGAATCGTACCGGTACCGTACTGAAACGGTACCGTACCGAAACAGTACCGTTCCCGATATACGGTACGGTACCGGTACTACGAAACAAGGAGGAAAAAAAATCGGGACCACTAATTCAGTATGGGACCGGTACCAAATCGGGAAATTCTAAAAAAAATGGGAAAAACCCGATTTCCCGGTACCGGTATCCGAATCCCATTCGGTACGGTACCGGTACCACTAATTTATGCTCGGGAAAAATTCGGTACCACTAATTCGGTACGGGATCGATACGGTACCGGTACCGTGCTCATCCCTACTCTAATTTAATGTGTTTGGACATTTATACCCTCACATAGAGAAAATCATGTGGGGAAGTGATACTTACACCACTTTTTTTTATACACACACCACAATGTTACATTATTAATGCACATGTTACAACATGCTATATGCATAATTGTGGTGTGTGCATAAAAATATATGGTGTAAGTATCACTTCCCAATTATGTGATGGTATAAATGTCCAAACACAGTAAATTGGAGTGTCCCAATCAATTGAGGAGTGTGCAAATCGTCTCTCTTCGTATATTGATGTTAAAATGGTAATAACGTGTGATGCTTGGTTAACCGGGTCCTCTAGTACCCTGAACTCTTAAGGGTGTAGAATAGTACCCTCAATTTGGAAATTTGGATACCTCAATACCCTGGCTCAGTTTCATTCAGTCACGTGATTTTTTTTTTTTTAGTTTTTTGAGGAAAATAATAAAAGAAAGTTATTAAAAAAAAACTACGATCAAAATAAAAGGCAGAAACCAAGCGACACCCTACCCATTCCAAGGCTTTGTAGTCTCAACTAAACCACTTGTGAATCAATTTTGATCTGCTGAAACGTAAGTTTTGTGTTGAGATTTGATTATTTTTCTTGTACAATTCCACAAAAATATTCTTTGTGTCAAACTCCTTTGTAAAACAATTAACGTAAGGCCATTTAGTAATTAAATATAGGATTTTTACACCTTGCTTTGTATTTGAATATGATCTGTTGTTTGTGTATTTTTTTCATTGTTTTTTTTTCTTTGAATTTAACTATCCTATATGTATATACTTTTTTTTTGTAGAATGGATAGTAAGAACAAAGGAGATGAAACATGTGAGGAAGAGGAAGGGTATAGTGAAGAAGATGGGTCTAGTTCAACAGAAGAATATGACCTTGAAGATGATTGTGAAGTTGAACTTGATGAAATAACTGAGACACTAGATCCCCATCGAGATATAGAGGTTGTTGTTGGTATAGAGGCAGTAATAGAGCATTATAGAACGGCAAACCAAAAAAGAAGAATGGCTCATATCAAGAACACAGAGAAAGTATTTGAGCAACATGACGATGGAGAAGAAAACAACTTTCATGATGGTAAAGAAACTTGTCTTGATAATTCTGATGTTGATAGTTTAAACGAAGAGATAATAGAAGATGGAACTGTTGAATTAAGGAGAACACAAGTTAGATTCCCTAGGTACGATGAAAATTGTAGGACTGTAACTTTCTCCATTGGTCAATCGTTTACTGATCATAAACAATTTAAGAGAGCTTTGTTGAAATATGTTGTGCAAGAAAAGAGGGACTACATATTTTTAAAAAATGCTAATTACTGTGTTCGAGTAAAGTGCATAGATGAACATTGTGAGTGGATGGTGTATGCTGCAAATGAAATACATGATCAAAAAAAGTATTTTCTTTTGAATACATTAAATGAAAGGCATACTTGTTCAAAGGTGTTCCAAATTTCGCATGTCAAGTCACCTTGGATTGCAGAGCAATATGAAGCTATGATCTATGCTCACCCAGGTATTAAGCCTACTTATATTCTAGATACTATTAAAGCACAACTGGAGATAGAAGTAACTAGAAACCAGTGTAAGAGAGCCAAGAAAATACTCATGAAACGGTTAGAAAGAGATGTGCTACATGAGTATAAGAAGTTGAATGACTATGCTAAAGCTTTAGTGGATACTGATCCTGGAACTTCTGTTGACATTGAGGTTGAGCATATAAGCCAAGGAATTCCTCCTTACTTTAAGAGGATGTATATTTGCTTAGCGGCTGTTCGTGAGGGGTTTTTAGATGGGTGTAGAAAGTATTTAGGGCTTGATGGTTGCTTTCTTCAAGGTGTGGTGAAGGGTATGCTTCTTACTGCTATTGGTTAAGATTCAAACAATCAAATGTTCCCATTAGCGTGGGCAATTGTTGAGACTGAGTCACAATCTTCATGGACTTGGTTTTTAGAGCATTTAAAAGTTGATATCAAGACCAAATATGGAGGAGAATGGACATTCATGTCCGATAAGCAAAAGGTAAGCTCTCTCTTCTCAACCTTAAGTCGCTTAATGTCTTTTTTAAGTATAGTTTTCTTTTCAAATTAGAGCATGTCCTGTTATACTTTCAGGGATTATTAAATGCAGTTCAAGCCATTTTTCCACAAGCTGAGCATAGATTATGTGCACGCCACATATATGCAAATTGGTATTCAGATTTTCGTGGTGAGAAACTGAAACTTGCATTATATTCAGTTGCTAAGTGTGCAAATGAGGATCAATTGCATCAAAGATTAGATGAGATTGACAACATTCAGAGTGGTGCAAAGCAATCCCTTGAGAATAAAGACATTAATCAATGGTGTAGGGCTTTTTTCAAAAGTGGTACAAAGTGTGACTATGTAGACAATAACAGTACAAAAGCTTGGAAATTTGTCTTGATATCTGCTAGAAGTAAGCCTATAATTTCTATGAATGAGAGTATTAGAGAGTATCTTATGGAAAGAATGATTCAAAGGATCAATTTTGTAAGTAAATGGAAGCTTGATTGTGGACCGAATATCATGGATATAGTGAATGAAAACTGTGCAACAGGTTGTAGATGGAAAATCAAATGGAATGGTGCCAAGGAGTTTCAAGTTTATTATGGAAGAACTCAACATTGTGTTCATATTGGGGATAAGACATGTAGTTGTGAGGCTTGGCAACTTTCTGGTATCCCATGTTGTCATGCTACTGCAGCAATCAAGAGTAGAGCGAAAGATCCATTTGATTATCTAGACAAATGTTATTCGAAGGAGAAATTTATTGCAGCCTACAACCATCCAATTAAAGTCGTGGGAAGTGAAGAGTTTTGGCCAAATTGTAGGAAACGGTGTACACTTTTATTAACAAATCAGATTACAATAAATAATAAAATTAACAGAATGTAAATAACAGAAAATAAAATACAGACAGAATGGAGTAGAAGCAGAAGACAGACTCTAATAACGATTAAATAAAAGAAAACAGTAAAGGTAACGAAACGAGGCTCGTGTAAACACGATTCCCTTAAAACAGATTCGCCGTCTGTTTCCCAGGGTACAACGTTCAAAGCTGTTGTACAGCCAGACTTGACTTACTTGCTTGAAAGATCACGAAATTCTTCTACGCTTCTGATCGAAGAGATTGCTGAAACATGACAGGTAATGAGCTACGTTTTCTGGATGTGTAAAAACTGAACGAGGCTATGGCTATATTTATACTGAAAAATTATCTTGTCCTCCAAGATAATATATTTTCCAGAATTATACAAATCAGTTATTTTCAAAACTGATTTGCACAGCTTTTCACACACGAAAAATATATGCCATAATATTTGTATATCTCTTGTAACACGAAATTAATCTATTCTAAAAATAGATTTACAGAAAACTAGAAATTAAGCAACCTGAATCTGCAGCAAAAAGATACGCACGTAGGCGAGGTTTCGGAGCTGCATTCGTGTCCGCAGGTCGCACGGGCTCGCATGAGTTCAGTAGCTTCGAACTCATTTTGGCCCAAAAATCCCACAATCTGCAACCCCCCCCCCCCCTTGCGCGCGCGCACGTAGGAGTGGGAGCATTGCTCACCTAAAGGAATTTGAAAGCTAGTACAAGGATTACCTTATAAACTAGTCTTCACTTCCCTTTCTAAGCGATGTGGGATACTTCCATTTTCTATATTTTGTGTTCCACTTTAAGACACGATATCTCATTCATCTTAGCTCTATTTTGGACATACTTTAGCTCGTTGCAAAGCTCTCTTGGAGGAGAACAAAACGCCCCCAAGAAACATAAATATATATAACATATACATACATTAAATTATGTCCAAAGTTTGCAAAAACTCAATTGCAAATACCATTTTTCCAACACAAATAGCGGTCGCGGGGAATTTTCTCCACCTCTCCCAAAACCAATGCCTAGTAGGCCAGAGAAAACAAGAAGGAGAAGAAAGTATGAGCCAAAAAAATCGAAGACAAAGCTCTCTCGCCATGGAAGAGACATGCATTGTGGAATTTGCAATTCTAACACTCATAATTCAAAGACGTGCTCTCTTTATGATGTAAACAAAAACACTCTTGCCTTATTTTTTTATTCTTTTTTTGTTTTGTTTATATATTGGATACATGCATTTTCTAAAATTTATAATTGGTACTGCGTTTTCAGGGTGCATCCACCTCGTATGATGCAAGTGCACCAAGAAATGGAACCGGCAACAAGCGTAAGAAACGAGTCAAGACAACTATTTAGAAGAAAAAAGTGCACCAAGACATGGAACTATGCATAACCTTGTTTGAACTGTCCACGAATTTTTTTTTTTGTTGAACTATGGATATGTACTGACTTTGGAATCTTGCTAAATTATGGATATGATGTTCTGTTGCATTTCTATATATCATATGACTTATGGTGATATTTTTCTTATAAAAAGCTTTGGTATTTATATTGCATTTCCTATATCAGGTTACTTGTTTTACTATGGTATTTGTTTATATTTTTTGTTATAAAGCTTTGGTATTAATATTGCATTTCCTATATACCAGGTTACTTGTTTTACTACGGTATTTGTTTATAGAATGTTCATGCCAAATTCAAGTTAACAAACAAAAGGGAAAGTCATGTGCAAATCATGTGAGTGGGTTATATTGAGTTAGGGTACTAAGGTATCCGATTATCCAAATTGAGGGTACTATTCTACACCCTTAAAAGTTCAGGGTACTAGAGGACCCGGTTAACCAAATTCGAGGTACTAATATGCATTTTGACCTTTCTTTTATCCTTTTTATTTTTTTATTTTATTATTTTTATTATTATTTTTTTTAGTTGACAATAGAGCTTTGACTAGGATGGTAACATATGAATATACGATTCATAGATGGGAGATGATTTGCACACTCCCTCAATTAATTGAGACACTCTAATTTAGGGATGAGCATTTCGAACCGAATCCCGGAACCGAACCGGAATCGTACCGGTACCGTACCGAAACGGTACCGTTCCCGATATACGGTACGGTACCGGTACTACGAAATAAGGAGGAAAAAAATCGAGACCACTAATTCGGTATGGGACCGGTACCAAATCGGGAAATTCCAAAACAAAAAAGAGGAAAAACCCGATTTCCCGGTACCGGTATCCGAATCCCGTTCGGTACGGTACCGGTACCACTAATTTATGCTCGGGAAAAATTCGGTACCATTAATTCGGTACGGGATCGATACGGTACCGGTACCGTGCTCATCCCTACTCTAATTTAATGTGTTTGGACATTTATACCCTCACATAGAGAAAATGATGTGAGGGTATAAATGTCCAAACACAGTAAATTGGAGTGTCCCAATCAATTTAGGAGTGTGCAAATCGTCTCTCTTCATATATTGATGTTAAAATGGTAATAACGTGTGATGCTTGGGATTTTTCCGTGACCTTACAGGCAACAACTTTGGGGTCAGCTTTCGGACGATATTCCCATAACGTAAATATTCTTGTAGGGGTCAGGAAAGAGAGTGTTTTTGGAGAAATTGGTTTTGGGTGTAATTCCAATCCTCTAGGCTCGCATGAAACAACTGAATATTGCTTGGGAATGGTCCGTGAGGAGGGTTAGTCGGCACCAAAAGGTGAGACGGCTGCTTGACCTTGCAAGTGTGCTACTGGCGGCTAGGAAATATTATTAAACAATTTTGTTCCTTCCCAATGAAATCTTAGAAAGATTTCCTAGCCAGTCGCACATTTGATTCGGATAATAACAAAATACTAGTGGGGTCAGCAAATGATTAGTGAATAGTTGAAATGAAACATGTAGTCATGTCACGTGTCAAGTAATATATGGAGTCGCACAGTAGCACAGGTCGTGCATGACCAAAATTGAAAGTTGCATAATTCTTGACTCAATCGTTGAACAAAATTCTATTTTAGGTATATTTACGTGCCATTATTCTCTCAAGTGAAACCCGAAAGACGCGACCAAAATGGTACTTGGAAGAAAGGTGATTGGTTTTTAATATATGGTACGTATGTAAATGTCACAACTTTCTCAAATATTAATCTAAAAATTGCTATGTTATTTTTGCCAAGTGATTTAAAGACTCGTCAATTATCAGTGTTATGTATATCTATCATCCCACATTCTATCTACTAGTCAAACACTACGAGCTTACACATATTCATTTAAACATACGATACAGTACAACCTCTATAAATTAATAGTATTGTGATCGAGATATTTTATTAATTTAGCGAGTTATTATTATATCGATAAATTAATAATTTATTAATTTAAAAAGGTTTTACATATGACCTTTAAATTTTCAAGTGTAATATACTAGTTGCAATGTATACTCGTTAGAGATGAAAAATAAATTTGAAAAACAAGTTCCGATTAAAATTTTATTAATTCATATTCACACTTTATGAAAATAAAATTAACACTTTTTGTTGCAATAAAAGAAGACAACACACCAATACTTTAGTGCAATAAGGAGATTTTAAGATAAAATAAATATATATTTGAAGTTCAACAAAAAATAACAAGTGACAATGCATTTATTTTTTACTAAACAATCTTAGGATTTTAAAGTATATGAATTTTTAGTAATTATTAATTTAAATTTTTGTTGGGACTAATAATATATATATACTGGGGTTTCAAAAAAATTATTATCTTATTATTTTATCGATTGAGGTCCAAATTTGTACCGGTCCCAAGTTGAGACTGGACAAATTATTAGTTTTATCGAGGTTATTAATTTATCGAGTATTAATTTATAAAGGTTTACTGTATATATATTTTAACAATAAGCTAACTTGTGTGTATATGCAGTTAGATTATCTAAACAACGCAAACAAAAGTTTGCTGACCAATAATCTGTACTTCAATAGTTTAATTGCTTTCAACCGAATATCTATTTGACAAAAAGACCCAATAACTTTGATTTAGTGGTATGTGAGTTGTCCAACGGCTTAAATGTTGTGTGTAAGCCTTGACGGAGGCATTTATGAGATGTATTTTTAGATAAGTGATATAAAATATGAAAAAATTGTCGTTCTAAAGGAGAAAAATTATTTGATAAAAAGATCAATATTGTCACTTTACTAAAAGATTCATGAATTGCCATTAATTTGAATCTTCCCTCGCTTATTTTTCATGTGCTTATTGTATTTTTCGCGTGATCCATAAGAAGTATAATATAGTTTATTTTTATCCAAATTAGTTTTTTATGTTTTAGCAAGAGAATCTTTCATAAAGTATTTGAGTAACATTATTCTATAAACCTCTTACTCGTTAATTACAAAATCTATGTAAGTATTAGAAAATTTACAAGAACAACACTCTAAAAAAAGTTTTAAAAAAGGAAATTGGCCCAATACAAGGACAAAACAGGACACAATGTAAAAAATTACTAGTTATAATACCCGTGCATGCACGGATTTTTTTCTAAATATTTTAATTATATATTATTATCGATTAAAAACAAACATGTTAATGTGTTCTAAATAATTTTGTTCGTCGGATTAAAAATAGGAAATTTTACGCATATATTTATTTATTTATTTGTGATGTGATTTGCTTTACGTGAAAGTAATTGGGTTAATAAATGTTCTAAAAACATTCCAAAATCATTAATTGACATACTTTGTGTTGGCCGGAAGATCATTCACTACAAAGAACATTGTGTCAATAAACAAATGATACATTACATTACAATATATATTAAAAGGCAAGGGAGGCGACGTCGTTTTGCCGTCCCTTTTTCCCGCCAAAAATTCCGGGCTCTTTGCAGCTACCAGGCTACTAAAGCCCAGTTCCTTAGCCTGTTTCTTTGATCCAGATCCATGCATTTATGCGGTAATAATACCCCGCTCTCCTGAACCTTCCACAATCATCCTAATCCCAAATCCTTCATCATCCATCCATAGAAATGCTTCTTCACATTATTTCTGTGAAACCAAAAATTTTGATCGGGTCTTCATGTACAACAAAAAACCAACGGTTGTTCATCTACATCACAAATTTACCTTCAGCTCCTCAGATTGCAGAATAATTGGGTATTTGGGTCGGTTACATCATTGTTACTTTCCATTAAAAATTAATCCTTTTTAATCAGGTAATTAAAATCCCCTTTTTTAATTCTTGGTTAATTTGTGTTTAATTTTACTAAAGTCCATGATATGGGTTGGTTGTAAATTATGATTGGTGATGTGGGTTTTTGATTTTGTTAGTTTATATGATGAAGTAAGGTGTTAGTTATATTGTTTAGTAAAGATGCATACAAAACTGTTTGTTTTTATGACTTAGTGAAAACGATGGTTACTTTTTGTTTTGGTTGGTTTATTGAGTTTAATATGACATGATTTATGTTAATTACTACTATTCTATGATCAGAACTGAGAACAAATGTACTATTCTATGTTAATTCATCAAAGCGTTTCTTTTTCTTTTTCCTTTTTTTTATATTCATGTAGTACAATTATACCATAGAAAGTATATTATTGTTAGTTTTGCAATGAGTAAAGAAGCAGTTTTGGAATGGTTTGGTGTTGTTTTTATGTTGTCAAGTTTGTTTTAAATGGTTTTTTAGCTTATTATATTACGTATTATACGGAATAATGGAATGAGCTTTTTGAAGAGCGAAAAAGGTGTTTGTGCTAAGTTAACGAATTTTTATATAAGCTTAGCCAACCTTATTTTATTTTAGTTTGGCAATATGTTTCACATATCTTCGGATATGGTTTAATTTCTGATAACTTTTTTTCTTAAGCCTTTTCCAACGTTTGAGATTCACAGTAGTAAATCACATCTTAAAAAAAATTGTAATGTACATTGTGCACGGTTGAATGACAGTTAAAGTAGGTTACAGATACGGCCATTGGCGTATCTATGTTCTTAATTATTTTTCCGTTAAAGCTGTTATTTCATTCTTTTTATAGGTATATCAGAAGTAGAGGCATTCTCACAGATAGGAGCGGATGTAGTGAGCCCAATGGGAGCACAATCGACACCCCCTCAGAGAGATGGAACAAGCAGGTCTACAACCCATGGCACATATGTCATGAGCTGTGTCACTTTTATTTGTTTTCTTATTGATTTCTTTTACAATGGTTATATTACTTATGTTAGATTTCTGATGTCAACCTAATTATAGGTGTGCCAGAAAAGTCGGGTGAACCAGAACTGAGAACAAATGTACCATGCGCTCCGGTACTATTAATGGACGGTCCACAAAGTGATGCAACAAACAACTTTGGAACACCCGCCGTGGACGTAGAGGTATGGCAAATGTATCGACCTACGTTGTTTTCCTTCTATTCTATGATCAGTTGTTTTACAATGTGTTACCCGCTGATAGTGGATTTCTTATGCGAACGTAATTGTAGGTATATCAGAAACACATGCTGCATCGCAAAGCCGACCAACTGCCACTCGCCCAGACAGACCCCGAGCTGCGGTTCTGAAAAAAGGTTAATTGCTTTGGGTTTCATTTAAATAGTTTTAGTCGTGTATAATAGCTTTGGATTTCGTTTAAATAGTGTTTTTTGGCTTAATTTATACTGGGTTTAAGGTTAATTGCTGACTTAGGTAAAAAAAGTTGCGATTTTTATGGGTTTCGTATGTGTTTTTCTTTGAGTTGGTACATTTTGTAGCTTACTTTGTAATGGGTTTAGGCTTAATTAGGATTGCTAAATGATTATTGGTTATTGGCTTATATGCTTATTTGGTTTCGAAATATGCATCTTTAACAAAGTTCTTGGCGAGTTGCTTATTTAAACGTGCTTATAAGCCATAAACATATGCCATAGCCCATAGTAGCAATAGCAGTGTTTATGTGATGCCGGAAAAAAAGTGTGCGAAAGTACTTAATATGTTACTTGATTGTAGTTTAAGAAATCAAATGTGGCAATTAGCGTATGGTTAGTGGCAGTGGATGATTTATGTTTCTGAATTGGAATTGTAGTAAAGTGTGATTTAATGTAGATTTGTTTGCGTATGGTAGCTTTAGTGTTCATGTAATGTCTGTTAACGAAACAGTTTGCAGTCTTTATGAAGAGTTTGTCAGCATAGCCTTCTAATACTATTACTATGAACTACTGATCTTAAACCTTTAATCTAATTTTATTGGTTCTGATAATTAATTTTTTTGCAGAGTGCAGGAAATGGTCAAGAATACAAGTTGCTTTGGCATGATCAACTTGAATTTGTAAGAATGGCAACAAGGCAACATGGTGGGATTATTAGAACAATGGCAACAAAGAGCCTTCGCCCCATCGTGATGAGTATGCACCTGTGATTTTTGCTCAAGAAATTGTTTCTTACCTTGACTTGATAGGTGTGATGTACAGTGAGGTGAAAGCCTTTATATTTATAGATTATAGTTCATAAATATCTTACGGGTATATGAGTATTTTGATTGAAAGCTAAAATAGAAACAATGTTGAATTTTATCACAGGAAGACCGAGAAAATATGTTGAGGGCGCGGTCAATCGGAAACCAGTACTCACGAGCCCTTGGGTTCTCATCATCTTAGTGTAGCTTTGGCTATTCCTGGATACAAATCCAAACTTCCTCCAGTTGCATCTGTAAGAGATCGGATTGAAGCTACCGCTGGGTACTGATTTTCTTTGTCTTTTGTTGTGTTTGAAACTAATTATTGCAAGTTTGGGTCACTATAATCAATTTAAGATAACTAAGATGTTGTTTGGTAATGCTTATGTAAGTCCTTATTTGTTATTGTTTTTAGCATGTAAGCATTTTGTAGTCTTTGGATAAAACTCATCTGATTATACTACTAGAGTGATTAGCAAGTTTTTACCTGATAATTGAAGTAGTAACCAGCTTCACATAAACAATCTCAACCACCCCGTCTTATTTTACTGTGCAATATCACATACGTCTTTCAAGCATATAAATAGGCTTAAGATTTAGGTACTTACAAAGAGACAAACTGTAAACAGCAATAAATGTAGCTTATGCCATGGTTTCTGAAAATAGTTCATTATTTACATACATTATGTGATTTCTGACGTTTCATTTGTATTTATTTTATTGAAATGTTCTTCCTTTGGCAGCCCGGTGCTGATAAAATGGTACGACGAGATAGACAATAAAATGGTATGACGAGATAGATGACCACTATCTTTAATAAAAACTGGAGAGGGGACTCTTAAAAGGTGCGGCTACTGGCACAGCGCGAAAAGCTATGGATTTGCTTACCGGAAAGAAGGAAGAAGCTAAGGAGAGGTTGTACGAAACTAGAAAAGCCGCAAAGGTTAGTCAGTTTGCATATACAGACAGGCAGGCATGATTAGGACTGACCATACGCATAGTTTGTAGAATGACCGGGTCATTTAGGAATTGGCTCCATAAAGACTGGAGTGTTTAGTAGCGGGATTTTCGGGGCTGTACTTTGCAACTCCACTTAGTTATTTGTACCAGTTATAACAAAACAACAACATGGTTTTGATATGTTTAGGTGAAAATTTGCAGTGTTCGGTGGGCGTATATCATCTGTTGCAACTGTGGCTACACCACATATTTCAACTTTAGGATAAATGTGAAACTTATGGTTCAACATTTTTATACCTTGCATCATGAGAACGGAGAAACTGAAGAAGAACCTACATCATTTTTTGTAATGTCAGCTAATTTGTTTAGAAAGTAAATACATTTTTTTTACGGCAAATTACATTGCAGTTGTCATGCCACTGGTAACTGTAATGGTTAAGCTTAGTGGCTTTCAAAGTTTAACATATAGGCTCCCATTTTCTTGGAGTGACAAAAGAATAACAATTCCTATATAATGACCAGTTCTAGCCACTGAATTCATCCGTTTTCTTGCATTAAATAAACCTTCAATGATGTTTTAATTTCATTACACATATGACATATCAAATGGATAGTTTTAAGTGAGTTAATACAATTTTGTGTGTTGCATTTCCAGGAAAAAACGTGATCACTGATCAGACGGTTGAACAGTTATGCTTGAAGTTCAGAACTGATTCAGAGGGGTTTCAGCAATAAGAGTCTTGATTACCTGCCAAATGCCATTTGGTGAAGCATCTCTCATTTTATACTTAAGGTTATTTACTTTATCATAACCATATAGAATATAAATATAAATTTTTGCCTACATAACTTCTGTATTCACTTTCCCAAGACTTGCAACATTCAACTGTGAACTAATTGTTAAGTTCATTGCATGTAGTAACACTTTTGTACGCAAACACCCCGCCACGGTCAAAGCGTGTGTAAGTAAACAGGCTATTTGTACTAAGAATTTTACGCAACAATTTAAGCATACACGCAATGATTTAGGCTATATTAACTTTTTTCAATGTATTGTTGGGGACCCAAATTCTGTGACTTAAGGTTAGTAAATGAAATGGTATTTATGGATTAGATCTTTAAAGATATTACTACGCTGCGTGTATGTTTAAATTGCCAATTGTAAAATAATAATAATAAAAATTGGCATCTTTATCTAATCCGTTAGAATGTAGTATCCGTTTGAAAGTATACTATTTCATGTCGTTTTAAGAACTAAATACAATGAAAAAAAACCCCGCCCGGCCGCAACGCGGCCGCCATGTCGCCTTACTTGTTAATATATATATAATAGAGCGTCACAGACGACGTCGTTCAACGTTGTGGTTTACTTTCTTTTTTCCGCAGCCCATTAAATGATCCAATAGCACGTCAGGCCCATTTGGTTTCCTTAAAGGATGCAATTTTACTGAATCATTAAAAGATGTAAAACCTTAAACATTATTTTAAGAGTATTTGCATAACAGGTGTCAATGATCTATGGGTGTAGTCAGGAGTTTTGTGGTCATAATTTTGCAAGGTATACCAAACTTATGCACTATATTCACTATTTCCAACGAAGAAGCTTCTCCATATCTTATTCATATACATACAAAAAAAAAAAAAAAAAAAGACATAAACCAAATCTCAGATCATCAGCACACTGTTTGCTTCAAAAGGTAATGAATTTGTTATTGTTAATGTTCCATATGGTTCTTGCCTTTTGTTTTGCAGTATAATTTTTTGCATGTTACTTTGCATCCTTTAGTTTCCTTGCTTATTGTTGCATATGTGCTATCTGTATTGCTCTTTAACTACGCTTCATAATATATGTAAGAGTCTTACCTGTAGCTACATTACTGCACATATAGTATAGTTAGCATATACAGCCACCTTTATAATTAGCTATAACTTAGGAGTTTTAACTATGAAAACCAAACAAAAGGCAATTCATCGCATTGCTTTTTACATCAATGTTCCATGTTAAAATCTTAAATAAATTTTCTGGCAACTATAGCGCCCCGCCGCAACGCGGCGGACCGGTGCCTTACTCGTTAACAACAATATCAGGTTCGTCAATTAAGTGATCAATTCTTTATAAATAAAATTGAATTCTTGAGCATCATGGTTGTATGTAACAGTAAAAGATAATGACACTTGTCTTTTTTGTCATTGACAAATATTTTTAATAGAAGTATTGTTCTTAAGGTGATCAAGGCTAATTTCATTACCTAATTCGTACACACTATATAATTCGTTCATAATACTTGGCCTCCGCTCATAACTGAACATTATAAACTGGTGGTACTCTAAAAAAAATCAATCAGAAAACCATACTCATAATGTTGACAATGCACTCTCAAACATCTAGTTGTTGGGAAATTTACTTGCACAACAACATAGTCAACCAATTGCTTTAACTATGTGTCATTAAAATACTTAATTACTCCGTACAATATTACATCGCTGGCCAATAAATATATCGTGATCACCCCGCTCAACTGAAACGTTAACTTTCACCGCCACCCACACTTCCTCCACAACCACCATCACTCCTATTAGCTTTTCCCCTATTACCGATTCCGCCTTACCCCGATGCTCCACTACCCCGCAGCCTGTGAGTAAATTGACAATCCTCTGCATTTTCAGAAAAAAGTTGAACCATTAATTATTTTGACCATGACTATTACTATTATTAAACCCAACTTTACTTAACATACCTCCTACATTAGGTGGTGTCAAACTAACTCTACACATATATACCTCTTTTTGAGACCATCTGCTTCGCGGCTTTGCTAACGAAATAACAACAAAGTACAAATCTTAAGCTTTTGATGTATGCAGCTAAATATGAAATACATAAAGCCCTAAAATCTTAAGCTTATTAATCAATTGTGATTTTCGGATACATAGTTAAGCGATGTCAAAGACGTCCCATAAACCTTCAATTTCTCAAAATTACCAACCTCTTACAAGTAAAAGCCGCCCCCCCCCCCCCCCCCCCCCCTTAAAAAAAAAACCCTCTAAAGCATTAATAAGTGATACATGATTAATCCAAACCGGAAATATAGCCAAGTTCAGTATATGTTTGTTTTATAGAAACTTTAAAACTCGTCGCAAATATAAGATAGCGAGAAAAGTATGTGTATGTTAACAATAAAAGATAGCGAGCGAACTCCATTTAGGAAACATGCCACAAAAGGTTATTCTTGGAAACAATCAAACAATGCATATTAACAATTGAACTCCGTGTATGTGCAAAAGTCTTCTTTTCTTTTTTATTTGCAGCACCTAAGAGCCGTTCAACAAAAAAAACAAGCCAGAATGGGTAAGTTAGAGCTATTTTGGGTCAAGATGCGTAAGTCAATGTAAAACACACATCAGTCTTTTATTAATCTTCAAGGGTAGCCTTTTGTCTAAAGGACTGAAGCTTCATTCTTAGAATTATAGTTGCATTACCTATACGTGTTTCAATTATGTGTCAGCCTCAATAACACGCATGTTGAGTCTTCGAACCCACAAATCTTGTTCCATTGCATAAACTGGCAGTTTAATCAATGTTACGAAGTAACATAAATGAAGCGGCAACTTTCAACGTTAACCTGCAAGTTTAAAAATATCAATGTTAATATGGCTCTAATTAAGTACTGTAAACCGAACCTAACCCAACCCATGACACATAGGCTTGTAAATACATGCAAGAATAAATAATCTTTTAGTCTTGAAAGTTTGAATACCATATTACTATAAATTCTGAATACATTATGGTTTATCTAATATAAAAAGAATAAAGCTTTCAATATCATGTATAATAATGGTTTATCTGATATGAAAAGAATAAAGCTTTCAATATCACTGAGATAAATTCCGAATAACCTAAATCTAATAAAGTTAAAAATCTATCATGTATAATAATGAAACCAAACAAATTTATTGTAAGAAGGTCGATGACAGAATTGTATAGAACATGGCATTACCTAATTTATCGAAAATCCATCATTGATTCTTTTCCATCATCAGATAGTCATCATATTCTTCCTACATTTTCGGCATTATCTTTCAAATTAACCTATTGTAAGATAAACGACCGCAATAAGCAAAAAGTATTTTACAACCATGAACCATCATATTATTACTGAACTGAAAAAGTCAATTTATAAACCATATATATAATGAAGATGAAAGATTAAAAATGACCTGATTCCTCTATAGTCGCCACCAATAAGTAGATCTATCACCAATATTTTTCTTGAATCACACCACACTCCTTATTTACATACATCTAAATCGACTCTCGTCAATGCCTATACTTGATTTTTTTAACTCTCCGCGACTTACAACCCAATCTGTTTGGCTTTGTGATCACATTTGACTTAAAGTAAACAAAAGAACTAACATGATGAAAGCGCAATCTAGCAACCACGTACACAATAATATCAAACAAACTTTCATTGAAAAATTATGTACCTTCAAATGACCTAAATAACCATATTATCAGCAATAGCTAATAGTTTGAACCAATAGCCTTGGTGTTGGGGCCAACACATTATTCATTTCCTTAACAGACAAAAGAGACATCATACAAATCTTCAATTCCTATATAAGCAAGTGAAATCTACTTCAAATTTCGCAAAAAGAAAATATCATGATCACCATGCTGAATCTACTTCCAATTTCACAAAAAGATTATAGTAGACATAACCCAAACTTGCTTGTTGTACAATTTAACAAAATGTTCCATAACTAACGACATGAAGATAAGCTGTTAGCAGTTAGGACACCTATTTCATAAGCACAAAAATAGTCCACCCATAACAATAAACCACGCTTATGGCGTTCAATATTTCCATGTGAGGGTGATTAAACCAATGAGACTATATCCCTTAAAATTCTAATATCAGCACCACTGACATTCATGTACTTAATGTAACTATACCCTTAAGAAACCATGATATATCAGGCCAAAAAGTTGAAAAAACATGGCATTCATGTATCACATTGCATATCAGAATTTTATAGTCACATGCATAATTTAACTACATGTATCAGAATGTGGATTACGTAACTGATAAGAGACATAGGAACCTTGGGCACTTTTTCAAAAGGTACATAATACCGTATTGCATTTGATAATATGTTGAATTTTGTATTAACATAGAATAGTTGAGAAATGTTTTTTTTTTTTTTTGAGAAATGTTATTTTGATATTGCCCTGTGTTATGTTTAGCTAGGCAGATGTAAAGAACAACTTTACCAAGGTGTCCATATAGGTATATCAAGCAATTATGCTTCAAATAAAGCCATAATCATCTTGCTATGTGTGGGTGATTGCGCACAAGGTTATTTTAGGTCTTAGGTCCCTTGCAAATAACACCTAATTAGTATCAATGCTATCATATTCTTGTGCCAATCTATATATTCCAACTTAAAATATAATGGCCGACTATATTTATGATGCAAGTGTCATGCGTGCAGTAGGAGGACCTTAATGTTTGTTAAGCATGTCTAGTGGGAAATGACCCGAGTAATCCAATAGGTAAATGATTATCTTGTAACTCCATTAGTTTTTGCCAAATTTTAAACTTATTTTTAATGAAACATTATCTAAAATTATGAAAAAGATAAATCCCAAATTAAAATCACAGAAACTATAATGAAGATGTAAATTAAGAGCAAACTGATTCCTAATTTCAATTAAAATAAAGAATCATTTTAAAATCCCTAATATCAATCGTCATACTCAAATCCCACAATTAATCATACCTGATGACTGATGCTCAAATACAATTACAACGTACATGAACACATAAATTAAAATAAAAACAATCATAAAAATTAAAATGAAGATTCAAATAACCTCTAAAATGAATCATCATAACAAAACCCCCAATACGAATCATTATGATGAAAAACCCCCAAATATGAATCGGGTATAAAAAAAATTATACAAATAGATTATTACCTTAATCTGATGACTGATGCTCAAATTCATATAGCAGTCACTTAATTTTGCAGGAGAATTTTTCATGTTTTAAACCCATGGAAAGAGTTTTTGTTATCGCTCAGTTATTTTATTTAGGGATCGACTTTGGAGAGTCGGTTAATAGAAAAATAATGTAGGTGTGGCGCCGAATTATTGTGTGGTTTTGTTTGTGCAAAGTTTTCTTTTAACACCCCTTAGTCCTTTGTGAATTATTCCCGCTTTTTCAAAGTTTTTTTATTATACTTTTGACATATCATTTTTTTTTGAAAAAACGAATTTATAAGTATTATTGACAAATATGGAAATATTTATACTTTTTAATTAAAAATACTTAATAAATAAACAATAATTAATAAAATATTGCCTAATAAGGTATGAATTGATTTTTTTAAATGAAAAATTTTCAATAAGTGTTTTATTTTATTATATAAAAGATGAGCTCATACCTAGCAACATGCAAACACTACCAATAATGTGACAAAAACCAACTTAGAGGGCCGATTAATCTATGATTAATTGCTAGGTGATACCTGACCGCCCAGCTAGCGCCTAACGAATTTTACAACCTTGGTCCTATCTGTGTTATATCTGTCTTATACTTGTAAAGTTTGAGCTGTTATAAGATTATAATAAGCCTTTTAATGAATATGTTATTTGTCTTGGATCCTACTCATGAGTTGAGGTTGGTGATCAAAACAGAGGTCACAATGAAGTGGCTAGGTTTACGCAGCTCGCTGGACACAAGAAGTAAACAAATTGGCATCATTCTCACCTTCTCAATGGCTGATGTACCTGTGTCTTTCCATCCTTGTCAATGTTTCTAACTTCAAATTTTACGGACTTTCGGGTGTTTTCTCTTTCAGATAAAATGTTAAGTAACAGTTCTAACCTAGTAACCCAAGAACCAGAAACAAAAACAAAGTGTGGTGGTGGTTTCAACATAACCATACTAAATCACCTCAATCTCTGTTGTAAAAATCGGTCCAGGCGGCCGATTAATCCCCGCATAATCGCTGATCGCTTACTAAGCGCCTTGATTTATCATAATCGGCCTATTTAATCGTTTTGGTCAAAGATCGCTTAAAAATCGGTCAACAAACCGATTAATCGAACAAAATCGGTCTAATCAGACAAAATTGCTTTAAAATCGGTCAAGCAAATCGCTTAAAAATAAGTCAGAATCGCTTAAAATCGGTCCACAAACCAATTAATCGGACAAAATCAGTCAAAGATCGCTTAAAAATAGTCAACAAACTTAGTAATATCTATGTTTGACTTTAAACTTTAAAGAATTATGTGTATCATGTTTATATTTAAACACTTGGAAATATTTGAACTTTGATGTATTATGCTTATCGCATACATATAATATAATATAATATCTAAAATTACAATTTTGTGCATAAAAATTCCAATCCGATTTATCCCCGCCTAACTGATTAATCGCTCGGTCCTACCCGACCGCCTCACTAGCACCTAGCGATTTTTACAACCTTGACCTCAATTATGTTGATGCATGCTTCTTTCTATCCATGCGTTCTTATATTCTTCTAAATTTTCTTTTTGACTCAAACATAAAAGCATGGCATGATTTTTCACTTTGTCTCATGATTTTATTTTAAATATTAAAATCACATGATTAAGAAGATAACTAGCAAAGAAAACTTTGAAAAAATAGCATTTTCAATCCACCATATACTTGCATCACGAAAGCGCCTTTTTTGATATATATTTACATCAAATGCATTTCGGAATCAAAATTTTACTATGCACTGTTTCCGCGACCTTTTCAACTTGCTGATTTATTTTTAAACATTAAAATGTTCCGATCAAAAATTATTTTATCAAACAAGAAATTATGTTTCAAATTTTAAATTGGATACTAGTCACCCACTTCCAATATGCATTGGATCAAATATATAACCTCGAGAGTAAATTACATGGTTGGTCCCTGTGGTTTGTCTAAAATAACAACTTTCGTCCCTCGAAATTTAAAGTTGCATTGGTAGTCCCTAAGTATGTAAACAAATAACACACATGGTCCCTATAGGCGAAATTTTCGCCTCCAAAGAATAACATGAATGGTCCCTATAGGGACCAGGTGTGTTATTTGTTTACATACTTAGGGACTACCAATGTAACTTTAAACTTCGAGGGACGAAAATTGTTATTTTGGACAAACACAGGGACCAACCATGTAATTTACTCTAACCTCGAAGTCAAAGTTCTGTAACTTCAACTGTAGCAGCACATGGTTCATACTTAGAGCATCCACAATGGTTCAAATGGACAAAAGCTTTTTCCTATTCTAAAAAGTCTTTTAGTAGTGTTTTTAGCATTGCATTAATAGCTTTTTGAAAAGCTTTTCACAAAGACTTGCCAAACATCAAGTCTTTGCTCAAAGCTCTTGTCATTAAATATCTTGTGCATTTAAAGCATTAAATGCAAAAAGTCATTTGGGTTTTTACCATTGTGGATGCTCTTAGGTTTGGTTTGCTTTTCAATGGTTTGAAATGACATCCGTTTCCTAAAATAGAAAAGTGGCCCACTAGTAAATATGGATGTTTCCTCGTTTTAGGATAAACACTCCATGCCATTCAATCAACTTAACTTTTTTTTTTTTGTTTAAATTGCAAAAATGGTCTTTAACGTTTCACGAAATTGTAAAAATGGGACGGAGACAAAAAGTAGCGAAAAAAAGACACCAACGTTTCACATTTTTGCAAAATCGCCACTGAGAGGCCTTTTCCGTTATGTGGAAAACTAGAAGGGGGGTTGAATAGTTTACCGATTAAAATCTTTTTAACTTGTTAAGTTAGCTTTGAAACTTTCCGTTTGATCAAAGATATGTACACAAACACAATATATAACATGCAAGTAAATGAAAGAAACGATCAAACCAAAACACTTAGTATTTATCATGGTTCGGCTACAAGGACTCTTTTTCCTTGCCCTACGTCCACGCCCCGAGTATCCAACTCGAGAGTTTCTTTCACTAGTCAACAAGCTCCTTTCACCGGCGGAGAAAACCTTACACGTCGCTTATACTTTTACCGACACAAAGCTAGATGTCGAGTTATTTACGAAGGGTACAACCACTCCCGTTAGTTCTTTACAAGGGTACAACTACTCCCTATACACTTTGTATTTTGAGGACTAAAATACTAACCGATCACTACTGAAAATACACAATCAAATGAAGTGTAAACTACACAAGTTTACACAATGCTAAGCTAACAAGTCTTGCTACGTTGTGTTGAATACTTGTTACTTTTAGTAAGCTTGTGCATCTCTTTGCTACAAAAAGAAACTTCACATATGAAATGTTAAGAGGTTAGATGAATGAATGAATGTGTGTGTAAAAATATAATGTCAAGTGATGAGCCAAAATTCAACTTATGGCTCAATATTTATAGCCAAAACCTTCTGCAGGTCTGGCGGATCAGGCGGACCCCTGAGAAGGGTTCCGCCCGTGTACCTCTAGGGTACCGCCGGGCTTGCAGTTGGTTTTGCAATAAATCTTGCAAACCAAACCAAGTCACATCTCATTACTCTTGCAAACCAAACAATGTCACATCATATAATATCAAGTCAAACACTAAACTTGCAAGCAACATCTAAGTAAGTCAAACACATTTCTTTCCATAAATGTATAATGACAAAACTTGCCATAAATGTGATGTGACAATTCTATTTTTAGAAAATAAGAAGTGTTGTTTTTTATGAAATGTAAAATGTAGCAAAAGTCTAGTTTATGCGAGTCTTTAAAACTAAGATTATGTTTTACTTAGAAACTAAAGTTTACATTTGTCATTAACAAAACTTAGAGAAGATCGTAAAATATAAATAACGTTTTTAGGCGATATTTGTATTAACAATCTCCCCCTTTTTGTTGATGACAAAACATACACTCACAAAATCTTGGTTTTTAAGACTTAAAAAAATTATATTAAACTTGTTTTACTTAATTTATGAAAATCATATTAAGTTTTGAAAGTTCAATATATTTCTCCCCCTTTTTGTCGAAACAAAAAGTAGAGTAGCGAAGCGGAAAAATGCACTTGCTCCCCCTTGCTTGTTACTCCCCCTAAAAGGAGTGCCAAGGTGGGAAACATGGATTTTGGATCCTACAAAAAAATGGTTTGTTGGTGATATATATAAAGCCAATTTTGTAGTTACCAACAATGCACGAAAGTAAGTAGAAAGAATTAGCATTCCAAGTAAAATTTTGACTTATAAAAGTCAAAGGACATGAAATAGTAATATTCTTCTACTTCTAAAAACTTAAAAATTAACTAAGAAAGAAAAATAAAAGCCTAGTTTCCTAAATTGGGGCAAACGGTCTCCAAATGGTTCTCTAGGGTTTGTTTGGGTGGGAAAGGGCATCCAAACGTTCGATGACGTGTTGGAATGCAAACCGAGTTTCATCTTGGAGTTGGTGAAGCAACGTTTTGATGCTTGCACCCATTTGCTCACAATTTGAGCAAACATGAGGATGAGTGGGTGGAAATGGGTTGGCATTGGTTTCTTGGTTTGAGGGTTGATTGGTTTATGGTTCTTGGGTGGATGATGGGTTTGATATTGAGTCAAGCAATGTGGTTTGAAATTCCATTGCTTGATGGAGATGGTTTTCAACCATGTTTTGGATATCCCCATATGAGGGAAAGAAAGACACAAAGTTTTGAGCTTGAGAGTGTGGTGGAGTTGGGTGATCATGGTTTTCAAAGTTTGGTTCTCCATAAAGAGGATCATGGATGTCATTGTAGATGGGGTGAAACAACAATGGTTTGAGTTGATAGTATACTTGTTGTGGTGGTTGGGTGTGGTTAGAATGCTCATTTTGGTCAAGAATTGACTTTGGTGAAAAAGGTGGTGGTTGTGAGGGTCTTGGTGGGAGATCATTAAGATCTTAGACAAAAGGGTGTGGTGATGTGGGATGAGACCCAAATAACTCCATAGGTTCCATTTTGGGTAATGGTGATGGTGATGAAGTTTTGGATGGTTGGGTTGGAGCACTTGGTGGACTTGGGTCAATAGGTGATTTAGTTGGCGGTGGAGTGAGATCATTTGGTTCATTGGGTGATGGTGATGGAGATGCAAGATTAAAAAAGTGTTCATTTTTTATAGGTGATGTGAATTCATCCGAAGATGAGGAGCTTAGGTTGATGGGTTGATTTGACCATAGTGGTTTTACACTTATCCGGGCGGTTTTCCGGATGGGTCTTGATGGTTGGTTGGTGATTGTTGACTTAGTCATGGTGAAAAATGGTGTAGAAGTTTCAGAAATTGTGGTGAAGAAGGTGTGATTTGATAGTGTTTAGGATGGCTTAATTTATAGTGTTGAAGGATTATGGAAAGGAGTGTTTGGATTTGATGTTAGTCCAATGAAAATGGTGAAGTGAGAAGACAAGTTTTGCACTAAATGCTTAGTGGTTTTGGTGGATTTATGGTAGTATAAATCTCAGGGGTTTCAAGGATCCCTTAAAAGGGTTCCTTCCTTTATGTTTGAGGGGTCCTTGAGGTTGTTATGGCTAAATTTGAATTTTGGCGGGAATTGGTTTTGGTTAAGTTTATGGAAGAAGGAGTATCATATTATGCTAAACACATTGCAAATATGGGTTTCTACCTAAAAGGATTGGATTTTGGTGTTTGGATGTTGAATTGGTGAAAATGAAAACAAAAATTCTGCAAGTTGCTGGCGGCACCCTCAGAATACACAGGCGGAATCCATTTGAGGGTGCCGCCTTGGTCCGTTGGGCCAATTCTGGAATTCCCAGAATTTACACTGGCGCAACCCAATATTGGGTACCGCCAGATCCGCCAGACCCAAAAAAGTTAGCAGTCCGCGTTTTTGACCCGCGAGACGATTTTCAAAATTTTCAAAAACTCCTAAAATCTAAGAGATAAGGCATTTCTGGTTGGATAATGCAAAAAATATACACGTAAACATGCATTTCATAGGACTTTGACCTTGAGGTCAAGAATTTCACTATACTTAGTGAAAATATCATAAACTTGAAAATTTGACAACTTGCCAAGAGTTGTCTACCTGCATCAAAGTTAGATACTACATGTTCCAAATTGTATCAAACATTGTACTAACACACAAATTCATCACAAATATTGTTTAAACGACCAAACTTGTTCAAATAGCACCTAGTGCCAAACACTCCTACACACCCGCACTCATTGACGGTCGATCTTGTTCTTGAGCTTTCCAAGGAACCTTCCAAGATTCTTAAACATCCCCTTTGTTTGCTTGAACTCCTCCGACTCATTAGGAATATCCGGAAGTTGAGAAAGGTATTCGAGAGGAGGGAGCCTAGAGTTTGGAAAATTGTCATCTTCACTTATTGAGGAAGACGAAGATGAGGTAGGAGGATGCGGACGTTTTCCTTGGGCTTTGTACACTCTCTTATCACTTAGTGGGACAAAGGTATGTGGGATGAGAGAGTATTTAAGGCGAAGACCGTTTGGAGTTGGTGGAATGGGTGAGATGAACCTAAAGAGACGGGTCAAGAGCATTCCATACGGCATAGCCGTTGTGCCATGCACGGGAATGTCGGCCATTCTCTTGGCCATGTAGTAGGCAAGATTGAAGGGTTGCCTAACGGACAAGGAGTAGAGCATGTAGCAAAGGCAAAGGTTGATATGGTCACGGTTCCCTATTGTGCTAATGACATTGGCTCTAAGGACTTCCTCCCATTTCTTGAATTGGGGGTTGAGTTCATTCATTTCCATTCCATATGGGTCCTTATCGACCTCATTCCCCGAACGGGTTCTCCTAGTGGTGGTGGTCCTAACAAAGAGGTGGTCACGGAGAACGTCTTTTGAGACAAGGGGTGTGTCATAAGGGTGGATACGGTCTTGGAGGTTGTCAAGAGTTGAGAGGGAGTGCAAGTCGGAATAGAGGCAAGTACCACGGTTTGGAACACCTAGGATTTGACCAAACTCCTCAAGAGTGAAGGAGTATTGATGACCGCTAACTCTAAAGTTGATAGACATATGACCATAATCATCCGTGGAGAGAACGGAGGATGCATAGAACTCTAGAATGAACCTAGGACAAATAGGCTCGTCGATATTCAAAAGACACTCAAAGTTGATTGTGGCAAAATCGGCATAAAGGTTTGTGCCTTCTAGGAAAGACTGGTCAATGGTTCTACCCTCATGGACATAGTGTTTTTCTAGGGCTTTGAAAACATTTACTTGATTTGCGGTAAGGCCTTTGGTTTTGTGGTGTTTTTGTAGGTACTTAATGGTGTCCTTGTGGTCGTAGTGGGTTAGAGGAGGCATGATGATTCCTAGAACAACAAAATTTCACATTTTAGTTTACGTAAACCACTATTATAATGTGGAAGTTCTAGTGTGTGCCTATATGAAAACAATGTGGAGGTGCGGTTATCTTGACTCATTTTGATGCTCGAAAATCGTTTTATGCAAGTTTTGTTATAAAACAAAAGATAACCCAAACGCTCCTAATTCAATGTAGCTTCGTTTGAATGTACCTGAAAATACATATTGGTTATGTATTCCCTTTAGCATTCAAGAGACATTATGCAAGTGATGTTTTAAACATAACGTTTTGATTTTGTATTATCAATGTGAGACGAAAAAATATTTGTCCTACTTGTGAGAAATTTTTGGAAGGATTTGACATGGGGTGTTTTAGCAAACATGTTTATACTAATTAAAGATGCAATTCCTAACTATGGGAAACATGATTAGTTTTATTAAACACCTAATCTAATGCATGAGTTTTTCAAGTTAATGCATAACCCCAAGTTTTTGTTTTTGTGCAAGAAATAGAATTCCTAGACTCAGATCAGGATTGTAATCATGTTTAGAATACTTACAATGATGATTTAGTTGCAATGTAAATGAATGGAAGACCAAGAATTCGTAGGTATGGATGGATGGTAAAGTGAATAGTAGCAGTTTGGAACTGGTGGTATGAGATAATGGGTGTTTGGTTTAATATAAACAAAGATTTTGGTTCTGCAGGTCGGCGGATACGGCGGACCCCTGGAATGGGTTCCACCCATTATGCGTGAGGGTTCCGCCGACCCTGCTGAGAAAAATAGTTATGGATTTGTTTTGATTTTTGAGATTTTTGTCTAATGTCCAGAACTATAATGTAGGTTCCATGAGTCCTAAGCCTAGCCTAAGAAGGTTAAAAGGTTCACGTTTAAGGGGTTTTGTGAGAATGTCGGCTATGTTATCTTCGGAAGAAACTTTCTCAATTGAGATATTTCCTTTTTGAACATTGTCACGAAGGAAATGATGACGGATTTCAATATGTTTGGTACGAGCATGTTGAACCGGGTTTTTGCTAAGATCAATTGCCCCTTTGTTGTCACAAAGAATTGTGATGTCGTTGAGTTGAATTCCGTAGTCGACAAGAGCTTGCTTCATCCAAAGAGCTTGTTGACATGCCTTTCCAGCCGAAACGGCTTCCGTTTTTGAGATAGCAAGAGCCGTTTGCTTCTTAGATAACCATGAGGTGAGACAATGTCCAACAAAAGTACAAATACCACTTGTACTTTTTCTATCGACATAGTCACCGGCATGATCCGAGTCGGCATACACTATGGTGTCTATTCCCGTTCCTTTGGGATACCATAAACCTAAATGTGTAGTGCCCTTAATATACCTAAAAATCCTTTTAACGGCTTCGAGATGGGTAGTTTTAGGATCTTCTTGAAAACGAGCACATAGACAAACACTAAACATAATGTCGGGTCTACTAGCCGTTAGGTAAAGTAGACTACCAATCATACCTCTATATTTAGTGCTATCTACGGATTCACTTTCCTCATCCTTGGTGAGTTTAGTTTCCGTGGACATGGGAGTTTTGATAGGTTTCGAATCTTCTAGTCCAAATTTCTTAAGCATGTCCTTAATATATTTAGATTGGTTAAAGAAGATACCATCTTCTAGTTGTTTGATTTGGAGTCCTAGGAAAAAGTTGAGTTCTCCCATCATACTCATTTCAAACTCGTCATGCATGATTTTTGAGAAATCCACACATAATTCTTGACAAGTTGATCCGAATATAATGTCATCAACATAGATTTGGACTATGATAATATGTGAATCTTTCTTCTTAGTGAAGAGAGTATTATCAACTAAGCCCATGGTATACTTATGGTCAACTAGGAATGTTTTAAGTCGATCATACCATGCTTTTGGAGCTTGCTTAAGTCCGTATAGAGCCTTTTTAAGTTTGTAAACATGATTTGGTTTTTCAAAATCGATGAAGCCCGGTGGTTGAGCAACATACACTTCTTCATTAATGACTCCGTTTAGAAATGCACTTTTGACATCCATTTGAAAGAGTTTAAAATTGTGTGCACATGCATATGCGAGTAAAATTCTAATTGACTCGAGCCTAGCAACCGAAGCAAAAGTTTCATCGTAGTCAATGCCTTCTTGTTGGTTATATCCTTGTGCAACTAGCCTAGCTTTGTTTCTAGACACAATTCCATTTTCATCCATTTTATTACGAAATACCCATTTCGTTCCAATTATAGTTTAACTCTTTGGTTGAGGAACTAATGTCCATACATCATTCCTAACAAATTGGTTTAACTCTTCTTGCATTGCAATTACCCAAGACTCATCTTTAATTGCTTCATTAATATTTTTAGGTTCAATGGTTGACACGAAACAAAGGTAGTTGCTTTCATTTTGAACTTTTGACCTTAGTGTTCTTTCGTTAATGTTGCCAATGACACTATCTAATGGATGACTTTTAGATTCTTTTACATTGACAAGTTCTTTGTTAAATAGTTCATCTTCTTTGTCATCACTTAAAATTTCTTGATTTTTTATTGCTTGGCTTTCAACTAAGTCATCATCTACCAAAGGTGATGTCTTAGAGGGAGGTAGACTCTCGTCAAATGTTACGTTCAACGATTCCTCGACTCTTAAGGTTTCTTTGTTCAAAACAATGTATGCTTTACTATTTTGTGAATATCCAAGAAATACACCTTCATAAGACTTTGGGTCAAATTTGGTGAGATAATCCTTGGTATTAAGAATGAAACATTTACTCCCAAACACTCTAAAGTATCCTAATGTAAGCTTTTTACCTTTATATAGTTCATAAGGAGTTTTATTCAAAAATGGTCTAATTAAGACTCGATTTAAAATGTATGTTGATGTGTCAACGGCATTACACCAAAACTTTTGTGGAATGTTTTGTTCATTAAGCATTGTTCTACTCATCTCTTGCAATGTCCGGTTTTTACGTTCTACTACACCATTAGATTGAGGAGTACGTGGAGCCGAAAAGTTATGAGTTATACCATTATTATCACAAAAGTTTCCAAATTGAAATTCATTATCAAATTCACGACCGTGATCCGTTCTAATAGACACAATATTAGACCCTACTTGATTTTGAATTTTCTTACTTAGAATCTCAAATTTATCAAAAGCTTCATTTTTACTTTTCAAAAATTTTGTCCAAGTATATCTTGAGTAATCATCAACTATGACCAAAGTGTAGAAGTTGCCTCCATAACTTTGTATAGCGGATGGACCAAATAAATCCATATGCAAAAGTTCTAGACACCTAGATGTAGAAACCAAGTTTTTAGCCTTATGGCTATTATGGACTTGTTTACCGACTTTGCAAGCATCACAAAAGTGTTGGTCATATTTCAACTTAGGTAGGTTTCGAACTAAGTCTTTGGAGGAGAGGTTTTGGATTAGTCTCATGTTAGCATGTCCTAAACGTCTATGCCATAAAGTTGAAGATTCATCTAATGAGGTAAGACAAAGTTTGTCTCTAGATGTTGGATCCATCTTCATGACATATACGTTATTCTTAAGGACACCTTTGGCTATGGTTATACCATCTTTAAGTATTTTACTTCCGTTTTCACTAAAAAGAACATTATACTTATTACGACAAAGTTGACTAATACTAAGGAGATTAAAACCTAAGTTATCAACATGAGCTACATCATCAATAAAGAGGGAGTCGTGAGAGATTGTACCTTTTCCGATGATTTTGCTCTTAGCATTACTACCAAATGTAACATTACCTCCGTCACATTTGTGATAAGAAGTGAAGAGGCTTTTGTTACCCGTCATGTGCCTTGAACAACCGCTATCTTTAATCCATTCATCCGGTTCCAAACAAACTTTGAGGCACACCTATTTTATGAAAAACACTCAAACATTTGGTCCCCAATTTCTCATGGGTCCATTTTGGTTAAGCATGCCATTAATTTGTTCCAAGTATGAAAATAGAGCATAAGGGTTCCATGGCATGTGGTTTGGAGTTTGGTAATGTCTAGGAGTGTTTTGGTTCCAAACATGTTGGTAGTTTGGTCGAGCGTTGAAGTTGCTCTTTGGAAAGGGGCGTTTGGGAATTGGAGTCTTAGGTCTTGGTTGAGTAGTTTTAGCTCTAAATTCATTTTTACTAAATCCTACTCCAGTTTTAAACACAGGTTTTGTTCCACTTTTTTATGTAACTTTAACAAATTTTGAACGATCCGAAGTGGATGAGGTTACTGCTGCAGCGGGCCTGGCGGAACCTTCGGGACCAACGGGTGGAACCCTAAATTAGTTGGTCCTAGAAATGTTAGAAAAAGTAAACGAAAAGAGTAATAAGAAGTGAAAAGGACAGAGACACTTCCCAACCAGAAAGCACCTTGTCGTCCAGGCCTTAGCAAAGACAGACAAGAAGAAAGAGAGTTTCGTTAGAGGATGTTAGCCATGGGTCTTGTTCTGGAACACTTCACCAAGACCAAGTCGATCCGTATATAGAGTCATACTAATCGAGTCCTTCTTTATCTACTGAGTTGTAGTTGTTGGAAGAAAGAAAATAGCACGAGTACGCTTCGCAGGCCATGTTCGGAATTTTCAAAATCCATGGATCATTTCAAGTTTTAAAACACAATATATTTTAAAAGCTTGAGTAACGTAGCTCTTGATGCCAATTGTGGAAAACTAGAAGGGGGTTGAATAGTTTACCAATTAAAATCTTTTTAACTTGTTAAGTTAGCTTTGAAACTTTCCGTTTGATCAAAGATATGTACACAAACACAATATATAACATGCAAGTAAATGAAAGAAACGATCAAACCACAACACGAGTATTTATCGTGGTTCGGCTACAAGGACTCTTTTTCCTTGCCCTACGTCCACGCCCCGAGTATCCAACTCGAGAGTTTCTTTCACTAGTCAACAAGCTCCTTTCACCGGCGGAGAAAACCTTACACGTCGCTTATACTTTTACCGACACAAAGCTAGATGTCGAGTTCTTTACCAAGGGTACAACCACTCCCGTTAGTTCTTTACAAGGGTACAACTACTCCCTATACACTTTGTATTTTGAGGACTAAAATACTAACCGATCACTACTGAAAATACACAATCAAATGAAGTGTAAACTACACAAGTCTACACAATGCTAAGCTAACAAGTCTTGCCACGTTGTGTTGAATACTTGTTACTTTTAGTAAGCTTGTGAATCTCTTTGCTACAAAAAGAAACTTCACATATGAAATGTTAAGAGGTTAGATGAAAGAATGAATGTGTGTGTAAAAATATAATGTCAAGTGATGAGCCAAAATTCAACTTGTGGCTCAATATTTATAGCCAAAACCTTCTGCAGGTCTGGCGGATCAGGCGGACCCCTGAGAAGGGTTCCGCCTGTGTACCTCCAGGGTACCGCCGGGCTTGCAGTTGGTTTTGCAATAAATCTTGCAAACCAAACCAAGTCACATCTCATTACTCTTGCAAACCAAACAATGTCACATCACATAATATCAAGTCAAACACTAAACTTGCAAGCAACATCTAAGTAAGTCAAACACATTTCTTTCCATAAATGTATAATGACAAAACTTGCCATAAATGTGATGTGACAATTCTATTTTTAGAAAATAAGAAGTGTTGTTTTTTATGAAATGTAAAATGTAGCAAAAGTCTAGTTTATGCAAGTCTTTAAAACTAAGATTATGTTTTGCTTAGAAACTAAAGTTTACATTTGTCATTAACAAAACTTAGAGAAGATCGTAAAATATAAATAACGTTTTTAGGCGATATTTGTATTAACAATCTCCCTCTTTTTGTTGATGACAAAACATACACTCACAAAATCTTGGTTTTTAAGACTTAAAAAAATTATATTAAACTTGTTTTACTTAATTTATGAAAATCATATTAAGTTTTGAAAGTTCAATATATTTCTCCCCCTTTTTGTCGAAACAAAAAGTAGAGTAGCGAAGCGGAAAAATGCACTTGCTCCCCCTTGCTTGTTACTCCCCCTAAAAGGAGTGCCAAGGTGGAAAACATGGATTTTGGATCCTACAAAAAAAAGGGTTAGTTGGTGATATATATAAAGCCAAGTTTGTAGTTACCACACACATTGCAACCACAATACAAATGATCAACCAACAATGCACGAAAGTAAGTAGAAAGAATTAGCATTCCAAGTAAAATTTTGACTTATAAAAGTCAAAGGACATGAAATAGTAATATTCTTCTACTTCTAAAAACTTAAAAATTAACCAAGAAAGAAAACTAAATATTTATCTATCCCTTTTTAAATACTTCAACACATTTTGTTATCAATAAATTGTGAAAAAAAGTATATTATTTGAACTTTGTTAAATTTCTCAATAATTTGTTACTTCAAAGGTTTGAATATAGAAATGAGATAATGAATGGTCTTTTGGTAATTTTGTCTACTAGTTTTTAGAATTATTAGAATTTGCCAAACTGTAACAACCTGACAGCAAAACCACATCCAAATACTATATCATAACACTTGTTTAAATGATCTTATTGATTGCTTTTCATGCAGGCTGTGGAACAAAAGTTGTAACTAGAACCAACCAAGCCTTTTGCACATGAACATTGCTATCTATCCAACGCTGACAGCTGTAAAGATCGACCTAGAAGTTCCATTTTAGCCGAAAATTGTAACTATTTAAGCAGAAAAACTATCCTGAGCAGGAAATATCATTTTTAGCTGCTATACTTTATTTTGGGGTTATTTGTTAACAAGTAGGTGTTTACTGAGTTCTTGTTTGATAAACTTGATGCTGGAAACAACATCAATGGGATCATTGACCAGTAAGTAGGTGATGTACTGATTTCTCATTTTACAAGCACGTACCAGTAATAGTAATTATGGTAGTAATTATGGTACACCAATATGACCATTCACAAATTTTATGATGCCCTCATATTTCAACAACAAAATCAACTCGTGGAAGTTATAAATTGCAGACCAGATGGCAGAAAGAACATATCGAAAATGTAATGGGGCTAGATGCTAACAAGGGTTTTTTTTCACTCTTATGTAGCATTCTTATAGAAAAACTTAAAGCTAAAATTGCCTACTGATCACAAGATATAGAAGTTGATGATTTTGATCCACAATAATCCCTGCATTGTCATCATTCAAGGGTGTTTGTGTCACGTGTTCAACACTTGCACTAAAGTACTAAACTATCTGTGGGAACAATCATTTCTCTGTAATAGTGTGGTTTCAGTTTCTTAACTCGCATTTAGACAAGAACTTGTATTATTATACTGTATGGTATCCATGTCTGTGTTTCGTCTAGTTGATTGTAGTAAGCATAAGATCATCACTGCCGTTCATATATTCTTATCTTCAACAACGCATCATGGCTCCAACCAACATTCCAACCCCTAATAGTCTAAGAGGAAGATTATTCGACTTCTGATTAACTAACCATTACTTTCTTACCAGTGCTTGTTTTCAAAAGAATTATAATTTCCAGTCTGCATGTAACTATTCAAAATCAATACGTGTGCCATACAAGGAAAAGTACCTACCACCTAAGCAGGTATATGACTAAAAACAAGCTAAAGCCCAAATGACCGGAATCTGGGTTTGGTCACCGGAGAAGATGAAGATGAAGGGTAAAGGGTGGTGGTGTTGGTTGTGTGGTGGTAGAGAGTGGTGGTGGTGGTAGATGTGAAATAAAAGATAAAAATAACTTTGCAAATTTAGTCCCTGAATCAATAGTGATATGCCACGTGGACCTTAAAGCAGTGAAATGACGATAATACCCTCGGTGACATGGGCACTTAAAGATGAAACTAATGGAAAAGGCCTCTCAGTGGCGCTTTTGCAAAAATGTGGAACGTTGGTGTCTTTTTTGCGCTACTTTTTGTCTCGGTCCCGTTTTTGCAATTTCATAGAACGTTAAGAACCATTTTTGCAATTTACCCCCTTTTTTTTTATTCACCACCCATCACTTCCCATTTCGCATCCTATGCCAGCTACTTAATTAGTTTCTTAAATTGATTTTTTCTTATTAGCGCAACGGAATGAATTTTCTTACAACATTAGTTATACAATACAGTACGTCAAACTAAATAGGACAAAACTTAAAAGCGCAAGATACCTTCCGATATCTTGGCGTCACGGTCTCACTTCTTATCTATTCTTAAGTCGAGTCACGATCTTTGAAACACCATTTAACATTAACCTGCAAATTATGTGCGATAATTTTTAAGCCAAATGGCTCAACGAGCTCGTGTTTTTTGTATAAGAAATACCACATGCAATGCACGATGCTGATATTTGAGATCTCATTGTTAGAGCACTAGGTGTAGTCGGAGAGGAAGGCTTCGTCGTCCGACGTGGAGCCGTCAACGGCGAGCCGTTCCTCTTCACTACACCAAGAGGGGCTCGCCGTTCCTCCCCATAGCCAAACTCTCCGTCGTGACGACGAGATGAAACTTCTGACATTATGTACTTTTTTTTTTTTTTTTTTTTTTGACTTTGAATATTGAGATTGTAAAATGTATATGTATATGTATGTTTTTATTTGTGAAGGTGTTATAAGGATTTAATTATCAAGATGAAATGATAACTGAGTGATATAGATGAAGAAAAGAGGATGGGAGCGTGAGTTTTGAGCAAGTAGATAAGAGTTTGGTACTATGCTAAATATTAGGCTACTCACAGTGGCAACCCATATTGCATCATCTTTCCGGCTGCCACCTCAGCTTTCTCTCTCTTCAACCCATATTCATCTCTCTCATCACAGTGGCAACCCATATTGCATCATTTAAAAAAAAAAAAAAAAAAAAAAAAAAAAAAAAAAAAAAAACATTTTTAACACAAACACACATTTTATTAATAAAACGTAAAACCATTACATAAACGATACGATACGGAATTAAAAACATAAAAAAAAAAAAAAAAAAAAAAAAAAAAAAAAAAAAAAAAAACTTAAACGACTAAAAATTAAACACGCGAACACTTATTTAAAAACTAGTAATTTAGGTTGTGGCGTGCCTTGATGTCCGCTTTCATTCGCATAAGTTCCTCTCGTTGTCGTTCGGGCAAATTTGGGTCGATAGCCGAGTTGTAAAAAATCAATTCTTGATCCCGTTTGGTAGTTCTCAAGAGTTCCTTTTGTTCCTCCTGGCATTGAAAGAGCTTTTCTGTATATTCCAATTTTTTTTGTTTGATCGCTAGCTCTCGTTCCTTGATTTGTTTCCACGAGTCATCACGCTCTTTACCTTTTTCCTTCTTTCCCGGTCTTGATTTCCACACCTCAGCTATTAGCCCACTCATGAATGATTTTGATGTTTCATGAGAGGAGGTGGATGATTTCCTCCTTGCTCTGTCACGACCTTAACTTGACAACGAATTCTAGTCTTCCATTTGGACATGATCAAATTCATTGTCCGGTCTGAACCAGTTTCTTTCCAAAAGTAGGCTGCCACCTTGTCCCAAAATTTGTTCCGATTCATAGTGTTTCCTTTTTTTGCATTTTCAGAAACAAAGATGAAAGCTTTACAAAGAACGACCTCTTCTCTGCTAGACCATGGTTCAATTCTTTTGGCCGGTTCGGGTTCTTTGGCTTTGGCTTTGCTTTTCGCCTTTGTAGCACGTTGCGAAGGCTTCTTTTGCTTGACGGGTGATGTAGCTTCGATTTCGTCAGACTCATCGTCATCAACGGCCAAAGAACCGTGGAAAGAACCATGATAGGAACCGTGACCCGAACCTTGCCCCATCGAAACATCTTGACTCGGTTGGTTTTGGCTTGGATAGTCTTGGGTCGAATAGCCATAGTTATGAAAGTCTGCCCAATCATCCAAATTCATATCAATATTAGTAGACCGAATCGGAGAATGTTGTTGATACGGTTGGGAACAATGCAAGAAATCCATGTTAGGATGATAGGACGGCTCACTTGGTTCTTCGTGATGATTAACACGTTGTGGTGGGACAAAGGGACGATGAATGGAAAATAAGTTTTCTCTTTAATTGACTTGTGGTAATTGTGTTGGATATTCGAAGGATTGTGGACGAAAGCGTATGTTCCCTTGTTGTGGTGGTGTTATGCCGGTTAGTTCAAAGGTGTTTTGCGGAGAGAAATTTATGTCGGGTGCATTTTGTGTTAATCGGGATCGTCGGTTTTTTGATTGTGGAGTGTTTTTCTTTGACATTGTGTGTTTTTTGATGTGAATTTGGATGAATTATTTTTGAAATTGTATGTTTGAAAGTGAGGTTGATGTGGGTATTTATAGGATGAAAAGTGGTAAATGTTTTTTGAAAAAAAGTTTTTTTTTTAGCACCAAACGGCTACAAAAGGTGGAATAAATTTGAAAAGGTTGTGGAATATCGATCGGCAACTCGATCGATTTTGCATCCAAACGTCCGGCGATCGATTTCCCACAATGGCCACGCTCGATATTACTATCGATCGACCGATGTGTTCGATCGATTTTTTCCGAGCCACTACCAGTAGCCTTAGGGATAGATTCATTTATATATCTTGATATTAAGTTTATTTGGTTTACATAGTTGGGCTTATTTTCTTTTTACATAGTTGGGCTTTTTTTTAGCAGCTTAATTTTTTTTTAAATATAAGCATAAAATTTTAATTTTAGTTATTTTTGTTTTGAATGAAATAAATTTAATTTGATTGAAAAATGAATAAAAAAAATAAATGTGTAAGAGGTGGGACCCTAATGGGGAAGTTGAGGTTTGTTGTTTGGTAAGTGGGGGTTTTTTGTGGATAGTTGAAGTTGAGATGTTGGGTGATGTGGCAGGGGTGGGACCCGAATGAAGAGGCTTTCTACACCTATCGCTCTTAAAGTGAAACAAGCCGAAATATATATTTTCATTAAAATGTCTCCATTCACAATAATATACTCGATCAGTTTACAACGGCAAGAACACACTACAACAACAACAAAAACAACAACGAACCCAATCCCGCCGGAGCAGGGTATGGGGGAGGTAGAATGTAGACAGGTCCTACCACTACCCCAGGATAACCTAGGAATAGAGAGACTGCTTCCAATGAGACCTCCGGCAAGTGTAGGTGTGCGGGTGAAAAGGACAAGCAAAAAGAGCAAAAGGACAGTAAACAACAAGCAGAAGCAAGGCAAACAAAAACAAGAAACACAAACAAAAACGCACGGGGCCTATAGGAACGGGAAAGCAAAAGCAAGGCAAAGCAGGCAAACCTCGGAGGCAACAAAAAGCAAGGCAAAAGCAACGCATGGGGCCTAAAACAAAGGCAAAAGGGGGACCAAACTAACGCAAGGGGCAAGGCAACAAAAGGCGCCTAAAGGCCAAACACCTAACCACCTAAACCTACAAAGCCCCCAACCGGGACAACCCGCAAACCCTAATTCTATCTCTCCACGCATTCCTATCTGAGGTCATGTCTTCGGACAAGCGCAACTCCTTCATGTCGAGCTTAAGTCTATCCTCCCACCTAAGATTGGGTCTACCCCTTCTTCTCACTCCATCTACTACTAGCGCTTCGACTTTTCTAACTGGTGCTGATTGTGGCCTCCTCCTGACATGACCGAACCACCTCAACCTTCCTTCTCTCATCTTCGAGATAACATTCTCGACTTCCAGTTTAGCTCTAAAAACTCCGTTCGGAATCATGTCAAGCAAGGTTTTACCACAGGTCCATCTTAGCATTCTCAGTTCTGCCACCTCTACCCTGTTAGCTTGGACCTTGGTGATAGGCCAACACTCGGACCCGTATAACATAGCCGGTCTAATCGCCACCTTATAGAATTTTCCCTTTAACTTTAAGGGGACGTTCCTGTCACAAAGGACTCCCGACGCCGCCCTCCATCTCGCCTATCCAGCTCTAATCCGATGGGTTACATCTTCGTCGATCCTCCCTGATTTGTGGATCATCGAACCCAGATATCTAAAAGATTCCTTGGGTGGCAGTATCTGGTCACCAATAACGACATCAGTTTCCACGTGTCCTGGTTCGGTCCTCCTAAAATCACATCTCAGGTATTCAGTCTTCTCTCTGCTCACCCGCAGACCATTTTCTTCAAGAGCCTCTCTCCAGTGTTCGAGTCTGCTGTTCAGCCCTTCTGCCGATTCTGCCACCAACACAATGTCGTCAGCAAAAATCATGCTCCACGGGATACCCTCTTGTATCCCTCTAGATAACTCATCTAGAATCAAGGTGAAGAGGTAAGGACTGATGTCGGAACCCTGGTGGAGCCCAACTTCAACAGGGAAGAACTCTGAGGTCCCCACTGTGGACCTTACACGGGTCTTAGCCCCCTCGTACATATCCTTAATGACCCTCACAAATCTCCTTGGGGTTCCTTTATCGGTAAGCGTCCTCCAAATCAACTCTCTTGGGACGCTATCATATGCCTTTTCAAGATCAAGGAACGCCAAATGCAGGTCCTTTTGTCTTTCTCTATATTTCTCCATGAGACTTCTCAAAAGGTGAATAGCTTCAATCGAAGACCTGCCTGGCATAAAACCAAATTGGTTCTCAGACACCCGCGTCTCCCTTCTCAACCTTCTCTCAATAACTCTCTCCCAAAGCTTCATGGTGTGGCTAAGAAGCTTAATGCCCCTATAGTTGCCACACACTTGTGCGTCCCCCTTGTTCTTATAAATGGGGATGACTTCACTGAGTCTCCATTCTTCTGGCATCTTAGCACCGAAAAAGATCTTGTTGAAAAGGCGTGTCAGCCATTCTACCCCCTCGTCACCTAGACACCTCCAGGCTTCTATGGGGATTTGGTCCGGCCCTACTGCTTTGTTTCTTCCCATCTTCTGTAGTGTAACCTTCACTTCCGGTTGGCTAATCCTCGAATAGTAGCACTCTGGCCGTTGGCTAGGGCTTTCATCCTCCCCGCTTCCCTCAGTACTTCCTACGGGACTTCCTTCGTTGAAAAGAGATGAGAAATACTCCATCCATCTTTTCCTAATATCATCTTCGTTCACAATGGTTTGCCCACCTTCGTCTTTTATATACTTTACATTACCTAAATCCCTCTTTCTTCTCTCTCGGGCTATAGCAATCCTGTATATATCGTTAGCCCCCTCTTTGGAGTCTAATCTCTTATACAGATCTTCATACGCCTTATCCTTCGCCTGAGCTACTGCCTTTTTCGCTTCTCTTTTAGCTACTTTATACCTCTCTTCTGCGGCGGTAATGTCAGCTTGCTGTCCCTCTCGGCACACAAGAAGATCTCTGAACCTAGATTGTTTCACTGCAACTTTGGCTTGCACTTCCTCACTAAACCACCAAGATTCCCTGTTGGACGGCAGGGTCCTCGAGGCCCCGCTAGCCATCCCAAGGGAATCCTTAGCAGCTTCCTTAATGATGTCGGCAAGAGTGTTCCACATCAGGTTCGCGTCTCCAGCAATTAAGTCCTCCGACTGAGTAGCAAAACCCTCTGTGGCCTTTACTCTAAAGGACTCTGCCGCCTCGCCGTCCAGATTCTTCCATAGAATCCTTGGCGACCTGGCCGGTGCTCTCCTAGGTTGTTGCCTCTTGAAAAGTGTATCCAATGCTAACAATTTATGTTGGGATGAGCAAGCCTCGCCAGGGAAAACCCTGCAATCCCTACATGCTCTAAGCTCCCTTCTTCGTACCAGCAGATAATCAATTTGGGTGTTGTGACCCCCACTCTGGAAGGTGATCAAGTGAACATCTCTCTTCTTGAAGAAAGAGTTCACTACTACCAAGTCGTGGGCAGTAGCAAACTCTAAAATCGAACTACCTTCGTCATTCCTAGCTCCAAAGCCAAAACCTCCGTGTAGCCATCTGCAGTCGCACGTAATTTACCATAATTCATATTCAATAACGATAATATGCATACAATATACAATAAGCATGATAAATAACACATATCCTAGCTAGATCAAGTAAAAACAAGACAGAAAATAACACATGATTCACATGCTTACGAGCCCATATATATCACCCTTTGAACATCGATCCATGCTTAATTGGCTTGTACCTTTATAAATTCTCACTATTTTTCTAGTTTGTTTGTGAGGAGCTGCATCTTATGGGAGGCTATTTTTCAAAGACGCTCACCGTTGGATTATAGAAGCCTGTTGCTCAAGTTCCAAAACCGGAAGCTCACGCTCTTGGACGTTCTTGATGACCTCTTCTAATACGCCAAGGAGTCTTGCTCCTTCGTTCACTTCCGTAGCTCTCTCTTATGTTCGACTTTCACCGCATTTCCGGTTATATATAACTTGCGGTATATTTGTGAGACAAGCTCTTGTCTCACAAATATACCGCAAGTTATATATAACCCAGAAATGCGGTGAAAGTCGAACATAAGAGAGAGCTACGGAGAGCAAGACTCCTTGGCGTATCAGAAGAGGTCATCAAGAACGTCCAAGAGCGTGAGCTTCCGGTTTTGGAACTTGAGCAACAGGCTTCTATAATCCAATAGCGAGCGTCATCTTTGAAAAATGGCCTCCCATATCACGTACAAACACACTAGAAAAATATAGAGCAAGTGAGAATTTATAAAGGGAGGTATTCGAAGTAAAAAAATATGGTTTCCCTGTGTGTAACAACAGTCAAGAAAGGAGTGGTATGCAACTTTTTGGTTTGTTACATGGTGTGGGTAGGAAATGATCTCGCAACTTGTCTAACAATATACCGCAAGTAATTGTTGAAAGGTTAAACCCGTGGGTTGCAATGTATTATTCCACAACTATTTATAAGTACAAAACATAAGAAACCCTAACGGGCCCTAAGCCCACAAACAGGCTTGGGCTTACTAACATAATCTATTCTCTAATACTCCCCCGCAGTCCGAGCGGCGAAATCGCGAGCTCGAGACTGGAGGTTATTAATCGAAAAGTAAAGATAATGATAAACTTAAAGATTTCTTGTTGACGAGCAATGCACTGGTATGCAACTTCTTGATATCTCTTCATGTAGTTTAGCTTGCATGGGAAGGGAAGTCTGTAAACTTTCCAAAACCTTTTTTTTTTAAGGAGGAAACAAAGACTATGATGGAAAGTAAATAAAGCTTATGATTAAGAGTCATTTTGGAACGGAGAAAATCAATCGGAGATTTTTTTATTTTATTTATTTATTTATTTATTTATTTTTTTCGGCATGTTTAAACCATTGAAACACATGCAAACGAAAAACATAGACAGAAAAGTAATCAATGGGTACTTGCTTTAAAGGGAGAGAGATGATTTTTTTTTTTTTTTTTTTTTTTTTTTTTTTTTTTTTTTTTTTTTTTTTTTTAAGTTGCACAAAGCTATTGTTTGAAGAAAGAAACATATTACGATAGAAAGAAGAAAGGGATACTTAGATTCATTTAAAACACGAACAGAAAACAAAGGCGGACATTGGTTGCTAACTTGCTATTGCACATAAGGCAAAACAAGAACATTAAAGAAAGAAAGGGTAGTGAGGGTGGCCAAAACTAATCAAGCGATTGATTTGTTTGTTTGTTTGTTTTTTTTTTTTTTAAGTAAAATCATATTTGTAATTGGAAAAAGGGAAATATGTAACGTAAAAACCATATGGAGAAGATAAATGGTGACAGAAGGAGAAGGATAAGGAGAAAATTTGACGGGGTGGGTGGTAAGAGACAGCGGCTCATGATGGCTGACTAGGTCATAGAATCAAACCTTCTCTGATACCATGTTGAAAGGTTAAACTCGTGGGTTGTAATGTATTATTCCACAACTATTTATAAGTACAAAACATAAGAAACCCTAACGGGCCCTAAGCCCACAAACGGGCTTGGGCTTACTAACATAATCTATTATGTAAATAACAAGAATATGCAGTGAAAGTGGAACAAAATATCTATGTTATAGGTTATAGTAGAAATAGAAGTGTTTGATTGGATGATCTCAAGAGTTTCAGTTTGTTGCTATTTGTAGGCTGGGAACGAACAAGTAACCATGCGTAAGTTATAGCTCAGGCATTGACGAGTTGTACTTTTATGGGATCAATTATTGGTGGTCATATTGACTTATTGAATTACTACGTACAAATATGTTAAAAAAAAAAAAAAAAAAAAAAAAAAAAAAAAAAAAAAAAAAAAAAAAAATTACTACGTACAAAACTAAATAATGCAACACTGGTAGAGATTACTTGTACAGGTATGTACAACCTTTCGACCAATTCAATAAGATCCTTCAAATATTTGGGGAGGTTCTTGCATTAAAATTTACAATTGATGTATACCCATCAGCTTCCATACATTTCTTTTTAGATCAACACTTCACATTAATGGTTACCTTTTACATAGAGATACTATCATAAGCAAAACTCAACTTACAAACTTCCTAAAGTATCAGCACACACTAATTTGAATTAAACAGGCAGCAGAACTTAACGTAGGAGTCGTCTAAAGCAAGTTGACTCACAAGTCACGTACATCAACCCACATACAATTAAAAATGACCTGTTCAAGCACAAGTTCACAACTACATACTATACTTGAGGTGCTTCAGTATATCCAGTAGCATAATATGCATGTAATACTTGAGCAAACTTTTGTGGAAAAGAACTATATACTTTCATTCTTACTAAAAGAATTCCAACACAACTTTCCCTTCCGAATTAAAAAACCTATTGCGAAAATCCATACAACCAAACTATTAATTGGTTCATATTAAATCATTAATTCGGAGAGCCTAAATCCAATAAGATTCACCTATTTGTATCGGCTTTGACTCTTTTATAGTCAGCATTACGTAGTACTTCTTTGCTTTGACTCTCCACATCATCAGATCCATAATTTGGGATCCTAAATCCAATAGATTCGCCTATTTTACCCTAAAAAACTTTAGCTATTATCTGAACTTTTGCAAATAATAAGTGTTATAAATGCAATGGCAGAAATAACATTCTATTAACTAAAATTTACAGTTACTATACAGATATCTTAAAACATGTTTTTTTTTTTTTTTTTTTTTTTTTTTTTTTTTTTTTTTTTTTATATATATAATTATTTTGAGTACAATAAAATTGTTACTGAGGAAGTATATCTATATGAAGAAAAAAAAAAGTAGCAGCAATCGAGAAAACTAACACAAATTACGTGGAAGCTTGTTGCATACCCGAGGTCAAAGACCAGACCATGATATTGATGCCAGCCTACCAATAAATGCACACTGGAGACACATGCACTAACACAATAAACGTAAGTGTAGCGTATGAGACAATCAAGAGCCCTAGTTACATGAACACCTAGAATGGCATACATGCCACAGATAGATAAGAAGAAGAAGAAACATGCTAGAACACAGCGTAAAGAGAAGAAAGATCCTCCCAGCTTCAACAAAAGTATATCTTCTCTAGGACACAAGGGCCCTACATGTGTCAGGGTCACTGCAAAAATAGGGTAGGAATATTAAAAAATAAATAAATAAATAAATAAAAACTTGGTAAGAAAATATATAAAATAAACTTCTGGGCTTACTAGTCAGCTAAACAAATACTAGTAATACAGTTTGCAGGAACAGCTAGAGTAAAATTAAAAAAAGGGTACGTAACTAGAATTTCTTTTTGTTGTTTTATAAAGTTTGGATCGAAACAAAATTATTCGCCACATTTACTCATCGTTAGAAGATAATAACGATAAAACATGAAAGAAAACAAGGTCACACCGGCTCGCTTTTTATCTCCGCCATGAAATAAAGTTATTAACAAAATGAAACATTGCATTCTAGCACTCGCAATTTTCACCCATTGCATTCTAGCACTCGCAATTTTCTCCCAGAAAACTAGGGAAAAGAAGTCCATTTAGGTACATTTTGATATGTTGTGGGCCTCTCTAAAAATTGAACAAATAGGTCCATTAGGTCAGTCAATAAGAGAAGTGTTTAACAATGAACAAACGGGTCTAGGTTTCGATGGCATGTCACTTGAAGAACCTTTGGAAAATGTGTGACATCGTCAAGGTGAATTTCGTTAGGCACATTTTAGAGTTGTTAAGCATGTCATCCAGTGTTCAAAAACATATGGATGAGGCTAATAATGAAAGTTAGATTATCTAAATCAGGCCGGTAGACAGCATTATAATTAATTTAGTAACTTTTTAGTAACAAAGTGAGACTATGAGATATAAACTTAATCAAATTTTTTCCAACTTTGAATGAAAGACATCCCCACAGTAATTACTAGAGTCCTATGTATGTCGGTAAAGTTGTTGTTTGGTTGATAATTGGGTGTAATTATAAGATATGTTCATGTCAACATTGCAACCAAGCTAGACAGATTCATAATCAGTTAGAGGCTATTAACATAAGATAAATGTATGAATAGAAAGTTAACAACGATAAGGAAGGAAGATGAGTAAAAGAAAAAATAGAAAGGCATTGAACATACAATTTCCAGTTCTCTGGCAACTGGTCCTGTGACTTGAGGAAGGGAGCAGCCATATCCATATAATGGATGGTGGTTATTAAATCCTCCTTGGCCCAGTAGTCATCCTTGTTCTCCTTTAATCGGTCCACGTATACAAGTGCTTCCTTAACCAACATATGAATAAGTAGCGGAAGTCCTATCAAATAAAAAATGGCTAGTGATTGAGCTTGTTGACTAGTTATTTGTTTTATTTTGAACGGGTGATTAATTAACTAGCATCAATGAACAACCTAACAGCCAAAAGAATGGAAATACACGTACTAAGAGGAATCTCAGAACAACTTTGGGATGAAGGTGTAAGACGCATCTTGGCAAACTTGTCCCCGAGCTGAAGAGATAAACAGAAAAGTGAAATTGAAATCAACAAATTAATAACAGCTAAGTTGACCCAATTTTTGTTTGGTGGTACAATTCAAAAATAGTGAAGAGTGTATATATATATATATATATATATATATATATATATATATATATATATATATATATATATATGATGCTTTCTTTGTAACTTACTGTAACTCAAATAAGACAACTGTCAGAAATACTGCAGAAACGATAAGTTAACTACTCCGTATAACTTTTCTTACCCCCTTGTATGGCTTAGCTGATGCCCTTTTACCCTTCTTACTGTTCGACACAACTTGCAAAACTTTACGTTGGGAAGGTGTAAGCTGCATCTTGGCAAACTTGCCCGCGAGCTGAGCGGATTAATAACCAATAAATTATACAGTTTTTTTATAAGTCAAACAACACATATATATCAGATCATTTGATTGTATAAATAATTCATCATTGTTCTTACATCATCCTGAGCAGAGACGGTGTTCTTCTTGTATGGCTTAATACTGATCCACAAATCCATAGCGGGTCACATTTAACATGAAATCATCAAGTAGTAAAAAAAAACTACCCAAAAGAGAAATCATTACAATACAACTTACGCCCTCTTTTTGCGCAATCGACTACCCATGGTCCTCTGATGGAGAAACCCTAATGTGAATTGCCGACCAATGGAAATATTCAAATTATAAGATGATAGTATTTTAGTCCCTTACATTGTTTCGGGTTCATCTGTTTTGCCTTTTTTTTTTTTTTTTTTTTTTTTTTTTTTTTTTTTTTTTAGGTTAATAATTTATTTTATTTATACGTTTTTTGGCAATATCTTTACTGATTAGTTTTATGGCAAAAATTTGATGAAATTTTGCTTAGTTTATATTATTTTATTTATTATTTATTTTATATTTTTGTTTAGTAATTTGTTTGGTTTGTATAATCTGTGAACATATTTTAGTTTATTGTATTTTTTTTTGATAATAAATTTACGGATATCAAAAATTTCGTTTAGCTCGTGTTCGTTCGGGCTCGAGCCCGTTGGCTCGTGTCCGTTCGGGCTCGAGCCCGTTTGACCCGTGCCCGTTCGGACTCGAGCCCATTTGGCCCATTGCCCGTTCGGGCTTAAAAATTTGTATAATATGCTTTATTATTTGTATTAGTGACATTTAATGCAGAAATTGTGTTTAAGTTAGTTGTACAATATGCTTGATAATTTGTATTTCTTATGTAAGAGGTGTTTTAATAAGTGTATTAATTATATTTATTGACTATTTAATTAATTGTATTTAATGTACATAATTCAATTTTAAGTCATTAATTTTAAACTTTAATGGCAAAGACGAAGTGGTGTGTACATGAAGCTACTAAACTTGTACATGTCTAATTATATCTCATTTATTGTATTAAATGTCTAATTGTCTTGAATCACGTGTACTTTTAGCGTTGAAATGTGTAATGCTAATTTTAAGTATTCTATTAATAGTAGTCATCCATGCTTTATAATATAGTATTCTTATTATTTTTTTATTATTAATTTATTATAAACATCACTTTATTAGAAACTCAAAAGATTTACAAGAAGTTAGTGGGAAGCCGAGATACCAACTGGGCTCCCACTCCTCTAGCTATAGAAAATCCAATCCTACTAAATATATGCGCAGCAACACGTGTTCCAATGTCTTGGGTCATCGAGAACTTTCGGATTCGCTTCAATAAGGTCACTTCATCCTTCTTAAGTTCCCTAAAAGAAGAGAAAGAGAATGGGGGGAATCCATATCCAATACTCGCGCACTTAGCCTCATACTTGACGCGTTTACGTTGCGCAGCCTCAATTACCGCATGACCCGGCACAAAATCAACCATTCCATTTTGCGTCAAGGGCGATGACCCAGTCAAATCAACACATACATCAAGTCCTCCGTCCCATGAGTAGAGCAACATATCAGAAGGACATAAGGATTTGTCCCTCTCCCCACAAAGCCCAACATCAACCTCTTTACGAGCCGAAATCCCCGACCGAGAACATATGTCAACAAGAACATCACGTACTACATTATGCCGATGTTTAATACCAATAATACGCGCACGATACAACATGATCTCCATAAACATCCCCAGTAAATACCCTAGAACAAGCTGAGCATGACTTTTGAAAACAGAATAGGGGAACACCTAGCCGATAACATAACACAAATCTATAGGTCCTAGCATTCATAGTCTGTCCCAACCCAGATATCGGAACCACCCTAAGCCAGTCTAAAGTGTACTCCTCCATTTGTAATTTCCATAACGCCATTTGTCGAGTAGATAAAGAAAATGTAGATTCGGCTATTTGTGTAACATGTGTGAAATATATATCTGCCAATTTTTTCATGAGTTTGGGGGCAGCGATCTCACATGGATTACTCAAAAGGTCAATCTCTATTTTCGCATTAAAAGCACACAATGCATCATCAAAGAAAGGCCCGGAAGTCACAATACCAGAATGTCGAAGCAACTGAGACTGCAAGATAGAAGATTGAAGTCTAGACGCAAGAAAAGCATAATTGAAGACGTCACCTGCAGAATAAACACCAAGCCCCCCGAACGCAAAGGGTAAAGTAGCAAGCCTCCATTGCCAATCACCAAAACCAGGTCCAGAAGCAGTAACAATACGTTCAAAAGTAGAACGAAGAGCCACATCAAAGGAAATCTGAGCACGCTCAAAGACCGGGGGGAGCAAGTACGCATAGAAAAATATACTTTTGAAATACTGGCACAAGCACGAAGGCCCTTTTCATAACAAGCTCACTACTAAAATCAAAATCCACACTAGCAGGCCCACCAAGTAATTTAACATCGTGCGAAGGTCGGGCAATATTAGGTGGGAGAACACCCGCAAGCCTGCTTCTGGGGTCTTCCTTTGGCCAAAAAACTTCAGTTTTATCAACATTTAGGTGCAAACCACAACCAGGTCCATCCACCATGATAAGATCTAAAACCTTCCCCACAATCAAAGTATCTCCAATAATAGTGTCATCATCCAGATACCAAGCTTGAAGATAAAGGCTAAAGGAGTCTCTAATCTAACACACCAAAGGATGTAAGACTAAAGAAAAAAGCAAAGGACCAAGTGAATCACCTTGTTGTACACCTTGATGCGACCATAAAGTGTATTCCCCATAATATAATCTAGCTGGGCTGGAGTAGCAAAATTCCACCCAATGTGAAAGAGCAGGACAACGAAGGCGAACCTCGTGTAGCATAACCTCACGATCCACTAAGTTAAAGGCATTTTTGAAGTCCACCAACAACATCGAAAGACCCACATCATTCCCACGATCTTCAACAAACCGATTCACGGCATGAAGAATAGCCTCACCTCCTACAGACACCCCGACACCAAACTGTAGGTCATTTAAATAACCATCCAATGAATGGCCAATCATAGTAGCACTAACCTTGGAAACTAAATGCCTCCAAACGGTCCCCACAACAATAGGATGAATACCACCTCCTGGCTTGACCAGCGGTGTGAGAGGAGCACTAGCAATATACTCACCCAACGCCCTCGGGCATTGACCATCAAGAAAAAGATTTACCACTTGGGTTATAGAAATGACTAACTCATCCGAAATAGCCACTGCAGCACGACTTAAACAATCCAAAAGGTGTTGGGCACGTAAACTATCCCGACCACAAGAAGTACCGCGAGGGAAACTCTTAGTCATGTCAAGAACCACAGTAGGGGATGCAACAAGGTGATGATGATCAATTGGTAAATGTAGCAAAGAATGAGCAGGTTTGAAGGGGTGCTTAGCCTTTAAGTCTTCAAGAGTAACATCATTATAACGAGCAACACCTAAAGAAGAAAGAACTCTGGCAGCTGCAGTGTAATGACCATCACAAATCTTCCTCTTACATTCCTTGACATTACGTTCATCCAAGTCCAAGTTTTCATCATCAATATTAGACTAAGATGGGGAGGGTTCAGCTAAGACCTTTTTCACAAGCTGCAAACTACCACCAGGCATACCCCAAGATCGAATGGCAGCAACTCAGCAACAATATACTATTCCTGGCGTTAACGTTAATAGCAGACCTGCACTTGTAATTACTCCTCGGGTTAAAGGTTTTAAGGAGGCAAGACTAACAAACTAACCCAACAAGTGATGTCATCAGGCGTGCAGATCACCTTATCAAGAGCAACTTTTAATACCGAGAGAATCCCAAGCGATATTTGGGAGGGATGGATTTGACACTGCGCAACCCCTTAGAAAGCAAAGTGTCAAGGAGAGGTATATCAAAACCAACATGCCCGTATAAAAACAAATCATCGACATGTGCAACAGTAGAAGGAACTTGTGGTCTAGGGATATCATACAACATAAACCTAACAACACCATCACCACAATCAGGAGGTGACACATAATCAAAACCCTCACCATGACGACACTTGGCCCAGAAAGTATGCATTTTGAAACAAACACCACATAACCAAAGTCCCATTCGCTTAAGAGTAACCTCGGCCCTCTAAAAAACAACCAAATCGGAAACAAGATAGTGTTTAGATATAGCTTTTGCCTCATCATTGCAATGTCGATCATGAAGATGTTTGATCAACGAAGTCTTAATAAGCCCCTTTCCACCACCATCATGACATCCACTAAGACTCGCAAAGGGACAATGTAATCTCACAATAGGCATAGGAAGGAGGGTAATACAAAACAGTTCGCGAGCCACAGAACCAAAGATTAAACCACCACTGTTCTAGAACCAAAGAAGTAGCACAATACCACAATATACCACAAAACCAAAACCACATAATCGACACCACCACAATTCACGATACACTACACAACCTGTGGAAAACTAGAAGGGGGGTTGAATAGTTTTAGCGTTTTTAAAACTTTTTAACTTGTTTAGATAGCTTTGAAACTTTCCGTTTGATCAAAGATATATGCACAAACACAATATATATAACATGCAAGTAAAGGAAAGAAACGATCAAACCACAACACGAGTATTTATCGTGGTTCGGCTACAAGGACTCTTTTTCCTTGCCCTACGTCCACGCCCCGAGTATCCAACTCGAGAGTTTCTTTCACTAGTTAACAAGCTCCTTTCACCGGCGGAGAAAACCTTACACGTCGCTTATACTTTTACCGACACAAAGCTAAATGTCGAGTTCTTTTACAAGGGTACAACCACTCCCGTTTAGTTCTTTTACTAGGGTACAACAACTCCCAACACTCTTTGTATTTTGAGGACTAAAATACTAACCACTCACTTCAGAATATACACAAACAAATGACGCGTAAACAACACGAGTTTACACAATACTAGGCTACCAAGTCTTGCAACGTTGTGTTGGAAACTTGTAACTTTAGACGACCTTGTGAGCTTCTTTGCTACAAAAGGAAACTTCACATTTACGATGTTAAGATGTTAGAAAGAAAGATGAGTGTGTGTGTAAAAATGATCTCAAGAGGTTAGCCAAAAATCAAGTTATGGCTTGGTATTTATAGCACAACAAACTGTGTGCTCGGCGGATCAGGCGGAACCCTCAAATGGGTTCCGCCCGTGTACCCCCAGGGTACCGTCGGGTCTGCAGTAGGTTTTTGCAATTACTCTTCAAACCAAACAAGGTCTTGTCTCATAACTTCTATCAACCAAACAATGTCACATCACTTAAAGTAAGTCAAACATGATACTTGCAAGCAACATGAAAGCAAGTCAAACACATAACTTGCCATAAATACATAATGACAAAACTTGCCATAAATGTGATGTGACTATTTCTAATTTAAGAAATAAACTTGTGTTATGTTTTATGAAATGTAAAATGTAGCAAAAGTCTTGTTTATGCAAGTCTTAAAAACTAAGAATATGTTTTGCTTAAAACTAAAGTTTACATTTTGTCGTTAACAAAACTTAGCGAAGATCGTAAAATATAAATAACGTTTTTAGGCGATATTTGTATTAACAATCTCCCCCTTTTTGTTGATGACAAAACATAAACTTTGTTTTTAAGTAACACACAAAATCTTGGTTTTTAAGACTTAAAAAAAATTATATTAACCTTGTTTTACTTAAGAGATGAAAAGCACATCAAGTATTGAAGGTTTAATATATTTCTCCCCCTTTTTGTCGAAACAAAAAGTAGAGTAGCGAAGCGGAATAATCGCCATGCTCCCCCTTGGTCGATACTCCCCCTAAATGGAGTACCAATATGGGAAACATGGATTTTGAGACCTACAAAAAAATGGTTAGTTGGTGATATATATAGTTAAGCTTGTAGTTACCACACACAATGCAACCACAATGACAACACAAAAATCAACCAACAATGCACAAAAGTAAGTAGAAAGAAATTTTATTCCAAGTAAAATTTTGACTTATAAAATTCAAAAGACAAGAAATGCTAACTATTCTTCTACTTAGTAACCAAAAACTAAAAAAAAAAATAACCAAGAAAATAAAAAAAATCCTACATTCCTAAGTTGGGGCAAACGGCCTCCAAGGGTTGTTTAGGATTTGTTGGGGTGGGAAAGTGCATCCAAACGTTCAATGACATGTTGGAATGCAAACCGGGTTTCATTTTGGAATTGGTGAAGCAAGGTTTTTATGCTTTCACCCATTTGCTCACAATTTGAGCAAACATGGGGATGGTTGGGTGAAAATGGGTTGGTTTTGGTTTCTTGGTTTAGGGGTTGGTTTGGTTTTGGTTCTTGGGTGGAGGATGGATTTGGTATTGATTCAAGCAAGGTGGTTTGAAATTCCATTGCTTGATGAAGTTGGTTGTCAACCATGCTTTGTATTTCCTCAAAAGAAGGAAAGAAAGACTCATAGGTATGGGCTTGAGAAGGAGGTGGAGTTGGGTGATCATGGTGTTCAAAATTTGGTTCTCCATAGAGAGGACCATGGATTTCACGGTAGATTGGGTGAAATAACAACGGTTTGGGTGGTTGGTACACTTGTTGTGGTGGTTGGTTAAGTTCAAGATCTTCATCAAGGTCAAGAATTGACCTTGGTGAGTGAGTTGCAAAAGGTGGTGGTTGATTATGTCTTGGTGGAAGATCATTTATATCTTGGACATATGGGTGTGGTGATGTTGGAGGAGACCCAAAAAGTTCCATAGGTTCAATTTTTGGTAATGGTGATGGTGATGAAGTCTTTGATGGTTGAGTTGGAGCACTTGGTGGAGTTGGGTCAATAGGTGATTTAGTAGGTGGTGGAGTGTGCTCATTTGGTTGTTTGGGTGATGGAGATGGAGATGCAAGATTCAAAAAGTGTTCATTTTTTATAGGTGATGTGAATTAATCCGAGGATGAGGAGCTAAGGTTGATGGATTGGTTTGACCATAGTGGTTTTACACTTATCCGGGCGGTTCTACGGATGGGTCGTGATGGTTGAGAGGTGTTTGTTGACTTGGTCATGGTTTAAAATGGTTTAAAGTTTCAGAATTTGTGATGAAGAAGGTGTGGTTTGAGAGTGTTTAGGATGGTTTAATTTATAGTGATGAAGATTTGTGGGAAGGAGTGTTTGGATTTGATGTTAGTCCATACAAAAATGGTGGTTCCTAATGATTTGGAAAACTTAATTGTGGGTTTTCATGTCATGGAAGTCAATCCAATGAAAATGGTGAAGTGAGAAGACAAGTTTTTGCACTAAATGCATAGTGGTTGTGGTAGATTTTGGTTGTATAAATCTCAGGGATTTCAAGGATCCCTTAGAAGGGTTCCTTCCTTTATGTTTGAGGGGTCCATGAGGTTGTTATGGTTAAATTTGAATTTTGGCGGGAATTGGTTTTGGTTAAGTTCATGGAAGAAGGAGTATCCTATTATGCTAAACACATTGCAAGTAATGGGTTTCTACCTAAAAGGATTGTATTTTGTTGTTTCAATGTTGAATTGGTGAAAAAGAAAATAGAAATTCTGCAGTCAACTGGCGGCACCCTGGAAATACACAGGCGGAACCCAAATTAGGGTGCCGTCTGGTCCGTTGGGCCAAACCTGGGTTACCCAGATTTTGCACTGGCGGAACCCAAATTTGGGATCCGTCGGATCCGCCAGGCCTGAAAAACTTCACAGTCCGCGTTTTTGACCCGCGAAACGATTTTCAAAATTTTCGAAAACTCCTAAAATCAAAGAGATACTTCATTTCTGGTTAGGCAATGCAAAAATTAGACACCTAAACACACATATCATAGGAGTTTGACCTTGAGGTCGAGAATTTCACCATACTTAGTGAAAATTCCATAACCATGAAAATTTGACAACTCGCCAAAAGTTGTCTTCCTGCAACATTGTTAGTTGAAACATGTTCCAAAGTGTATCAAACATTGTACTAACACACAAATTCATCACAAATATTGTTTAAACGACCAAATTGTTTCAATAGCACCTTGTGCCAAACACTCCTAACACACCCGCACTCATTGACGGTCCATTTTCTTCTTCATCTTCCCGAGGAATCTCCCGATGTTTTTGAACATCCCCTTTGTTTGCTTGAACTCTTCCGACTCATTTGGAATATCCGGAAGTTGGGAAAGGTATTCTAGAGGTGGGAGCCTAGAGTTTGGCAAATTGTCATCTTCACTCATTGAGGAAGATGAAGATGAGGTAGGAGGATGTGGACGTTTTCCTTGGGCTTTGTAAACTCTCTTATCACTAAGTGGAACAAAGGTGTGTGGAATGAGAGAGTAGTCAAGACGAAGACCATTTGAAGTTGGTGGAATGGGTGAGATGAACCTAAAGAGACGGGTCAAGAGCATTCCATATGGCATAGCCGTTGTGCCATGCACGGGAATGTCGGCCATTCTCTTTGCCATGTAGTAGGCAAGGTTGAAGGGTTGCCTAACGGACAAGGAGTAGAGCATGTAGCAAAGGCAAAGGTTGATATGGTCACGGTTCCCTATTGTGCTAATGACATTTGCTCTAAGGACTTCCTCCCATTTCTTGAATTGGGGTTTGAGTTCGTTCATTTCCATTCCATATGGGTCCTTATCGACCTCATTCCCCGAACGGGTTCTCCTAGTGGTGGTGGTCCTAACAAAGAGGTGGTCACGGAGTATGTCTTTTGAGACAAGGGGTGTGTCATAAGGGTGGATACGGTCTTGAAGGTTGTCAAGAGTTGAGAGGGAGTGCAAGTCGGAATAGAGGCAAGTACCATGGTTTGGAACACCTAAGATTTGAGCAAACTCCTCAAGAGTGAAGGAGTATTGGTGACCGCTAACCCTAAAGTGGATAGACATATGACCATAATCATCCGTTGAGAGGACGCATGATGCATAGAACTCTAGAATGAACCTAGGACAAATAGGCTCGTCGATATTCAAAAGACACTCAAAGTTTATTGTGGCAAAATCGGCGTAAAGGTTTGTGCCTTCTAGGAAAGATGGGTCTATGGTTCTACCCTCATGGACATAGTGTTTTTCTAGGGCTTTGAAAACGTTTACTTGATTTGCGGTAAGACCTTTGGTTTTGTGATGTTTTGGTAGGTACTTAATGGTGTCCTTGTGGTCGTAGTGGGTTAGAGGAGGCATGATGATTCCTAGAACAACAAAATTTCACATTTTAGTTTACGTAAACCATTATTATAATGTGGAAGTTCTAGTGTGTGCCTATATGAAAACAATGTGGAGGTGCGGTTATCTTGACTCATTTTGATGCTTCAAAATCGTTTTATGCAAGTTTTGTTATAAAACAAAAGATAACCCAAACGCTCCTAGTTCAATGTAGCTTCGTTTGAATGTACCCAAAAATACATATTGGTTATGTATTCCCTTTAGCATTCAAGAGACATTATGCAAGTGATGTTTTAAACATAACGTTTTGATTTTGTATTCTCAATGTGAGACGAAAAAATATTTGTCCTACTTGTGAGAAATTTTTGAATGGATTCGACATGGGGTGTTTTAGCAAACATGTTTATACTAATTAAAGATGCAATTCCTAACTATGGGAAACATGATTAGTTTTATTAATTACCTAATCTCATGCATGAATTTCTTAAGTTAATGCATAACCCCAAGTTTTTGTTTTTGTGCAAGAAATAGAATTCCTAGACTCAGATCAAGATTGTAATCATGTTTAGAGTACTTACAATGATGATTGATTTGCAATGTAAATGAATGGAGGACCAAGAATTCGTAGGTGTGGATGAGTGGTGAAGTGAATAGTATCAGCCTTGAAGTGGTGGTATGAGATAATGGGTGTTTGGTTAAATATAAACAAAGAAAATGATTCTGCAGGTCGACGGACACGGCGGATCCCAAATTTGGGTTCCGTCCGTTATGGCTCAGGGTTCCGCCGACCCTGCTGAGAAAAATTGTTATGGATTTGTTTTGATTTTTGTGATTTTTGTCTAATGTCCAAAACTACAATGTAGGTTCCATGAGTCCTAAGCCTAGCCTAAGAAGGTTAAAAGGTTCACGTTTAAGAGGTTTGGTGAGGATGTCGGCTATATTGTCTTCGGAAGAAACTTTCTCAATTGAGAGATTTCCTTTTTGAACGTTGTCACGAAGGAAATGATGACGGATTTCAATATGTTTGGTACAAGCATGTTGAACCGGGTTTTTGCTGAGATCAATGGCACCTTTGTTGTCACAAAGAATTGTGATGTCGTTGAGTTGAATTCCGTAGTCGACAAGAGCTTGCTTCATCCAAAGAGCTTGTTGACATGCTTTTCCGGCCGAAACGTACTCGGCTTCCGTTGTTGAGATAGCAAGAGCCGTTTGCTTCTTTGAGAACCATGAGGTGAGACAATGTCCAACAAAAGTACAAATACCACTTGTGCTTTTTCTATCGACATAGTCACCGGCATGATCCGAGTCGGCATACACTATGGTGTCTATTCCCGTTCCTTTGGGATACCATAAACCTAAATGTGTAGTGCCCTTAATATACCTAAATATCCTTTTAACGGCTTCGAGATGTGTAGTCTTAGGATCTTCTTGAAAGCGAGCACATAGACAAACACTAAACATAATGTCGGGTCTACTAGCCGTTAGGTAAAGTAGACTACCAATCATACCTCTATATTTAGTGCTATCTACGGATTCACTTTCCTCATCCTTGGTGAGTTTAGTTTCTGTAGACATGGGGGTTTTGATAGGTTTCAAATCTTCTAATCCAAATTTCTTAAGCATGTCCTTAATGTATTTAGATTGGTTAAAGAAGATACCATCTTCAAGTTGTTTAATTTGGAGTCCTAGGAAAAAGTTGAGTTCTCCCATCATACTCATTTCAAACTCGTCATGCATGATTTTTGAGAAATCCACACATAATTCTTGACAAGTTGATCCGAATATAATGTCATCAACATAGATTTGGACTATGATAATATGTGAATCTTTCTTCTTAGTGAAGAGAGTATTATCAACTAAGCCCATGGTGTACTTATGGTCAACTAGGAAGGTTTTAAGTCGATCATACCATGCTTTTGGAGCTTGCTTGAGTCCGTAAAGAGCCTTTTTAAGTTTGTAAACATAATTAGGTTTTTCAAAATCGATGAAGCCCGGTGGTTGAGCAACATACACTTCTTCATTAATGACTCCGTTTAGAAATGCACTTTTGACGTCCATTTGAAAGAGTTTAAAATTATGTGCACACGCATAAGCAAGTAAGATTCTAATTGACTCGAGCCTAGCTACCGGAGCATAAGTTTCATCGTAGTCGATGCCTTCTTGTTGATTATATCCTTGTGCTACTAGCCTAGCTTTGTTTCTAGACACAATTCCATTTTCATCCATTTTATTACGAAATACCCATTTCGTTCCAATTATTGTTTGACTCTTTGGTTGAGGAACTAATGTCCATACATCATTCCTAACAAATTGGTTTAATTCTTCTTGCATTGCAATTACCCAAGATTCATCCTTAATGGCTTCATTAATATTTTTTTTGGTTCAATGGTTGACACGAAACAAAAATAATTACTTTCATTTTGGACTTTTGATCTTAGTGTTCTTTCATTAATGTTGCCTATGACGCTATCTAATGGATGACTTTTATATTCTTTGACATTAACAAGTTCCTTGTTTAATAGTTCATCTTCCTTGTCATTATCTAAGATTTCTTGACTTTCAATTGCTTGGCTTTCAACTAAGTCATCATCTACCAAAGGTGATGTCTTAGAGGGAGGTGGACTTTCGTCAAATGTTACGTTTAACGATTCCTCGACTCTTAAGGTTTCTTTGTTTAAAACAATGTAAGCTTTACTACTTTGTGAATATCCAAGAAATACACCTTCATAAGACTTTGGGTCAAATTTGGTGAGATAATCCTTGGTGTTAAGAATGAAACATTTACTACCAAACACTCTAAAGTATCCTAATGTAGGCTTTTTACCTTTGTAAAGTTCATAAGGAGTTTTATTCAAAAATGGTCTAATTAGGACTCGATTTAGAATGTACGTTGATGTATCTACGGCATTACACCAAAACTTTTGTGGAATATTTTGTTCATTAAGCATTGTTCTACTCATCTCTTGTAATGTCTGATTTTTACGTTCTACTACACCATTAGATTGAGGAGTACGTGGAGCCGAAAAGTTATGAGTAATTCCATTATTATCACAAAATTTTCCAAATTGAAATTCATTATCAAATTCACGACCGTGATCCGTTCTAATAGACACAATATTAGACCCTACTTGATTTTGAATTTTCTTACTTAGAATCTCAAATTTATCAAAAGCTTCATTTTTACTTTTCAAAAATTTTGTCCAAGTATAACGTGAGTAATCATCTACTATGACCAAAGTGTAGAAGTTACCTCCATAACTTTGTATAGCGGATGGACGAAATAAATCCATATGTAAAAGTTCTAGACACCTAGATGTAGAAACCAAGTTTTTAGCCTTATGGCTACTATGGACTTGTTTACCGACTTTGCAAGCATCACAAAAGTGTTGGTCATATTTCAACTTGGGTAGGTTTCGAACTAAGTCTTTGGAGGAGAGGTTTTGGATAAGTCTCATGTTAGCATGTCCTAAACGTCTATGCCATAAAGTTGAAGATTCATCTAATGAGGTAAGACAAAGTTTGTCTCTAGATGTAGAATCCAACTTCATGACGTATACGTTGTTCTTAAGGACACCTTTGGCTATGGTTATACCATCTTTAAGTATTTTACTACCGTTCTCACTAAAAAGAACATTATACTTATTACGACAAAGTTGACTAATACTAAGGAGATTAAATCCTAAGTTATCAACATGAGCAACATCATCTATAGAAAGGGAGTCATGAGAGATTGTACCTTTTCCGATGATTTTGCTCCTAGCATTACTACCAAACGTAACATTACCTCCATCACATTTGTGATATGTAGAGAGGAGGCTTTTATTACCCGTCATGTGCCTTGAACAACCGCTATCTTTGATCCATTCATCCGGATCCAAACAAACTTTGAGGCACACCTATTTTATGAAAAACACTCAAACATTTGGTCCCCAATTTCTCATGGGTCCATTTTGGTTAAGCATACCATTAATTTGTCCCAAATATGAAAATAGAGCATAAGGGTTCCATGGCATGTAATTTGAGGTTTGGTAATGTCCAGGAGTGTTTTGGTTCCAAACATGTTGGTAGTTTGGTCGAGCATTGAAGTTGCTCTTTGGAAAGGGGCGTTTGGGAATTGGAGTCTTAGGTCTTGGTTGAGTAGTCTTAGCTCTAAATTCATTTTTACTAAGTCCTACTCCAGTTTTAAAGGCAGGTTTGGTTCCATTTTTATATGTAACTTTAACAAATTTAGAACGATCCGATGTGGATGGAGTTACTGCTGCAGCAGACCTGGCGGAACCCTCGGGGCCAACGGGCGGAACCCTATTTTGGGTTCTGTCTAGTCCGCGGGCTGCTGTAGCAGTTTTGTTTGTTTCATGTGTGTTCGTTTCTTGTTTCGTTTGACCCTTAATGATTTCTACTTTCCTGAAACCTAGACCTGTTTTATCAAAAGGTGACTTTTGGAGTTTCATAATTTCATCCGCACATGAAATGCTCTTATCGAATTTTTTGAACTTTGTGGTTTGTTTGATTAGATCATTTTGAGTTATTTTAAGTTTCTCAACTTCAAGTTTAAGTTCCTCACATGATTTGCATGAGGTGTCAATACCTTTACTCTTTTCTAATCTCTTAGCTTTTTCTTTTAACTCATAAACTTCATTTTCTAAAAACTCCTTTTTAGTTTTCAAAAATTTATTTTTGTTTATGATTTTTAAGCTTAGCTCACAAAGTTTGTTATATTCATTTTGTAAAGTGTCATCATCAATAGAGGAGTAAGATGAGTCGGAGAGTACCTCATTTGAGTTGTGAGCCATGAGAGCAATATCATCGTTCTTTGGCTCATCATCATCTCCTTCACAATCACTCCAAGCACCACCCACAAAAGCTTGTTGAGGCTTGCTCTTGGGTGGTTTTGGACATTCTCCTACAAGATGACTTGTGTCTCCACACCTATAACATTTTCGTTCAACTTTTCCTTTTCGATCATCACGATCTTTCCGGAAGGTTTTCTTGTCATCTTTAGGTTGTCTTACAAATTTCCCTCGCCTACGAAAGAACTTTTTGAAGTCTCTCACGGCCATAGCATATTCCTCATCATCACTATCCGAAGTAGATTCTTCATCATCACTTGATTGGACTTTAGCTTTCAAGGCAATGGACTTAACTTTTTCTTTCTTGCCTCTAACTAGTTCCGAATCTTTTTCCATCACCATTTCGTGAACTTTGAGGTTTCCAATTAGCTCATCAAGTGACATGCTTGAAAGATCTTTGGATTCTTCAATTGCCGTCACTTTTGCTCTCCACTTCGGATGGAGTGCTCTAAGAAATTTCCTGACAAAGTTTTTACTACAAAAAGATTCATCAAGTGCTTTAAGTGAAGTAATAATAGTGTTAAACCTAGCAAAAGCATTATCAATAATCTCATCTTCAGAAATAACAAATTGTTCATATTGTTGAACAAGAAGATCAATTTTGTTATCTTTAACTTGTGAGTTTCCTTGATGAGTGACAATTAAAGATTGCCAAATATCTTTGGCGGTTTTACACAAAAAGACTCTTTTATATTCTTTCTTAGGCAAAGCGTTGTAAAGCATCATTTTAGCTTCATTATTTTTACCTATCAATTTCTTTTGATCATCATCTTTAATGTTAGTAACTATATTATCACCATCAACAATTATATACCATAAATCTATATCTTTAGATTTCACGTAAGTTTCAAAACGGTTTTTCCAATATATAAAACCATTTGCTTCAAAGAGTGGTGGTCTTTGCATAGATTGCACTTCTTTGTAATTTTTAAAATCCATGGATCGTTTCAAGTTTTAAAACACAATATATTTTAAAAGCTTGAGTAACGTAGCTCTTGATGCCAATTGTGGAAAACTAGAAGGGGGGTTGAATAGTTTTAGCGTTTTTAAAACTTTTTAACTTGTTTAGTTAGCTTTGAAACTTTCCGTTTGATCAAAGATATATGCACAAACACAATATATATAACATGCAAGTAAAGGAAAGAAACGATCAAACCACAACACGAGTATTTATCGTGGTTCGGCTACAAGGACTCTTTTTCCTTGCCCTACGTCCACGCCCTGAGTATCCAACTCGAGAGTTTCTTTCACTAGTCAACAAGCTCCTTTCACCGGCGGAGAAAACCTTACACGTCGCTTATACTTTTACCGACACAAAGCTAAATGTCGAGTTCTTTTACAAGGGTACAACCACTCCCGTTTAGTTCTTTTACTAGGGTACAACAACTCCCAACACTCTTTGTATTTTGAGGACTAAAATACTAACCACTCACTTCAGAATATACACAAACAAATGACGCGTAAACAACACGAGTTTACACAATACTAGGCTACCAAGTCTTGCAACGTTGTGTTGGAAACTTGTAACTTTAGACGACCTTGTGAGCTTCTTTGCTACAAAAGGAAACTTCACATTTACGATGTTAAGATGTTAGAAAGAAAGATGAGTGTGTGTGTAAAAATGATCTCAAGAGGTTAGCCAAAAATCAAGTTATGGCTTGGTATTTATAGCACAACAAACTGTGTGCTCGGCGGATCAGGCGGAACCCTCAAATGGGTTCCGCCCGTGTACCCCCAGGGTACCGCCGGGTCTGCAGTAGGTTTTTGCAATTACTCTTCAAACCAAACAAGGACTTGTCTCATAACTTCTATCAACCAAACAATGTCACATATGTGATGAAGTTCAAGTCATGTCTTTCTTTTGGATCGATAACAGAGTCAAAGGTACCATTTCATCATGGGTAGAATGGGTGTCGGACCCGGCTCGGGCTTGCAAGTTCTAGGGATGCACGGTTGGTAATATTTGTAGATTTCGTTTTTAGCGTTCAGTTGTTTTTTAGCATTCAGTTATTGTGGTCTTGGCTGCTCCTACTTTATACTTATGTTTCTACTGCTTGTAGTTTGTTAGTATAGGGTAGGAGGAGTTTTGTTTTGTTGGCTGCATTGCTCTTGCTGCTTTGTATCTTCAAGTTTGGTTTTTTAATAAATTATTGCCTTACTAAAAAAAAAAAATAATAATAATAATAATAATAATAAATCTTAACATGTTTGACTTTTGTTTTCATGTCCATATTAGTCATTTCTTAAGTTGACACTGTTTATGAACTCAACACTCTCATCCTTTTCATCTTGTTTGTGTGTGTATGTTACTGTGTGGGTTTCATCCCACTTTTAACAACAACGCCAAATAATGATCTTATCATGTGCAGTGGCACATTATTCATTCCATTCAATTTTTTTCTCGTATTACGCACATTAAAACAAGATACATTCACCAAGTCTTCAACTTTGCATCTTTTCGACGAATACGAGGCCATTTCGATAGATACTTTTATGTAATATAATTTTTTCGAATAGTTGGATAAATAGAATGTCCCGTTACTGAGAAAAGAACCTATGAGAAATTCAAATTCAATTGAAGATTGAACATAAAATGACAGAGAAAGAGAAGCCAAACTCTGTTTCTATAATAATCTAGAAGCAGGGGTTGTAAAGAACCGAACAAACACGAACAGGGCTTGTTTGTTTGGTCAAGTTTAAAGGAACAACGACCTAGTATGAACCATGGTTCTAAAAGGCGTGAGGCTTGGTCATGCCGCCTCGCGCCTTATGCTGCATTATGCCACGTTTTTTTGTAAACTCGATATATATGAAATATGATATAAATATATAAATATTTTCATATTTTGTGCCGCCTTATGTCACGCCTTATAAATGCAAAAGCTTCATCTTAGCCATTAAAGTGTGAGGCTTGGTCATGCCGTCACGTCACGCTCCGCACTATTTATAACCTTGGTATGAACACACTTACCCCCACTGTACGTTTGTGTTCGTATTCATTCTTTAGAATAATAAATTTGTTCGTGTCCCATCTCAGAAGATGCTAAATGTACGAACTTACATCAAGTGTAAGAACCATTTATACATACAATATACTATATGCATACAAATTCAATTCATTTATTTCTGTAAGTGTTCACTTGTGTTTTGTTGTTGATGCGCGTTACAAGGCCACCAAGCTTGGGATGTCATAAGTGTGTGCACTAGTCTTAAAGACTTAAAAGACATAAAAGGTGTGGAAGATAGCTAAAAATATTCTTGAAACCAATGTTTTAAAAATCGGTTTTTCTATCGACCCGGTTTATTCGCCGGGTCACCGGTTCAACCGGTTGAACCGCCGGGTCAAACCGGTTCTATAAATATATATACATATTTCTATATTTAATAATTAGTATTGTATGATATCATAATTTATTCGTTTTTATTCATACATTTGATTAAATTGATGAAAAAGAATGAGACTATACCGATAAGTTTTGCTTTTTAAGTCTATATCTATAATAATATAGCAAAATATTTCAACAAGTGGTTCTAAATTATAATGGTATATAGTAAAACTATATTAATTGGTGATTCTAATATTATGTATAACTAGAATTTACTATTTTACAAAATTTTATCAAACATTAGTCATTATCGCTTCAACTTTTTAATTAAACTTAGAAAAGTTAATGGAAAAAAAATCATTTGTTAATTTTTTTGATAAAAAGTCATGAGTCGGTCGGGTTTATCAAACCGGGTCAACCCGGGTCAACAAAAAACCGGCGGTTCAATCCGGTTCTCAAATAAGCAACCCGGTCCTATCCGGCCCGGTGTCCTAGCCGGTTCCCGGTTCAACCGGTTCAACCTGGTTTTTAATACATTGCTTGAAACAACTCTCTAGTTCCTCCCAAGAAAAATTGCCAAAAAAATTATTGAAAGTCGCTAGAAGACTTCATTTAAGAATCAAGCTTGGGATGTCGTAAGTATCTGCACTAGTCTTAAAGACTCAAAAGACATGAAAGGTGTGGAAGATAACTAAAAATATTTTTGAAAACACTCTCTAGTTCCTCCCATAAAAAATTGCCAAAAAATTATAGAAAGTCAGTACAAGGCTTCATTTAAGAATCATGGTCAAACTTCATGTAAATTTGATGATACTTAAAATTGGTATAAAACTAGTTTTGCAACCCGCGCGTTGCTGCGAAATTCTTTTGTTGCCGTTAGCCACTCCACTGCCGCCGCCACACCATCACTCCACGAAGTTTATGCTTGATTTGATGGAAAAAATGATTTCGTGAACAATGGCGCAAATTTTGTAACTTTTCGAGTCCGTTTGCTATGTTGTTTGGGCCCCGAAGCATTTTTGCGAGAAGTTTAGCTATGTTGGCAGATTTGGTCCCTCATTGTATTTTCATTACACACCCTACACTTTCATTTATTCCAAACTTACCTTAGACTTTTTCATATATAAACCCCTATATTATTTATTTTTTCACTTTTATCATATTAATAACACACACACACACATTTTTCTCTCCTTTCTCTCTCTATCCCACTCGCCGATATCTTCAAACTTTCCGGCCAAAAACACCAGCAGATTCCGGCCGGTCATCGGAACAATTTTCCGGCGACACCTTTTCTTTTCCCAATCGATAGATCGTTATATTTACCACCTTTCTGGAGCTCGTTAGCCTCCAACTCCCTCCGTAACCACCCGTACGTGCCACCACCGTGAACCACCACCACCAGCGAGAGTCGCCACCACCTTCTTTCACTTTGTTATCGACGGTAAATCATCACCACGCGCCACCCTTTTTATTTTTAAACTTATATTTTTAAAACCCTAGTGTTCCAAAAACTTTATTTAACCGAGTTTATGATTAAATCTTTTATAAAAACGATTTTATTAATGTTTTTAACTTTAAACCGTGTGGATCTATCTTTTCTTGCCGCGACTCATTTTTTACGAATATGATGTTTTTCTTTGTTTGGTAAATATGATATTTTGGTTTTCCAATAAATCTGACTTTTTTTTTTTTTTTTTTTTTTTTTTTTTTTTTTTTTAGATATGCCAAATTTATTTATTTTTCAAGCATTGAATTTTTTTATAGATCTATATGCTGTTATAGGACCGAGCTTTATATAATTTTTTGTGACATTTTATTTCAGATTTACCGCAGCAGGATCGCCGGAATCTTCAGCTGTTGCGGCCATCGACCGTTTTTTCTGCCGGAATTGTACTCTTTATTTTTATTTCGTTGTGTAAATTTGGTTGTAAAAACAATATTGTTTTCTATTATTTGGATGTGGGAAAGTGTATAGTTTTAGTTTTGTATTTTGATGGATGGTATACAATACAAATGTAATATATAATTATTGTAGGCACTGTTTAGTCTGATAAAGTGTATAGTTTTAGTTTTGTATTTTGATGGATGGTATACAATACAAATGTAATATATATAATTAGTGTAGGTACTGTTTCGTCCACTGTTCCACACAACCTTTTGAAGCATGTAAGTATTGTTTCGTCAACTGTTCCGCACAACACATTGAAGCAGTGTTTGAACAGTAACACGTTCCCATCCTTAGTATGTATAATAATGGGTTCCCTCCTTTAGAACAACACACCTCAAATTACTTCTATTATATTTTCAAAATTTAACTCGATAAATACAATTTTTTTTTTGTTGGTCCCACCTTGTTATTTAACATGCCTTATTTTGTTGCTTAGATCGTTGGTCGTTTGACAAACATTGACTTAGTAAACACTAAGTATCGACCAAAAAGTCGATAACCATGACATGGGTGCTAAAAAAAACTAAGTACTGCAAACCGAGCTTCTTGAATCTTTTTATGAAATTAATATACCAGTTTCTTTTATGCATAAAGATGAAGTTAGTTTTTTATTCTTTGTTAAATAACTATAAAACATAGTCAACGTTTTATAGCGGATTTAGTAAAATCGTGAGCTTAACATTTTGAGGGCTTAAAAATGAAGCTAAAAAGAGTATGTGACCAAATGTATACACAAATAATCTAAAGATATTTGGCTTTTAAAAATCGGGACTTAAAAATTCAAAATCCTAAATATATATCTTTAGTAATGCCCGTTAGTTATAATGCACTCTTTGTAATGCCCTTCAAATAAATCCTCTATTGGCTTGTCCTGATATGTTTCCACACTCATAAAGAATAAAAAGTCACGATAAACGCAAACAACACCTTCATAAACTTTCAAGAAGATAGCTCGCCTTCGTCTTGCCCTCAAGCCTCTCACACAAGACCCAATTAAGGTCAAGTGCATTATGTTGCATGAATGACTCATAAATATCCCATCCAACACATTTGGGCAAATATTTTATCCCAACATTGGTACCTTTGAACTGAAGTTTTTAGAAGATGGTTTGGAAAGCCAAAGTTGTACTCTCAAGCTCATCAACTTCGTTTGGAATAATGTAGTTAAGCTGAGATTTGGACATTCAAATTAAATATATTTGCAACCACCTAATACAAATTATAATGGTACATAATGACAAAGTGTACCTTTCTAAAGAATGGAAAATGGTATAAACTTTGTAGGAGAGTTCATGTAACATGTTGCTCCTTGGTTCTTGAGACCAACAAAACCCGTATCCTTCTTTAAGGAATCACTCCAAAAGTTGCTTACTGCACATTAGCTTGAGTACACATACATAAGAATCACTCTACTAGAAAATATACTTGTAAAAAGCTTCACACGTGAATGAAGAAGCTAAATGTATAAAGGGACGAAGCCCGGAAACTCTATGTTAACAATTAGAAAAAGTGCTACAAGCTATAGGGGACTCCCATCTAAGAAATAATCGACAAGATCTTAGACACACCTCATGATCACTAAACAGTCGAACTAATACTACGTACAATTAGCAAAGCTCTCTTGTTTTTTGCTTCCAAACATCGATGAAATCTATGATGGCTTCTACTTGAGAATAATGACTTTTGAACACATCATACTATAGAGAAAATCCAACACTTGTGTTATGACGACTTTTCTGCTCGAGAAATGATTATTCCTTTCTTTCCAAAGTAAATTGCGGCCCACCAACCAAACGGCCGGTAAAGATTAATTAAACAAATAAAGCTTACCAGAAACCTTCCATTTGTAGATGACCTAGCACAGGTTGAGAACCTTATTGCAGTTCCGTGTTCGACATAATCAACTCTTTCACATTAGAGTGAATTTGTAAATTAAATGGATCAAACATGTTTAGCTACCAATATGAACAAAAAAAGAGGTTAAACAAATCAAATGACTAAAGAATCATTTTTCACATGTAAATAGACTTGCTTATTACATTATCAAATTACATATATCTAGATTTCTTAAAACAAAGATTTGAGATTAAAAGATGACATGACCAACTTTAACCAATGATATACTATAGTTTCTTCCACTAAATGACTTCTTGCAGCTTCGCAAAGATTCGTTAAAAACAAACAACGGTGTGTCAGATGAATAAAAACCATAAGTATGTTAAAAAAAAAAATAGCATGTCTTAAACTTCAGATGATCTTAAGTTGTGAAAATTTGGCAAAAAAATGCTGACATTTGAAGAACAGTTGTTATGCCAATCGATTACGATACAAACATATTGATTGGTGCTAATAAGAGACCATCACAACAACCTGATTACAAAACTAGGAAATAAACAAATTAGCTAATTGTGTGGGTACAAGTAACATGTAAAGCTCTTTTTGCAAAGATCTTCCTTAACTCGTAAAATAAAGTCAAGCAAGAGCTTAAACTGAAGTAGTAACTCACTTGTGTATTACTTAATAACTATCAACTTCGAGGATAAGCAAGTTCACAACAACAACAATACCCGATCAGGCCTACGCGAAGGTAATAGGATCGACAAACTCTAGTTATAATATACCATACATTAGTAAATATTTCTAAGTTTTACTTATCAGTAATTATAAATACATGTTAGAGGTGTTTGGATTAGTCACATTGACGAATATTAGTTTCACATCAAACGCTCAAATATGCCAAAAATCGCATATTTAAACAAGTAGACATAAACTTAACCATACTGTAATCATACAAAAAAAAAAAAAAAAAAAAAAAAAACATTTGGGTTGGTGAGGATGGCGCGAAGCACGAAAACACCACCCATAGCGTGTGAGTCTGGCGCCATCATGTCGCGTTTTCAAGACGGCGCAAGATGAAAACACAGGATACCTTATGCTTTAAGCATTCATAATATATAAGTCATGCACCAATTACCTACATGAGAATATAATTTTCTTTTTTTACCTATAGACATTTCTGTGGTGGATAGTGGGACGACTAGTTTGGAGAGCATTGGTATGAACGAAATACTTGTAATAGATTTAAAAAATAAAAACAGGCGTATAACGTATTAAATTTTTGGCATTATATATGAATCCCTTCGGCCAAAACTTCTCTCGTTAAAGTTCAAAAGGTCAAGCGATCATCTACATATAATTTGTTCACAATGCAATTACATCCAAAATGTAAGGATGGCGAGTTATTGCTCGTTGCAACACACACAGTCATCATTTTTTACCTTCCTTTATTAGCATAGCGACATGAAAATGACCGGTCAACAAGTCGCAGATCAAGAATTCTATGCTATTATCAAAATTTTATTTTCAGGTTTTGTGGGATCAAATTTATTTCGCCATTAGAGTAAATAGGTAAATGCAAGGAAAATGATACTCATTTCTAACTCACGTAACTAATAATAGAGTTAATCAATTCATTATTTGACATGTGTGTTACACAACTTCTTTTTCTAAATGTGTTGCCATAGATTTATCCATATTTCTCATTCTTATTTTCTAGACATTTGAATTAGACATGCTCATCAGTATTCTATAGTATTTTAAACAAAATTAAGTTGAATATAATTTTTAGAAAAGAATTACGTTGATATTGACCAGTTTTTCGAATTAATCAAGACTATTTTGGTATTAATGCTCACAAAATATGACCATTATGACCATTCATTTTATGTGAGCCTTTGGTTAGAGCTTGAATTTGTAAAATAAATAGACACTATCGGGATGTAGGCGTTATGCAACAACATCCAAAAAGAAAATCTTTGTGGTTAATGATGATAAATGACAATAGCGATGAGGTGAAAAGATCAATATAGAACTCATATTTGTCATATAACTAATTTTTATATAATAAAATAATTACATTATTTCGGAGTGTTTTTGCAAATCCCTTCTCATTGAAAAAAAATTGAACCAATAGCAGAGCTCGATTTTGCCACGTATGCGAAATTGAGAAACGTGATTGGTCAATAAAAAGTCAAAATTAAATTGATTTTTGTCAAACTTAATAAATTTGGTGGAGAAATTTGATTAAGAAATAAAATGCATAAAAAATATAGGTGTCAAATTTATAAAAATAAAAACTTAAAAAAAGAGGAAGTGATTAATAAAACTTTAGTGATTGAATTTTAAATAATTTATATAGATTAAAGTGTAAAATTACAAGTATTCATGTTTTTTAATAAGTTTATAAAAAACACAAATAACCCTTTACACTTTATACCCCCTATACTTTATAATATTATCTTTGTTTAAAATTACATGAGTATTAGTATTAGTTTTTAAACTTTCATCCATTAAAATTACAAAATTTGATAAATATGCGAATTAGTTTTAATATACGTTAAATATTTTTTTAAACTAATGTTAGTTTTAAACTTTCATCAATTAGAATATTTTTTTTTAAATAAGGACGCATATTACTATTTAAAAGTTTAATTTATACGTACACGGGTTTGAAATACTGCTAAATTATTAGTAACGGGAATATAAATATCAAATGGTAAGCACAATACTATGATATGAAAATAAATATACGCGATTCTACTTATAACAATGACTCATAAAATTGTTATTTAAAATTTGTATATGGATATCCATAAAAACATTTTAAAAACTTTATGGAACATATTTTTAACTTCATCAACGCTCATTATGTGCTACTAAATTCACATATTTAGTACAACATGATATCAATAGTTAAAGTTAAACAACAAAATCAACCTCAACTTCAACATGTCTGTCAGTTAAAAACGATATACAAAGCTAATTATTAAAAAAAACAAATAAACACATAGGCTAGATAGTCATTGTTTAATGTAGAATGTGTTTTCCTTAAATTATATATATATATATATATATATATATATATATATATATATATATATAAGGGTTAATGTGAGATCAAACTTAAAGTTGTAAAAATAATATCTAGTCTAAACTACCACTAAAACCATTTTATGAATAATCATATTAGCAATAATACACCAAAAATAAAGTATTAATAGGAATTAACATTTTAGCAATTAATAACCAACTGATACATGAGTTTCGATTAGTGATACACAACTATAAATTTACTTGTCGAATCAAAATGTACCACCTTAACCTGATACATTACATGTCGAATCAAAGTGTATCACTTTGGTTTCGTCAATTTAAAAAAGAAAATCATCTTAACTTTAACAATTTTAGTTGTACTCAATAAAAAATTTTAATTTTACTTTAACGAGATTGTCACTTGTAAAATTTTTATTGGATCTTATTTTTACAAATTTAAGATTGATCTTATTTGATCCAGATTCTATATAGGGGAGGGTTATTTGATCCAGATTCTATATATATATGGGGCTTTATTTTCATAACCCTGTTAAGTGCGGGAACAGCGAGAACTCCAATTTTGCATTAGAAAACATGCATGTTCACATAAAACATGTATGTTTTCTTACATACACCTTAATAAACATGCCTGCGTATTAAGGTGTATGTAAGAAAACATACATGTTTTATATAAACATGCTTGTTTTCTAATGCATAATTGGAGTTCTTGCAGTTCTCGCACTTAACATGGTTCTAAAAACAAAAACATTTTGCATTGATTTGTTGCACTTAGCAGGTTTTTATATGAACATGTATGTTATGTATGTGTATTAAGATGTATGTAAGAAAACATATTTGTTTTATATGAACATGCATGTTTTCTAATGCAAAATTAGAGTTCTCGCCGTTCCCGCACTTAATAGGGTTCTGAAAATAAAGATACACTATATATATATATATATATATATATATATATATATATATATATATATATATATATATATATATATGGCAATTCATGTGAGAAATCTAATTTTTGTAAGAACGCGAGAACTAATTATAACCACTTATTTTATCCTCCTTAAACTTTGATCTAATAGCTATTATTAGCTATCTATTTTTTTGAAAACTTTCAAAAAAATTTCAAAAAATTTTCGAAAAGTATTTTGAAAAATTTTCAAAAAAATTTTGAAAACTTTTTTGAAAAATTTTCAAAAATTTTCGAAAATTCACATGTGACGAAATTTTTTTTTCACATGTGACGGAATTTTTTTCACATGTGACGAAAAAAAATTTACATGCGACGAAATCTTTTTTTCACATGTGACGAATTTTTTTTCACACATGACAAAAAAAAAATTCGTGAAATTTTCAAAACTTTTTTTCACAAGTGACAAAAAAAAAATTCTCATGTGACGGAATTTTTTTTCACATGCGACGAATTTTTTTTTCACACGCGACAAAAAAAATTCGTGAAAATTTCCAAATTTTTTTTCACATGTGACGTAAATTTTTTTTCACATGTGATAGAATTTTTTTTTCACATGTGACGAAAAAAATAATTTACATGCGACGAATTTTTTTTTTCACATGTGACGAATGCTTGTATCGAGTCATAATGATGTTTTGAATGAATCCCAGGAATTAAGGCGTAAGTTTTTCCAGAAATTTTCCGGAAACTTAACATGAGATTTCTGTCAAAACACTCTGACGACGTTAGGATCATAACCTGACGGCGTCAGGTGTAAAAATTCTAAAAAATTTTGCAAGTTTTGTTTTTCTAACGGAGTCTTAAAGTTTTTGTTAATTCTTTAGTTTTATAAACTCTAAGAAATCTGCAAACATTCATTCCACAAGCATTATATCCTGATATTATATATATATATATATATATATATATATATATATATATATATATATATATATATATATATATATATATATATATATATATATATATATATATATATATATATTGTCTCCGATTTTACGCGAGGTTTGCCAAGATTGTTTTCTCAGGTTTAACATGTTATATTGGACAAGAAGATGATTTATATTTCTGGAGGGAAGCTTTCAACGTTCATTTTCTTGGAGGTGGATTTAACCTTGTTATCCATTTATCCACACCGAACGAATCAGGGGAGTATTTATTTTCATTCTTTTATCTTCATTACTTTTACATCCTTTTTATTGAACACTGGGGACAATGTTCAGCCTAAGTGTAAGGGGAGGGAAAATGATGATACCTTCGAGAATACAATTACACTTGAGTTTGTTTGTTCAATAGTAGGTGTGTAAGAAAACTAAGAGAAATACTTGTTAGGGCAATTTTAGCACCAAATTTTAAATTTTTTTACAACATTGAGGAGTGAAGCTTTAGCCTTAATGAGCGTCTCATGGATAGGAGTTGTATGACTAGCACAAAACTGTACCACTCAAAAAAAAATCACCCAAATATGTGAGGTTCGCCTTTAGATTTGTTAGGAAAAACATTCATTATTAGTGCTTATGAGTGTACCGGTAGTACTTAGATTCTAGAACTTGCGTTAGTGATGCATCCCAAGACCACTATTGAGACTACATTCGTGTAGTAGGATTTACTACATGATAAGAGGCATTAGGATTACCCTTGTGTTAAACCCGTATCATAATTATTTGACCAATGAAGTCATAATTACTTGACTAATAAAGTCAATTAATTTTTCACACACCTTTGCGTTGTACTTATTTTTAGTACACGATACCCCTAGCACACCCCTCCGAGCCTATCTTTTTCGTTTCTAACTTTAAGCATTTTACTTAAAGGAAGAATTTGTTAACAATCCACCCCAAATGTACACCCAAATCGCCTTAGCCTTCCTTGTATGCAATCATCTTTAATGCATTATTGTTACATGTTTAAACCCCTAGTTAATTGTCTAATTGATTACATGGTTTCTAAGTCGAGTCATATCTTGTACATATTGTTTCGGGACGATTGGGACTCATGGGTAAAGTACTATTTGTAGAACCGTAGAGGGGGGTGAATACGGTTTCTTCGGCTTTTTAGATGTTTAAAAACTTTAAGCCAAAAGAGAACCAAGTGGTTGTATAATCAATCCAACAACCACTATCATAACCAAAGTATATAAAGCAAGTAAAGAACACAACGATATATACTGGTTCGGGATGGGGGGTTTATACCATCCGTACGTCCAGTTGCGAATCCGCGACTCCGATACTATTCACTAGTATAATCCTTTCGGTGGACTACAAACCGTTACAATTCACTCCACCGATATTCACCAATATCGATGCTCACAAAGAAGGAGTTACTCACCAACGGTATTCCGCCCTCGAAAACCACCCAAAAGAATCTCACGATTCGACTTTACCTAAGGATCACAAAGATCTCTACCAAGACTTCCACCTGGAAGTATCAAACCCCAACTAGATCCCCAATGATCTAGGCTTGGTCACCAAGACACAAGACTTCCCTTACAAGCAATTGAATGAATGAATGTTTGTTTAATCAAGTCCTAACCTAACCTAGAGACTCGATTGTAGTAGAAAGGGTAAAGATAAGAAGACCCTCGACACACTCACAAGAGTGGATTAGGTTCTTGTGATTCTTCCCTTGCAAAGATATGTGTTCTTCCAAAGATGTTAGTGTGGAATTCAAGAACACAAGATTAGAGATAAAGAGATTGAGAGATTTGAGAGTGTTTAGAGAGAAAGAATCTAAAGAGAAAGAATAATGGCAAGGGGTGAGGAATACAAGAGGCAAGGGTGGTATTTATAGGCCAAGAACCCACACTTTGGAATATTTTATCGAGGCCGGCACGTCACCCACGCATTAGCGCGCGGGCAGCGCGCCAGGCTTCTGTAAACTTTCCCAAGTGTTGGGTGTTTGGATCTTATAAATACCTATCCTTGCTAAACCCCCAATTGTACTTCACACTAAACCTTAACATGAATCATTCTAAGGTTTGCCAACTCAAATAGCCAATTTGGAAAATAATTTGTGAAGAGTTTAAAGAGAAACCAAATTACCAAGGGTTTAAAGTGTAGATAGGGTAATTTGGAAGGGGTAGAAGTGTATCTCCTCACATGGCATAGAAAAGAGAGAAAGAATATGCCAAGGAATATTCCAATGCATGGGGGGGGGGAAGAATGTGATGGAGGGTTGAGATGAAATGGTTTGAATTGGATGGCTAGGATCAAAGGGAGCCTCCCTTGGTTTTCAAATAATTTTGCATGTGGGAAATGTGGATGGATGAGATGATCTCATTTGGAATGGATGGCTAGGATCAAGTATGCCTAGGTTAGGGTTGAAAAGGATATTCCAAGGGATATGCTTTACTTGGGGGAAAGGAGAAATGAATGGTTGAGATGGTTTCATTTGAATTGGATGGTGGAGATCAAAGGGAGCCTCTTTTGCTTGGGGGGAAAGGTTGGATTAATGGTTAGGATTGTTTTGGTTTGAATTCAATGGCTATGATCAAACACATATGATGGTATAGGGAAGAGGGATTGGATGGATGGTTGAGATGTGTTTGATTTGAATTTAATGGTTAGGATGAAACCCATGTGATGATATAGAGATGAGAAGTTGAATGGATGGTTGTGATTTGTTGTAATTTGAAATCAATGGCTAGGATGATAGGAGCCATATTAGGGTTTCCAACAATTGGCATGTGTTGAAAATGAAGGGTTGAGATGTGTTGTAAGGGAATGGATGGTTGAGATGTAGTGTGTAAGAGAATATGTAAGGGTGTAAGAGATTCTGTAAGAGAATATTTGATTTGGATATGATTGGTTTTGTCTTTTGTAAAAAAGGGATTAAAAGAGGATTAAGGCATAATCTAATTGTCATTAAGAAGAAAAGGTTTAGAAAATTAAGATTATAAGTTGAGAAAATCATAGGTTACTTATAAGTTCAAGTAACACAATGTCGAGAATCCATAGCTTCATATCTCGTGACTTTCCACGACTCGACGTTCTCAACTAATACCTTGGTTCAAACAAGTTAAGTGCTTTGCCTTGGTGTAAAGCACAACCCAAGTGGGAAAAGATGCATTTACGCAAAGTGACCTTTGACTTAGTTTGACCAATAAGGGAGTAAACCCGTTACGTAATTAGAGAAGACGTAAGCACGGGATATGAGCATATGGATGCTTCAACACGATGTTACGTGAAATATACAAGCTCCCTAAGTTTAGAAAAGCCTTGGCTAGAGGCGGTAGTTAGAAAACATGAGTTGGCATTTATCCCGTAAATGGGTGTTCTAAAAATAGGATATCTCAAATCTCAAAACTCGTTTCGAGTGTTCTCAATTAAGCACATAACATATTCATACCTGTATTGAAAGATCCACATTTATCGGGTAAGGGGAAAGCCGACTTTCAAAATTCGCCCGGAACCATACAGACTCCTGACGCGTCACCCGCGCGTTGACGCGCGAGCAGCGCGCCAGGAGCAGATATTGGCTCCGGCGATTTTGAGCTAATGTTTGTTATTTTATGTGTTTCGATGGTTTATTTGTCATCATTAAAATATAAAGAGCTATTGATCATGTTGCCTCAACACTATTGTTATGGAGTAATGGGGATAAACATCATATATTACTCCCATATGTGCGTTAATTTTAAAAAGTACTCAAAGTGTTTTAATTATCTTAATTCGAGTCATTAGAATAGTTGATTGTAAAGTATGTAAAAGTTCAAGAGTAAGGGGAATGTAAATTCCCTATGATGTGTTATTTTAGATGGTAGAGCAAGAGTGTATGTAAAAAAAATCAAGAAAAAGAAATATATATATATATATATATATATATATATATATATATATATATATATATATATATATATATATATATATAGAAAAAGAAAGAAAGAAAAAAAAATATACGGACTACCATCCTGTTTCCTTTTATGTTTGTTTTATGTTTTAGTTAGTTTTTGATTAGCTTAAGTCGAGTCGAGTCGAGTCTTGGCTTAGCATCGCACATTGTACATGTAATTGACCAAGATGATTAACTCGCCACCAGTAAATATTGCCTTTATCCAACAAAACCATGTTTACCATACACCTCATGTTATAACGCTTTAAAATACCTCTTTGATAGTTTATCCTAGGTGCTTACGCCAAGTGGTGGAGGTTTATCATTTCCCAAGCCTATGGTAATCTATTTGCTATGACAGGTAGTGAGAGATGTTTTCCGTTTCCATATTGTGATATATACTTTATTACACCCGAGAGATGTGAGTATCTAAACACTATTTGTGAGGTGCTAGCGTATAATTTCTGTGCTTGTTTTTGGTTGAAGTGGAATGATTATTTGTTGCAATTACTTTTATATTAGTGTTAGATGACCCCTAACTTGTATTTTGATTAGAATAAAAGCGCATTTTCTTGAGTACAAGCAAATCTCAAGTGTAAGGGTATTTGATGAAGCGAAAAGTGTACCGCTTTTGGGGGGTCATTTAAGGCTAGTGATGGTGTCAAGACTTGACAAAGAGATGGATAAATCAAATACACGTGACGCGCCAGAGAGTTTTCTAAAGAGTGCATGATGGCGTCACCCTTTAGGGTCGCCAAGGCCATCACGTATTACACAGAGAGAGACGGCCCAGAGTCCACAAAGAGTAACGGCGTCAGAAGTGGATCTAGGCAGTACGAGTATTATTTTGGCGGCGAGTTGACGGCGTCACACCTATGTCTTGACGCCGTCAGGATACAAAATCTATATATGGTTTTATAGTTTTCATTCATTGTGTGCAACTTTGAAGGGAGTAAAACCTAGACGAATTTTACAGATATTTTGAGGTTTCAAACCCTTGTTTCATCCTTGCTAAATTGAAGATAAATCTTTCATCAAATCATTCAATATGTCTATGTGTTGTTTGATTATATCTTACGCTTGTCTTCTCTTTAACATGCTAGGCAAGGTTTTCTTTGTGTTTGTTTCGATGTAATGAAACTTAGATATTGATTATGGATTGGTTGTTTGTTTATAATTGTTGTGGATGAATGAATTCGATGTTAGGCTTAAGAAAACTGGCAGACTTCCAATTGGTAACTTGCTTGAACGTCTTAAGAAATATGATCGGAGGTGTACTACGATATATTGGTTGTATTTAATGCGTAAGTAACTACTAATAAGGCCACGTTAGGAGCTAGTAGTCGGCTCGACATAGGAAGAGGTAGAAGCTTATAGAGTTCAGGAAGATCATACACGGCCCTACGAATGGTATTAAGGAATATAACCCGTCATTCATGCAATTGTAATAAACTAATCAACTGGTAAAAGATAGTTAGGGAGTAGTGAAATCTAAGTAAACACATTTTCTCTCATTATTGTTTTCACCATAATTTAGTTTAAGTTTAGTTTATTTTATTTTGATTGCATCTTTAGTTATTTAGGTTAGTTGATTAGCAACTAATTCCGCCCACTCCTTTCAAAATCGAGATTTTACTTGCTTTTCATTTAAAATATAGAAATACAAATAGAATCATCCCTCATCTCTAGACCTAGTTTTAGTGAGTTTTACCCTAGCGAACACTATTCTTTGAGTTGAACGATCAATCCCCCGGTACTTGTCACTATACTATACTACAACGGTCAGGTACACTGCCTGGTGGGGATTGCAAGCTTCTCAAGATCTCTTGAGAGGTAAAACCTTTTGCGAGGTCCACGCATCAATCGCTCAACCCTAAAACATTTCGCAACTCGAAAGATGTGGTTAATTCAAAAGATAGCGAGTCGATTCATCAGTTCATGAGTAAAATGGTATAATTTTTCATAATTTGGTGCTTATTGTTGTGATTTGTGATGTTTAATGAGTTTTCATCGGTTTTTAGGTATAATTTGTGTTAAATTCTGTGTTAGGGTTAGATTAGTGCTGGTTAGAGTGTTTTCGTTTGGTTTTTCGGGCTGCGAGACGCGAAATGAGTTAGTTTAGGTACGCTACTAGATGCGTTATGAGTTAGTTTAGTTACACTATGTTAAAAGATGTGGTATTAGTTAGTTTAGTTTAGGTTTTTTTTGTTACGAGATGTGTTATGAGTTAGTTTAGCTACGCTACTAGATGGTATGAGTTAGCTTAGTGATGAGACGAAAAGTGTTACGCTTTTAAGGGGTCATTTAAGCCTTAAGTCGTGATAATATGATCAAATATTACCTTAAATTGTTCCTTTTGTCATTTTAGGTAGTTTTGGGAGGAATTCTGGAAAACATAGCATTTTGGACGTTTTTGAGCATTAAAGTGAAGAAACCGACCAAGTCAAGAATTCAAGCTGGAACAATACCTGACGGCGTCAAAAGTTACTAGGTGACGCCATCACTTGTTGATAAAGAGGTGGATATTTACTTTGCACTTGACAAATCAGAAAGATTTTGAGGCATTCATACATGACGGTGTCACATGTTATTTCACCAAGGTGGTCACGTTTTAAGTTAAAGAGAGATGGCCCAAAACACTTTCCAACCAGATGGCGTCAAGAGTAGATCTAGGTGATCAAGAAACCCTGACACGGCGAGATGACGACTGATGAACTCAAATAAGTACATTTTATTGTCATCATTTATCCTATTTATTTGACTTGTTTTATTATATTATTTATGAGAATCGATACTTAATTATTTACTTTAGTAATTCTCAGGTAAAAACAGGCAATTTGTGAAACTTAACAATTTTGGACGAAATATGGAGCAAAACCAGCAAGATGTCAAAAGTCTACTGAAACCGAGAAGATGCGCCGTATCTCTCTCAACAGATACGCCGCAATATTATAGTTAGATGAATTCAAAGACCATTGATTGAGCCCGAACCGTCTGATTATTATTGACCAAGGTCAACAAGTCAAAGACAGCCTAGAATCAATACTCCGGTGATAGTATAGTGTATTCCCGGGTCGTTAAAGTCCCGACGAGATTGAAATGGTGCTTTTGGAATCGTTTATGAGAAAGTGGCACTGAGGACAGTAGCCAGATGATTGGGATTGGTATTTCTACTGTTATTTTGGTATTGGCAAACAGATATAATATTCACAATAATCAGATACCAGATATATGCACAAATTGACAATTAAGATCACGTATCGGACTGGAAAAGTGGGTTTTTGGTAATTATGAAACTACAGGGGGTGTTTTTGACACTTTTCAAAACTTAAAATTAAAAATGAAAAAGAAATGATAAAAGTGATTAAAATAATATTAAACTATTATTTAATTAATTAAACTATTTAAAATCTAAATTAAAACCTAATTTAATTAAACTAAAAATGACAAATGATTTAAATTAAACTAAAAATTATCCAAAATATTTTCTAAACCTAAATTAGAACATTGAAGAAAGTATAAAAAATTAAAAATAATATTTTTGTCTTTTTGTGGTTTTGTAATTAATTAAAAACTATTTAACTTAATTAAACTAATTAAACTACTTTTAATTTATATTAATACTAAAGTAACTTAGAAAATTACAAGAAAATTTATAAAATTACTTAACCATTACAGGAATCCTACAAAATTATAAAAACTCTAAAATTATGTTTTAAGATTAAACAACTAATTATTTATCTATTAATTAACTTAAATCTATTTTAAACAAATAAAATAAGGAAAATAGAAAATGAACAGTAGATTCTCAAAATTTATTTTCTAAAAACTTATTAGACTATATTAGAACTAGAAAAATTATAAAAACTAGATTTAACCTTATAAAAACTAATTAAGCTATTTAATATTTAATATTAATTAATAATAAAGAAAATTAAAATTAAATCTAATTAGCACTAAATGAAAAAATAAAAATCTGAAAAAATTATCAAAATTACTTTACTATCTAAGGTATTTAATAAAAATATAAAAACACTAGTGACTTAATTAAAATCTAAAAATGAAAATTAAACTTAACTTGAATTAAATAGAAACTATCACTTATTTTAAAACTAATTTTTTTGGATTTTTCTTTTTCAAAACTTGTTTTACATGTAAAAACAAAGACTTTTTGTGAAAACAACTATTTTAAAACTTAAAAATAAGCTATGCACACCCCTTTTGTCTTAACAGTTTGACTTATGTTGACTGTGTGGTCAATGTAGGTCAAATGGCCTTGGGTGGGGTCCACAGTGTTAAAACTTGATACAAATAAACTAAATAAGCTTACATAAGCCAGAAACAACAAGAAATCAACACAAATAAGCTGTTTAAATGGAAATAAGCACTTTGCACTTTGCACTTATGCGTCAGAACTGGGACAAACTTGGTGAGCACTTTCAGGTGGGGTCCACAGGCATTCAGGTCAAAGATATGGTCAAAGGCACAAGCCTACCAGGAGGGGGGGTTGATTGAACCTAAATCCTAGGTGTGGGACCCAATGGGGTGGCCACAAAACCACCACCAATGGTGGTGTTTGGCCTGAGTTCTGCTGATACAGAGCAGGTGTCTGCCCTGCAGCCCTCTTTGGAGGGTTGTGGGGCCCACAGATAAAATCACAAAAATGAAATAGCAAATGGAAACTAAAGATCAGCTGGTAGACTACTCATGGAAACAAGATTTAGGCTCTAAAACTCAATGCTAAATTCTATAGAAATCTTGGAAATTATGGAAAAATCTGAAGGAATGCAATTTGACTTTTAAAGTTAAACTCTAAGGTTGACTAAAATGAGATTGCAACACTCCTAAGTGATTAAATATGTTAAACTAAGCTAAAAGTAAACTGATTTAGACTAACTTAACAACTATTGGAATGGTTTAAATGATCTTGGTGCTTGAAATCTTAACAGTCAACAAAATCCAAGGGATTTAATGAGAGTTTTGACTTTTTACTCTAAGATCATTGATTTTATGATTTTATTAACTTCACTAAACCTATTGAGACATGTTTTAACTGAAAGTAACAAACAAACCACCTCAGAACTCTTTGTACCAACAATTTCCAAACACCCCTTTTGTTTCTAACTGTCAAAGAGTTTCAAGTCACAAAACTGTTGTAGCCTGTGAAAATTATACCCAAGTGTCTAATATGCTGAGGTGAGTTCATTTAAGCATAAACAAACAAACATTAACAACATTTTCCAGGATTCATCATGGTACCATTTATGACAGTTAAACAAGTAAATAATATGGAACTGTGACTAAATAAATAAACAAGCATACCCTAACATAAACTGAGCTCAGGGACATCACAAGAAACTAAAAACACTGAGTACAAGGAATTAAGCATAGCTACAGTGATATGCAATGAAAAATGGAAAAGGGCTTACAAAAGCTTTTAATGCTCAGAATGATGAACCAAGAACCAAGATACCAAACCTATCACTCCCCTTGGAGTTCTAATCCCCTGAGCAATCCAAAATACACCTGCTTCCAACCTTCTTCTTTATTTTTTATTTTTTTTATTTTTCTTTTATTTATTTGTATTCTTCTCAATTTTTCATATCTCAACTGAATTAAACTTATTTTAAACTGTGAACTCTTTTAAAGACTTATAAATTAACTTAAGTAACTGAATGACACAGGTTCTAACAGGTTTAGACAGAAATTAAGTAAGTTTGTCAAATTTACTTAATTTTGCTAAAACTGAGTTAATAAAGTGGAACTTGAAACTGAAACTTGTAATGAGTTTTGTTTGCATAAATGAAATGGATTACAACTGTTTGAAGCAGAAATTACAACTAGAAGCTGAATTACACTAAGAATGACATTAACTAAAACTAAGCTATACTAATTAATCTACTACTCTTCTCACTTCTGCTTCCTTTTCCATTTATAGGCTCCAAATGTGTCATGTGGGTCCCACAGGTCTTTTCCCAGCTATAATTTCATCCATTGGATGAGCAAAAGTAATCATGGCCGTTTAACCATTTTGGCGGGAAACACGGCTTGAGCAATTGGGAAGTTACTTGAAGGGTTTTCTGTGCATTAATTGCACTTTGGATGTTGTATGAGTGTAGGGAACAAGTAGCCTGTGAAAATTGGGGTGGTGGATGGGATAGTTGTCAGTAGTAGGGGTGGTGGTTGATGTAGGTTTGCCACGTGGCATCATCCTAAGGTAAACCTAAGGAGTGGGTTTGGTTGAGGGGGTGACAGGGGGTGGTATGAGGTGGAGGTTTGAGGGTGCAAGTGGTGATGGTGGGGTGGTATTGCAGAGGTGGTTTGGTGGTTTTGGTGGGGAAGAAGGGTGGGTTTGACTGTGTTGACCAAAGGGACGGGGTGGGTTATTAGTTTTGGATTGACCGGGTTTTGTTTTGGTTGGGCTTGGTGGGCTCATTTGGTGTAGTGTATTGGTTTTTATTGTTGGGTTTAATAATATAGATGGTCCGTTTGGTATTTTTACTTAGAAATCACAAGGACTAAAGCTGTAATTTGGGAAAACTATAGGGACTGAAAATGTGATTTTCCCATAGTTATCAAAGGGCCATATTTGTCATTCATGAATAGTACAAGGCTACATTTGATAATTTCCCTTTATTTTTTATCCGAGGACCTTTTCTGTCAATTTCCAAACCCCAGGGACCATTCTTGTCATTTTCTGATTTTGAAGGGTTAAACCTGTAAATATCAAACAGTTAACAAAAAGGACCAATTTTGTCATTTATGAATAGTATAAGGTTTATTTTGATTATTTTCTTATTTTTAAAACCTTAGGGACTAATTTTGACACTTTTCCAAAGTTGAGGGACCAAAGCTGTAAATTTGTGATTTTAAACTGAAAAGGATAATTTCTTACAACTTGTGAATCCCAAGGACCTTTTATGATAATTTTACAAGTTTTGAGTGACCAGGGACTAGTTTTGCCAATTTATGAAACTTGAGGGACTGAAACTGCCAATTATGCAAACTTTGTACGTTTTTCATCTGTTTTTGATTATTTTGCATTTGAAACATATAAAACACACTTCTAAGATATTTTAAGTATTATAATGCATTTTTGAGTGTTTTTGTATGTTTTGGCAGTTCAGATTGGTATAAAATGATGAGTATTTAGACACTCATCAACCATTACCTGATTTTGAAGAATGCGCCGCATGCAATTCTAGCATGCGCCGCATATGAAACTTTGGTCAACGAATAAGATCAAGCTTGTTCTACTCCAGATATGCCACATCATATTTACGACATACGGCGTATCATTATCAAGACTTCACCAGATATAATCCAAGACGCTAAAGGACATGCGCCACATACAAAAATCAAGTTACGCCGCATCTAAAGGCGGTGTACGAATATTCCATAATATACTAATCATGGACCTCACGCGAACTTAAGTCAATGCGCCACATCTCGTTACTCAATGCGCCTCATCGAACCCTTAGACAGAAAGTGTAAATACCCCAAGACTGTTACAAATTTTGTGTGCAACATAACCCTAAAGAGACGAATTCAGTCGAAGAAGCTTCACAAGACACACTCCAAACAAAAATATTAGAGCTGTAAGAATGTCCTGCACGTATTTAATTCATTAAGTAGTTTTGTTTTATTGTAATAGTATGCTTTAATTCATCAGGATTGATGGGCTTGTGATATGTGACTACGGAACATCGTACACTCCCCTTAATATTGCTTTCCCATTAATTAAAGATTACATGTCGATTTCTTTGGTGACTTATATTAGTGCTTTGATAACCTCTGTGTCTAGCTGAGCCCGTGGACTGCCATATCTGCCCCTCGCCTATTTAATCTAACGTCTTTGGATAAGTAGGATAGACATAAGTGATCATTAAGGGTTTACTCGTCGATATATTGCGATCCAGCGAGAGAGAATAGATTACGATACACTTCATATAAAACTAGAAATAAAACAAGTGACAAGCTACTTAATTATCAGGACAGGTCTTCTTGTAGTCTCTATTATCTATCTATGTACGTGTTGCTATTTGCTGATTCGTTCTCATTAGTTTAATTTACTGTTTAATAAAACCAAAACTGTGCTAGTCTCTCAGACTAAACCCCCTTGCATTAGATTAGATTGTAAAACTAACTTAGGATATTAAAATACTGATAGAAAAATTAAACTTTACGTTCCACTCTTAGTGATTGACAATCTACTTACCACTATATACATATTGATCGGATACACTGTCCGTTAGTGTGTGTGTTATAGAATAAGTAGGCTAAATATAAATGTAAAACTTGAAATATGCAATTACCCCTGTACTGCATATGACACAACGCACGCATCAACGGCGTCACATCCTAAAAGGTGACGCCGTCAAGTTGTAAAATCTATATATACTTTTCTATTTTTCACTCATTGAGAGGACTTATGGTAAGAACTTAGGGTACTAACCCTAGTCGACTTTTGCAGTTATTTTGAGGTTTCAAAGCCTCTTTTCTTCCATGATTAATTGAAGATAAGTAATCTATCAATTATTCAATATGTATATGTGTTGTTTGATTTTATCTTACGCTTGTCTTTATTTTAACATGCTAGGCTAGGTTTGTTTATGTTTGCTTAGGTCTAATGAAACCTAGTTATTGATTATTTATTGAATGGTTTGTTATTAATTGTTGTGGGTGGATGTTTATCGATGTTAAGCTTAAGAAAACTGGCAATACTCCAATGGTAACATGCTTGAACGTCTTAAGAAACATGAATCGGATGTGTACTACGGTTATTTGGTTGTATTTAATGCATGAGCCACTGTTTATAATCCCTGGGATTGGGCACTTAACGTGTCATCTTAGGAGGAGATAGGAGCTTATAGAGTTGGGGAAGATCGTACACAGCTCCACGAATGGTATTAAGGAATACAACCCGGCATCCACGCAATTGTAACAAACCTATCAATCAGTAAAAGATAACTAGGGAGTAGTGAAACCTAAGTAAACACGTTTGTCTCCATATTAGAAGTATCTCACATTTATTTTCCGTTATTTTATTTTTATTTGCATTTGTAGTATTTGGGTGAGTTGACTAACAACTAATTCCGCCCACTCTTCCAAAACCCGAGAATTTTACTTGCTTTCCAAAAAAAATATAAAAATACAAAAAGAATCATCCCTTAACCCTAGACCTAGTTTAGATCATTTTCAATCCTAACGAACACTATTCACTGTGGAGAACGATCAATCCCCCGGTACTTACCACTACACTATACTTCATCGGTCAGGTACACTTGCTTGGTGAGGATTGTAAGCTTCTCAAGATCCTTTGAGAAGTAAAACTTTTGCGTTGTAATCCACACGCATCATTTAGCTACGCGGACGGTATGAGTTAGTTTAGTTAAAAAATAAATGGACCTAATCGATCCGTTTAAAGGTGATTCGATCCTATCACTCAACCCTAAAACATTTTGTGACTCGAAAGATGCGGGTAATTCGATAGATATCGAGTCGATTCATCATTTCATGACTAAAATGGTATAATTTTTCATAATTTGGTGCTTATTGTTGTGATTTGTGATGTTTAATGTGTTTTTAATCGGTTTTTAGGTCTAATTTGTGATAAATTATGTGTTAGGGTTAGATTAGTGCTGGTTAGAGTGTTTTCGTTTGGTTTTTCGGGCTGCGAGACGCGAAATGAGTTAGTTTACCTAGGCTACTAGACGTGCTATGAGTTAGTTTAGTTACACTATGTTAGGAGATGTGGTATTAGTTAGTTTAGTTTAGGTTTTTTTGTTACGAGATGCGGTATGAGTTAGTTTAGCTATGCTACTAGACGGTATGAGTTAGTTTAGCTATGCGGACGGTATGAGTTAGTTTAGTTAAACAATAAATGGACCTAATCGATCCGTTTAAAGACGATTCGATCCTATCACTCAACCCTAAAACATTTCGCGACTCAAAAGATACGGTTAATTCAAAAGATATCGAGTCGATTCATCAGTTCATGAGTGCTATAGTATAATTTTTGTTAATTTGTTTCTTATTGTTGCGATTTGTGATATTTAACGTGTTTTTATTCGAATTGTTGCTTATTGAGTTGTAAATTAGTCCTGATTTGTGTATTAGGAGTAGATAGAGTGTTTTTGTTCGGTTTTTAGGGTTGCGATACGCGATATGAGTTAGTTTAGCTACGATAACAGACACACTATGAGTTAGTTTAGTTACATTAAGTTTTTTCGTTACGAGATGTGATATGAGCTAATCTAGGTACAATCCTATCACTCAATTGTAAAACGTTTTGTGATTCGAAAGATATCGAGTCGATTCATCAGTTCATGAGTGCTATGGTATAATTTTTGTATATTTGTGTTTTTAATTGGTTTTTAGGTCTAATTTGTGTTAAATTCTGTGTTACGGTTAGATTAGTGCTAATTATAGAGTTTTCGTTTGGTTTTTGGGGCTGCGAGACGCGATATGAGTTAGTTTAGCTACACTACTAGATGCGCTATGAGTTAGTTTAGTTACGTTATGTTAGGATATGTGGTATTAGTTAGTTTAGCTACGCTACTAGACGCGATAGGACTTAGTTTAGTTATGTTACGGTTTTTCGTTACGAGATGCGATATGAGTTAGTTTAGTTTAGGTTTTGTGTTACGAGATGCGATATGAGTTAGTTTAGGTTTTTGTGTTTTGAGATGCGCTATGATTTAGTTTAGTTAGGTTATGGTTTTTCGTTACGAGATACGGTATGAGTTAGTTTAGGTTTTTTGTGAGACACGATAGAAGTTAGTTTAGCTACGCTACTGGACACACTATGATTTAGTTTAGTTAGATTATGTTTTTTAGTTACGGTTTTTGTGTTACGAGATGTGTTTGAGTTAGTTTAAGTTTTTTTGTTATGAGGCGCGATAAAAGCTAACATAGATACATTACGAGACGCGATATGAGTTAGTTTGTAGTTATATTACTGTTTTTTCGTTATGAGATGTGGTATGAGCTAATCTATTTAAGGTCTTATCACTCAACTCTAGAACATTTTGTGATTCGAAAGATGCTGTTAAAACGAAAGATATTGAAGCGATTCATCACTTCATGAGTGATTTGGTATCATTTTCTGCTTATTGTTGTTATTTTAGTTGTTTAATGTGTTTTGATTCGTTTTTTAGGTCTAACTTGATTAGTTTGTGTTCGGATTGGATTAGTGCTGGTTAAGAGTGTATTCATTTTGTTTTTCGGGTTACGAGATGCGATATGAGCTAGTTTAGTTACGATCTTTTGTTACGAGACACAATGTAAGTTAGTTTAGCCATGTTACAATTTTTTGTTAAGAGACATGATAGGAGCTAATCTAGTTACATTACGAGATGTGATATGAGTTAGTTTAGTTACTTTACGGTCTTTTGGTACAAGACGCGGTAAGTGTTAGTTTAGTTATGTTCTGTTTTTCCGTTATAAGATGTGGTATGAGCTAATCTAGATATGATCTTATCACTGAACTCTAGAATGTTGTCTTTTGTGATTTGAAAGATGCGGTTAATTTGAAAGATATAGAGTGGATTCATCAGTTCATGAGCGCTATGGTATAATTTGTGTGTTGGTGCTTCATATTGTGTTTTGAGATGTTTAATGTGTTTTGAATATTTTTTGTGTAACTAGGATATTGTCTTGAATATTTTTGAGATCTTATCACTTTTCCTGGCATATCCTTTGAGTATTTCTTGTGTAACTAGGATATTGTCTTGAATAGCTCTCCCTTTGATGAACGCACTATGATTCAGGTTTACTAATTTTTGCAGGCTAGACTTTATTCTCTCAGTTAGTATCTTACTTATGCATTTGTGTTTCACATTACAACATGCAATTGGCCTGAAATCATATACTTTAGTTGGATTTGAGATTTTGGGAACCATGGATAACAGGGTTGCATTAACTTCACCTAATAGTTTCCCTGTTTTGAAAAATTCCTTAACAGCCATACACACATCCATTCCCACTACTGACCATGCTTTTTTTTGTAGTAAGTTGTTGTATACCCATCAGGCCCTGGAGCCTTATTACCATCAATATTGAACACAGCCATTTGAATCTCTTTGTCAGTAATTTCTTCCACCATTTGAGCAGCCTCCTCAATGCTAAGTTTATTTCCAAACACTCCATTGAAATTCCAATTAGTTTCAGCAGTATTAGTTGCACCTAGAAAGTTCTGAAAGTGCTTTACAAACTGATCATCCATATCCTTTCCCACATACCTGTTGCCATTCTCATCACATATACTCAATATCCTACTATTTTGTCTTATGCCTTTTAATAACTTGTGAAAATATTCATTATTCCTATTCCCTTTGCTTATCCAATCCACTATGGCTTTTTGAAATAAAAACTCCTCTTCATCATTAACAGCCTCATTGTATTCATTCAAAGCTTCAACCTCACATTTTTTAAGAGTTTCACAATGTGGATTTGCATCAAGGTTATTTTGAGCAGTCTTTAACTTATCTCTGCACATTTTAACTTTTTCAAACAAATTGCCATTCTTCCAGTTAAGTTTATTCATTTTACTCTTCAAATGCTTCATCTTTTTGACTAAACAATACATTCTACAACCATTGACCTCATGCCTCAATTCACTAGACACAGTTGGAAGAATTCTTCTTTGTTGACAATGTAATTAGCAAATCTGAAAGGCTTTATCTTCTTATCAAAACATTGAGGAAATTTCACTTTAACTCGATTGTGATCAGGGACAAGATAAGGAAGGAACTCAGCTGTGGCATAAGGAAATGCTTCAATAAAATGCTCATTAACCATAACTCTATCAAGTTTTTTAAGAATACTGTTTTGTGGATTCATGGGTGACTTGATCCATGTGAAGAACATACCAGTGCTACATAAGTCCTCCAATTCAATATCATTAATACAATCAATTAGGTCCTGCATGTCCGAAGTTATCACAGAGCCACCAATAGAATGTTCCATAGTCTTTATAGTAGTGTTAAAATATCCCATTACCAACCATAGCCACCCATAACTAATACTTTTAGTTCTTCTTAACTCCATCTAGACCTCTTTCCTTTCTCTACCTGTATTTGCAACATACACAAAACTGCAAAAAACTTTGACTCTATTTGGAATGGTTTCTATTTCACATAATATTGATTGCCTTGAACTGCTCAGAACCATTTAATTGACTATAGAATTATTCCATCCTACTAAAATTATACAACCATTCATGATATGACTAACATTAGAGATCCAACTCCATTTCCCAAAAGCCTTTTCACACACCTTTAGTAACTTATGGGGCTTGACATAGGTTTCTAATATAGCACAGACTTGAATACTATCTTCCATAATTGTTCTTTTCACTTCTTTTTGTTTTTTCAGTTTATTCATACTCCTTATATTCCAAGTAACAATATTAAAATCCATAGAAACAGAGAATAAACTCCTAACTACACCAATTCAAATCAAGAGATTAATCCAAAGCAGCCTTACTCATTCCAATGACATTATCTGTAGTCATGGTCTGAGCTAAAGCACTCCTATTCGCCAATACATCCTTCTGATTCTGATTAGCATCTTCCTTCTCTTTGAGCCTATCCACTTCCAATTGGTCTTTCAAGTACCTTATCATGTCTTATGTCCATTAATAGATTCAATACAATTGGGATGCAATTTTTTATTCAAAAAGCTTTCAACCACCATTCTACCCTTCAGTATGCTTAATTCCTGATCTTCATTTTCCACAACACCATTAAGAAACTCAAATTGATTATTACTTTTTATTGTCTCTGAATTACCCTTACCAGTGGTTTTACTTCCTAAAACTTGTTCTTTACCTTTCCTTTTATCATTCTTCTCAACATTAGTTCCATTATCCATTGTTGTTTCCCCATTTTCCATTGTTCCCACATTCACATTCTTTTCTCTATACTCCTGCCTATGGTTATTCCACCTATTTTGACCACCCATCCTTTGCTGTTGCCAATTACCATTCTTATCCTATTTTACTTCACTTGCCTGTGTTGTCCTAGCCTTATTCAGACGTTTGATCCTTGCCTCTTCATCAGATTTAGCTTTAAGCTCTTCCACTGTTCTAGGCCTGGTATCACACTTCTCAAAATTGTGTCCAAACACCTTGTAGTGGTTACAACTTTCAAGCTTCCAGTCATACATCACATTTACCATTTTTGTTCCTTTAACCTTCCTCTCCTTATCAGTGTACTCAATTTTGATCTTATTTTTCATTACTTTGCAAGCTTCAAATTCCACCATTAATCTAGCATAATCAGTACCTCCAATCCCATTTTGACACATTCTAGCTGTCATTTCATCCATCATCAGTAGCCTACCAAGACTACTAGCTAAAGCATTGATACCTTTCAAGCTCCATGCCTCCATTGGAACATTCATCAACTTGACCCAAACAAGCAACTTAGCAGGTTCAATCTTCTTCATCCCTATACCATGATTCAATTTCAGTACAAAACAATGGCTTGTTATTCACCATCCAGGGTCCTTTTGCAAGTACAATTTGCATACCTTCATTATCCTTGAATTTAAACAAATTGATCCCACTATCATTCACAACCAGTTCTTTAAATCAAAATTTCCCCCACATTTTTCTAATATGGTACTTAAGCTCATTAAACCCCATGTTATCCCCCACAAAGTAAGCACACAAGGTATTTTTCCATTTGATACACCTTTCTTGTACAATCTCATCACCAAACAAAACAATTTCAATACCCTCCTCACTGATCTTTGGTGCAATGTAAATCAGATGATTATCAAGGACATTCTCACTCCCTGATAACACGTAATTATACATGTTTAGGCGTGTTTTATGCATCATATTTGTACGTATTTGTTACTTAATCATAGAAAAGTGTTTGTACGAGCAAATGTAGCCAAAAATAGGAAAAAGTGATAAAAAGATGAAGAAATGAAGTAAGGGTGCATAATTGGAGATTTTCGAGAAGGATACGAGTGAAGAATCACACAAGGACTCAAGGATTTGATAGATTCAAGATTTCTATGTTCATATGTCAAGATAATATCAAGTTCTATGAAAGGAATTAACACCAAAATGGAAGAGAATGCATGCGACGAAGAACGATAAAGAAAAAAACAAAAGTTGGTTACAAGTTCAAACCAACCGATCGGTTGGAGCCCGCAACCGAATCAGTTGGAATGAACCTGAAGAACCAACCGATCGGTTGGAGCAAATACCGATCGGTTGGAAGGTGGTTGTTTTTACAAGATTGCATTTATTGACGTTTTTACTCCTCATTATCATGGATGGCTGATCATTTCACTAATAACTTTTTAGGGGACGTTTTTATTTGAGAATTAAGTGATTGGAGGCTATATAATGACATATAGGCTTGCAACCAAAGTGTACCACAAAATCTTAAGTAATAACTTACACCAAGTTATTACTAATTTAATATTTCTCACCCGAAAGGTTGCTACAGCAGTAAAAACGTCCAGGAAACTTTAAGTTAGAGTCTCAATAGTTTGATTAAGTGTGTGGAGTTGTTTATTGTATTTGGTAGTCGATTGGAGGCGTGTGGTTGCTATAGTTCCACGATTTTAGTTCTTGTAATTCTCAAGCTAGGTACATCTTGTTTCTTACAATGAATTCTTGTTACTTTAAATACAATGAATGTTTTGTTTACTACTTGTGTTTTAATATAATTGATATGGAGTGTGTTGATATAAATAAATGACTAAAAACGTTATTCATATCGTTCGATATCTCTATGTTTTGATAATCACAAAACGAAAACTCATCAAACCAAAGATTATGACATAAACAAGTATTTAGTAGTAAATACTCATCTTTACCATTAAATCACTTAAGGTATGGATAAACAAAGAGTCTAATGTATTACAAGATCAAAGGAACATTTTTGTTAATCACTAGATACTTATAAAATGTCACAAAACATTTTATATCTTTTGTAAAACATTTTTGGAATTAAAAGAATATGTTTTATTCATTACAAATTTGTGAATTCAAATTTTCAACCAAAAATGGCAAATCTAATCCAGAAAAATTCCCTCACAAAAGGACAAGAAAATCCAATGTTCAGGAGGGCGGCTCCCTTAATTATACTAGGCGGCCCCCTTAATCATTAAGGGGACCGCCCCCTAATTAAGGGGACCGGCACGCTCCAGAACAGTATTTTCTGGCCCTATAAATATTGGATCATTCCACATATTTTTCTCACCTTTTTGCACTAAAAACTTTATGATCTAAACATCCCTCTCCATCCTCTAAAAATCCTTTGATCTTATATACTTTGATCTTTGTTTCAAAGTGATTCAAGCCTCAACACTCAAGTGCAAAGAGAAGAATACTTCTATTAGAAGTATTACAACTTAGTATCATCTTGCTATCTAAGTTGTTTGTTTGTTTCATCTTGTTGATCTTTCATATCTTGGTGAATAAGGTGTATGTATTAGTTTGCTAGATTTAGTTGTATAATCTAGAATTGTTGTAAGTGTGAAGTGGAGTTTGAAGTGAAGAAGTAGTGTTGGATAGTAGTGAAGATAGGATAGAGTGGCAATAGTGACTAGTAGTGAAGAAATTGAAGCTTCCAAGTGGAGAAGACTTGAAGACATTAGTAGACTAAAGTTGTGAAGACTCTAGTGGCTTGAAGGTGCAAAGATATTATTGGTTTGAAGTTGTGAAGACATTGGTGCTTTGAAGTTGTGAAGTATCAAGACATTGAAGTCGTGAAGTATTTTGTGAAGGCGTGAAGATACTCGTGGTGTGAAGACGTATTGAAGAAGTAAAAGGTGTGAAGAAGTTGTGATGTGTTATTTGGTGTGAGATTGGTTCTAGCTGTAACACCCCCAATTCATGGTTGCAGCGGAATTCGAACTGGGTGTTACTCGACGACACAATAGTCACAATAATAGAAAACGAACTCCAATTGAGTCGTTTTAAAAGATTTATCATTCAAATTATATAAATATCAGAGGTTACAAAATGAGGTCCCAATTGGTTCCATATTTACAAATCACATTAAGTGAGTTTTTGAATGATAATAAAATTTATAGCCCTCTTGAGTATCCGTGTCCTTCCGTGCCATCCTTGATCGTCATGAACCTGAAATACATGCTTGAGAGGTCAACACAAAGGTTGAGTGATATTCATAGAGTTTTTTTAATGTTTTGAACACAATATGTTGGTAGTGTGAGCTATGGACTCACACCAATGTTTGGAAAATAAAACAGGCAGGCTACGTTATTATACGCCCATAAAATGTATTATACACTAAGCTTATGACACCATAACGTTAACGTGTACCAATATCGATCGGCAGATTTATCCCGGTAGGTACTTTGCTAACATACCTAAATCTCAAATATTAGTGCATTTGTTTGAACTTAGTCAATACAAATAGGATTCGTCAATCCCAATAGGCCTATTCACAATATTCGCGCTCACTATTGCTAGTGATTAAATGGTTCATAATAAAGGATATCGGTTTAGCAAGGCTGGTACTTAGTGATAATAAAACAATCAGGCAGCATACAATTTAAAAACATTGTGCTCGGTTAAAAATAGCATGTATTCCCCCCAAGGGTTTGTAAAACAATTAAGTAATGGAAAGTGGGGCTATGAACTCACCTTAAGTAAGATAGCAAGTAATGAAGGTGATGATTGGATCGTGTAGGTTTCTACGAGCAACCTATAATAGAATGTCGCAACTTAGGATTGGAGTAAAGAATATGAAGTAGTGCCTATATATATATCTTGCATTTAGTCCATGATGTGGTATGATGTATAATGTAAGTCTTTGAAAGAAAAGATTCATGAAACATGTATGTTTTGTATATCGTTTACTACCGTTCGGGCCGACATAATTCAGAAGTCATGTTAGTAAGCGTTCGAGGAGCCATGACACTTTAACTCGTAAATCCACAACTCAACTCGACGGCTTACATAATGAACTCCTCACATGAGGCTCCCTACTATTGTAGTAGTTGATGAAATATATAGATATAACTTTTGATCCGAAAAGTTACATGTCCGATATTTGAATAAACTTAGGAAAGTTTATTTGTACATGAAGATTGTTATTAGGGGTAGTTTCATAAGTCTTGAATGACCATTTTCTCTTGGTAAAATCTCATGGTTTCCTTTTAAGTGAAGTAGATCCAAATTGCTTGTTCAAGTTATCGCCTAATTCATTGTTTCATGTTTACGCCTACGTAAGTTGGTATGGTCACTTCGTCATGGCCTAGCCATGACCTTTGGTCCTTGTTTCAAGGTCATGAGACACAACCTTGGCTCTAGCCATGGTTGTGGTCTTGATTATAGGTCATAAGACCTCTTGTTCCTTTCAAAGTATAACCATAATCTTGTGACTTTCGCCTAAAAATGGGCTGTTTAGAATTTGAAGAATTTTATCACTCGGAAAGTGTTTTTAGGTCTCGAGCTTCTTTGATCCTGAACGAAAACGGCGTTCCGGACAACTTTCGTGTTTTAACTTTTTGATGAATCGGAGCAGAAGTGGGACTTTCAAAACCCAAATTTGATCAGAATGGTATTTGGCAGTTTGCCGCAAAGTTTTGGTAACTTCAAATGGGCGTAACTTTTGACTCGTATACTCGTTTTAGGTGGTTCAAATTGCTATGGTTTCCTTGTTAAGTCCTCTACTGTAATATGTAATGATCCAATATCATAATTTTACCATTTTGGTCGTGGTTTTCCAAGAAAGTCACTAGTTTACTTGTTATAGTAACTTGTCTTATCAATCATGTACAATAACTTGTTTTACTCACTTTTATACATCATGGACATGAATACAAGACATAATATAGCAAAAATAATATGTAAATAACATGAATATGATTATTTAAAAAGAAGCAAGTTAGGGTTTGGCTCACAACTTTTGGCTTTCAAAGATGAAAGGAAGTTAACATGTAAGGATAGGACTTTGATAGACTTGCTTCAACCCTTTTTCACTTCATGCAATCTTTCTACCCTTGGTATTCTTGAAAGAGATGTAATGAAAGTTGAGGTGAATTGAGTGGATTTAAACTCAAGAGAAATCACCAAGTATATTAGGGATTGGAAGAGTTTTGGTGAATGATAATCTAGCTAGGGTTTCTATCTTGAAGAATCACTTGAACCATGCATGAAACTAGAAGGAAATGAGCAAAGGATGGTGTGGTTTGTGTGTGTGATATCCACGGTAAAGGGAAGGGGAGGAAGGGAGTATTTATAGTCCAAAATGAGGAGGTTAGGAAAGTGCTAGGAAATTACTAAAACTTGGTGACCAAGTTGTAAATAAGTGTTGATTTAAAGGTAAATTCATGAAATTGAGCCACATAGTGTGAATCCCCCCCTCCTAGGGCGGTTTGGAAACTTGGGGAGAAAGGGTTAGACTTGTGATGATCTTATCCAAGATATCTAGTATGTTTTGACTCCGTAAAATGCAAACCGTAAGTTGTTACGTCACAAAACGTAAAACCGGGTATCGTAAAAATACGAAACTTGTAGGAATGATTAAACTTGTCAAAATACTCCATAATAAAATATAAAATGAGTGGTAGGTTCCATTTGGGTGGTAAACCCTGCTAAAAACTGGAAACACGGGTCTAAAACGCGTAATACGTAAAACGTACGAATATTGCGTAAAATTGAGAAAAGTAAAATGTTACTTTTCTAATGTGATAAAAATGATTTAAAATGACTTATAATGTCTAGACTGGGCTCAGTCTAGTGTCGGTTGGTATTAAATGTCTTTTAGACATCAAACCGTAAGCCTAAAAATCACGAAATGACTTATAACATCAAGGGATGATTTTTGGTCAATGGAGGAGGGAAAAATATGTTGACTTTTTCTAATAAGTTGAAAACTCAAATCGTCTTAGAAACGCGTTTTGTGGTCTAACGGTTAATCGCCCATACGGTTAAGCGTGCTCATGCGAGAGTAGTACAGGCTTGGGTGACCTGCCGGGAAGTCTTTGGTCATGTTTTTCTCAGTCACGATTAATTCTCAAATAAATCATGAGCGTGTCAAACATTTTTCCGATGTGGGGTCACCTGACGGGATCGAATTTCGTTGTGCGTAGAATTTCTGATTGACGTTTTACCCTAAAACGTGTAATTCCATGTAATTCCTTAATAACTTTCACGAAAATGATCTGACGGATGTCAAACATTTAATTTGCCATGGAAATGATTTATCACTCGAGAATATCAAATAAAATCAACTTTCGGGAAAGTTTCGGGAAAAATGAATAGTAAAATGAATAGTAAATGTGAATAGTGAATTTTCCGGGAATAGTAATTAACCTGAAAATGTGAATTGTTACACTAGCTACGTTTAGAACTCGACATCTTGCTTTGTGTCGTTAATTGGTGTAAGCATTTGGTGTGTACGGTTTTCTTCGCCATAAGGGAGGTTATTGACTTAGTGAAGAAAACTCTCGAGTTCGGTGCTCGGGGAGTGGAGTAGGGCAAAGAAGGTGTCCTTGTAGCCGAACCACTATAAATCCTTTGTCTCTCGGTTTGATCTTTCCAACTCTCATTCTTTACTTATTTACTTACTTGCTTCTCGTACATTATTATTATTGTGTGTTGTGCATATATTGGTTTCACATAAAGATCAAACTAGGTTCCATTCAAAACATTAATTATACATTAGTAAATTAAAAGTATATACAATCATTAAAACACATATACATATATAAATACAAACTTATAATCAAGTGAGATATATGAAATTATAATTTCTATTCAACACTTTAAATAAGTAGTATCTATGTGACATATGTGAATTAATTTGTATCTATACTTTAGCTTCAAAGGTTTTTACAAATTATTATCAATTCTTTGAAAGTGAACTTTTATTAAACGAAAAAGACGCAAAACTATTCAACCCCCCCTTCCTAGTTTTCCACAGAGTGATTTGGTATATACTTGTGTGAATGATGTAGTTAGTCATGGAGTATTCTTTATTTTAAAAAGGTGATGCATGAAAACTCTTCTTAATTTATGAGTTTGTTGGGATAATATCTAATCTTGCTTAATTTGTTGATAAAAAAATCTTTGGGGAATATTGGCCGAAAGGGTTTTCTAAATGTTTTTATTCCAAAAAGTTAGTGCACGAATTAGTATGGGATATGGTGTGTGATGAGCATCTTACTCTTTAAAATGGATTTGAGAAGATTTCATCACGAAATTAGGCCGAATGGATTCGTAGGAATTCATAAGTAAAGAATTGCTTTTTAAACAACATTGTGTTAATGGAATTGTTATTCTAGTTGTCTTAGGCCGAAAGGAAGTAACTAGATGATTGAATTCTAGTGATGGTTTAACATGATAAACACCATTGATTGTTAGTCATTCATATAAAAGTTGTGCATCACAACAAGTTTACACCAAGCTTAGCATGAATACTCCAATTGATTGATTGTGGCATTTCACACAAGTATATGTTTTAGTTTTATTGTTTCTTGAATAATTGAATTTTTAATTATAAAGGATTGACAACCCTTTTATACAAACTAGTTTTCTAAAAATTTGATCTGTAAATCCCTTGGGACGATCTCGACTTACCCACCTTTACTAAAACGGACGAGTATACTTGCTCGTATGTGTAAATAGTTAATCGGTAATCGTGTTTATAAATTTTAAAACTTGTACACACCGTGAGTACATCATTCCCCTTTACCACATTAACATAGGGGGTTCTTATTCACTACAGTTTCCTTAACAGTATTCTCATCATTATTACTATTATTCGCCATGTTAGTTTGTACATTAGTAACAACGAGTCTGGCTCCGGTCGGCCGCATTGCGGCCTCGCGGGTTTTTAACGTCCTTCATTCTGTCAAAACAAACGGCAACATTAATTCAATCGATCTTAATATATCAGGTTCTTAAGTTTATATACATGCTCAGTCAGGGTCACATATTCACATACCCTTCCCGCACTATGTCTTTCGATCTCAGCAAGCTCAATTAGGTCTTCTGCAGTATCTTGGTCCACTTTAGAACGACAAAGAGGCATGGTGAAACAAACATCCTTGAATAAATCTAGTGGAATATTTTGCCCGGGAACATGAAATTCAGAACAAAATTTTGATGCAGCAGAATTTGTATGTCCATCTAAAGACTTAGCAGATGCTGAAATGCTAGGAGGCACAGCGGCTGCAAGCTCTTTGAAAGCTTTATCCTGCACATAATAAGTTTTACTGAGCAATAGTCTATTAAAAAGTAAAAAAGTTAATAAAACCAAAAGAAAAGTGCACCATATCAAATGAAAGGCCTGGTAACTTTTTTCCTCCTGATGATAACTCTGTATTCTGTAACACTATGAAAAGTATTCCTGCTACACTTTGTAATTGTGCTGGAAGGTTGCGTACTTACAACATCAATACTACTTCTGATGGTATTCCCGCTACACTTTGTAGTTAGGCGATCACAAATACAATAGTAAGAACAGCCACGACTGGAAAGCAAACCTTCACTATGGATTATTTTGTAAACTTGCAATCACAAATACAATAGTAAGAACAATTATTTAACGATCATGATACAAATTTTCGTCTGAAAAGTGTTACCATAACATAAAACTTCTTAATGATAAAAATGATATGATAAGATGGTACCTTGTCTCTCAACAGCAACGCTGATGGTACGTAAACAACCAACTGACGACAATAAGCATTCGGAGTCATTGCAGAAAACCTGGAAGAGAAAAGATCCGTACATCAGTAGGCCTTCCCAAAAAAAATGTAAAACTGTTAAAAATGATCATTAAGAAGTTGACTTTTTTTGTCACTAAGAGATATTGAAAGTTCATGATAGGTATTAACCTCTAGTAAAGAATTATGTGTTATGCTGTTTACCATGATGTCAATCAATTTAAACTAAAAGTTAAAGAAAATGAATAATATAGATCTAAAATAAAGAGGTTAGAATATAGCTTAGGTGCCATGGTGGTTTGTGAATTGGACTGACTTCACTCAGATTACGGTAGCCACATTAAGCTTATGCCTGTGAGACAACAATTTAGCAAAGACAAAAAAAATTGTTATAACAGTTGGGAGGGAGTTACCTAAATTTAAAAAATTGTGTTCTTTGACGCCTGGAGTGCTTTCTTGACCAACTCGATGTCATTAGTCCGCCCAGCGTATGATGGTTCAGAGATACTGTTTAAGCATATGCTTCTCGAATGGTTACCAACTGCAATCTATATGAAACAGGAAAAATGAATATAGGCCAAATTTGTATTTAAAGCTGATGCGACAAAAGTGCCATTTATATTTTTTATACCTTTTGAAAGCAGCCATTGTACATGGATAACTGCAAATATGTGCATCAAATTCCTTACAACTAAAATTTGAAAATATGTCTAGTACCGTTTTTGAGCTCGGACCTGGTGCATTGAGAACGTGGCTGTTCGAGATTAACAATGGCTAGAGTAGTCCCCTTGAAGCTCCTGCAACATGGGTTCTAGGGTTGTTTTGGTCGATTTTTAAAACTGTTCTTATTGTATCCATGTCGTTGGGTCGTTCAAGATACACGTGATCTTGTTTTTCATCACCAACCTTCATATTTACCAACATAATTTGCCTTCAAAACCACAAAAAAGTATACCAAAGATCAGACACTAAAAGATAAAATTCGCCCTACAAAAGTGTTGGTTCGTTGTTCGTTACCAGCATATGACGCCCCTTTTCTATTGAGTAAGATGCGCTACAACAGAAGACTGCTATGGATGAATATAAAATAAGTAATAACTGACGTGGTGGCTTTGCAAATCAGCTAAAGAAAAAATTGACCTTTAGCCATAGAGTTTAGACGGCCGGCATTCCTTGGGAGCTGCAACTACGTTTTAGTTGTTTCCTACCAACATCTATTACAGAAAGAAAACAGTCTAGTAAAAAAAAATTTATATAATTAGCGTTGTTCATTATAATTTAGAAATGACGTACATATAATATGAGACAATGAGAAAGCGTACACAAATAAGTTCGCGAACCTTGACGGGTAAGATGATCCAATCCACTGCTTGTGTCGAAGTTGGCCATTTTTTGGTACTGTAAGCTATTGGTGTATTTTTTTTTAGACAAAAGATCTAATATTATACAAATATTAAATTGCATATAAAACCATGTTAAAGAGGCGTACCTTTCCACCACGAACCAAATGGCTATCTAAACCCGTCATTAAAAAGATAAGCTCTCAGACCATGTCACCAACAAGCTTCTCTTCTTCCACAGTCAAGTGTACGTACGTCTTTAATGTCATTGAAATTTTAGAAAAAATACACTCATTGCAGAAACATATCAAATCGTTATATATCTCGCAATGTAACTTACGTTGGAAAGGCAAAAAGGACAGAACTTGGCTTTCACTGTACGTCCATATTTCAGCAAGCATGTCCCTCTTTTCAAAGAAACAATAGCCTGAAATACGACAGCAACATAAGATAAGCATTTTTACAATAAACAATATGCGATGACTTTCATTAAGTTACCTTCCTAATGGTTCGGTCGTCATACGTAATCTTTAGTAGGTCGGTCCTCATTCTTACACAATGGTCTGCAAACATAACAATAAGAACTGCATTGAGTATGATATTGTTTCTTTGAAGAAAACTTCTCTTAACTTATGATAAACTATAATAAGCAAATAAGCATCATGAAAACACTCAAATCATATTAATATTTCATAAAATTTAAAAGCTAATAACACACTTTATTACTCTAACAGGAATTTCACACATCAACCTATGGCAAACATCAACTGTCTATGCAAATTCCTAAGGAATTTCACATGACTTTTACTGTAACAAATATCATCCAAAGGAGATTAAAGATGCAGTTTTTTTATATAAAAATAAGCAACATTCCTATTAATCTTTATTCCACACTAACATGTTATCTTAAAAAAACGCATTAATTAACCCATTTTAATTAACAATTCCAAACATCACCTAAAACCTCAATAGACAACAAAAGAAAATTGATGAAATCCAATAACATGAAATTAAACATGTTATAAGAATTACCTTGAAGCCAGATTCAAAGGTCGTTGTGAATTTGTCGACCATAATCGACGCAACAATCACCTCGCAAAGCATTCCCAAGGCTCATGTTCATATATTTAGCTAACCCAATTAACAAAACATAATAGAGCCAATATCCATCTCTATAACATGAAGAAGACTACGTGAAGTTGGCCGGAAAATGCAAGACTTACCTTTAATTCGAAACGCAATATTAAACTCCTGATGATCCACGTTTACCACAATAGTTTTACCTTACAATTTCTTTAAGGAAGATTGCAAGTAAAAGGGTGTATAAGCTCCTCAAACCTCATATTATCGAAGCAGCGCTGATGCTCATTCGAGATTACAAAGATGTGTTGTACTCCTTGAAGAACTGCATCGAAGAAGTAAAGTTAAGAACACGGTTTTACTAACAATACGAAGATATCTATGTTAGTTGTCAATTTGTAAGCCAAATAACCTTCTGAAAAATAAAATGTCACAAAATCCTCCTGATTACCATCACTACTTAATCTTAAAATTTCTAGCTTGTCAGACTAATCAAAAATTCAAAATATTTCGTTGAATGTGACCGTTCAAGCTTATTATTACATTTCAACAATAATATAATAAACATTTGACTCAAGATTTTAATACCACATAGAACCCACCAACATATCAAAACAAATTAACCCTTACCAATGGCAGACCGCAAACTGATTCAACAAACATTCCAATCTCCATTTTTATCCAACAACCTATCAAAGCGAGCTTTTTCCTTCCTCACCTGTTGAGACATCAGGTCAAATGTGTATCATAATCATACTTTAGCTCAAAAAGATTAAAACCCAATTCAACTAAACCCAATCTAAACAAAAAATCAATCTTTACAATGCAAAATCAATAAACCCTAAATTTGGTCATCAGAAACCTAATTTTTTGGGCATTAATTAAATTAAATTGAGTTAGAGATCAAACCTTATTGATTGAATGAGGAATCTCATGAACCTTCTGGAGAGTGATGAAGGCGGTGGTGTAGATGAAGGAGAGTTCTGGAGATGGATGGATGGAGAGAGTTCTGGAGATGGATGAAGGAGGCGGTGGTATATCAGTATCACAATGGGCCGATTGGATCAGGCCAAAAAAAAAAAACGGGAAGCCCACACGATGTACTGTTCATTAAACGACGTCGTTTCATTTGGCTTATAATATATATAGCAATATTACCATTATCAATACCATTATTGTTATCAACAATTGTATTCACACTAGAAGTTCCACTTACATCGTTATTCACAACACTCTCACCATTACTCTTCTTCTCATCACTACTAGACACCACAGATTCCACAACTTCCCCTGATTCAATGCTACGCTGCCCTAGCTTAAACTCACTGGATCTGCCTGTTCACCCACAATTTCCTTATCAGCTTCATTATTACTTCCATTACTCCCCTTAGTACCTCTTTTTCCCATACTAACATTAGAATTCTCATACCACCTAGGAACCCTAACATTTCGCTTCAAACATTGCCTATTTGATGACACTTTTGCAGATTCACACAAAAATTTGACTCAAACAGTGAAAAATAATGCTAAAAATACTGGTAATTCAAAAGGTAATACTAATTGGAAGAAATTGAAGAAATTCAATTGTGTCGCCAAAATATGAATGTTCCAATTATTTGAAGAAAATTGGGGAAAAACGTATAGGGTTGATCAGAATAATGAGCTGAATCGATATATCGGATTAGTTTTGAAAATTGATGGTTAGATCGCAAGGAATTAAAGCTTTTTGGAGTTTTAATGGCGATTTGATTTATTTAGGTTTGTTGGGTTTGTTAGAGGAGAGAGAGGAGAATACCACCTATCCTTACATAAGCCACACCCTTTGAGTTTATTGAAAACCCCTCAAATAAGCTTACAAGGTTAAACAAACACTCATATGAACATATTTTAGTTATATAAACCAATAAGCCTAAAAGCCTAAACAACACCTCCACTTAATTTGATCAACCTTTAGTTGGTTTTTGGGATTACTTATATTTTATGCTTAAAAAAAGTACTTATAAAAAAAGTACTTTAAAACCATTGTTTGGATTTGTTTATTTTATAAAAGACGAAGTATAATTAAAACCATTGTTTGGATTTGCTTATTTTATGAAAAACGAAGTATAATTGTAAAAAAAAGAAAAAAAAATCTAATTTACATAATCAATAAAATAATAGAAAAAATCAATCAAATTCACTTATAAAAATTTTTAGGTTAAATACGAGAGTAAACTTTTCAATTTTTTTTAAACCATTACTGACAAGGCTATGCGTGGTAACAAGCGTTTTGAAACAATTAGCAACTAGCGGTTAGCGATTTGTACAAAATACACTACTTCCAGCATTTACGAGCAACTAGCGTTTCAAGTAACTAATTATGACTAACGAGCTATGAGTTGAGATCAATATAGAACCAAAATTATCTTTATCCTAACAACTCATTTTCTCATTAAAAAAAAAAGGAAAAAAAAAAAAAAACAAAAACTTTGCACCTCTTTTTTAAAAATAAAATATCTTGCAAACGTTAATTTTCAAGAAAAAAATAAAATAAAAAAATACACCATCGCAACGAGTAATTTTTTATCTTTCGGTAGATGGGCACTTTGACGAAGTTTTTCATAACCGACAAGGCTATGTTTGTAGCAAGCGTCTAGGACCGTTTTAAAGCATTTTTTACATTTACGAGCAACTAAAATTTTCAATTATTAATCATCAGCTATATTACCAAAGCAATTTATCAAAACAAACAAGTACTATTTCAACATAATAATAGTTAGAGGAGAGTTATATTAAATACCAAACTTTTCTTACATACCAAGGGACTTATTCCCACCATCAATCTAAAAAGAAATCAATGGTTGAGATTAAAAGTATTTTAATATTTCACCTATTTTTTATAATTTTAATATATCTTAAACCGTTAATCGTTAAGCGAAAATAATTACACCATCGCGATTCGCCACGAGCATTTAATTATCTTTCTATAGACGAACACTTTGATATACTTTCGACAATTTTTTTTTTTCGTTTTTCTCACGTTTTTTTTTCGTGTCCGAAAAAATCATATATGATATTGCATATCATATATAATATGATATGTTATGTCATATATGATTTTTTCGGCCACGAAAAAAAATGAAAAAAAATATTTTGTCGAAAATATATCAAAGTGCCTATCTATAGAAAGATAATTAAATGCTCGTCGTAACGGTATATTTTTTTTGCTTAACGATTAACGGTTTAAAAGATATTAATATTTGAAAATGATAGTTAATGCAAGTAAAAAATAAAGAGACCAACAAAATCCAAACAAAACAATTTCCACCGACTTCACCCCACTCCTCCCGCCCGTCACCAAACACATCCCAATTCAAAAAACATGTCATTCAATTTCTAGGGTTTCATATTCATGCAATTAATAAATGGACCTAATCGATCCGTTTAAAGGCGATTCGATCTTATCACTCAACCCTAAAACATTTGGCGGCTCCAAAGATGCGGTTAATTCCAAAGATATCGACTCGATTCATCAGTTCATGAGTAAAATGGTATCATTTGGTGCTTATTGTTGTGATTTCTGATGTTTAATGTCTTTTTAATCGGTTTTTAGGTCTAATTCTGTGTTAGGGTTAGATTAGTGCTGGTTAGAGTGTTTTCGTTTGGTTTTTGGGGCTGCGAGACGCGAAATGAGTTAGTTTAGCTATGCTACTAGACGCGCTATGAGTTAGTTTACTTACACTATGTTAGGAGATGTGGTATTAGTTAGTTTAGTTTAGGTTTTTTTGTTACGAGATGCGATTGAGTTAGTTTAGCTACGCTACTAGACGCGCTATGATTTAGTTTAGTTAGGTTATGGTTTTTCATTACGAGACGCGATATGAGTTAGTTTAGTTACGGTCTTTTGTTACGAGACACAATGTAAGTTAGTTTAGCCATGTTACAGTTTTTTGTTAAGAGACATCATGATAGGAGCTAATCTAGTTACATTACGAGATGCGATATGAGTTAGTTTAGTTACTTTACGGTTTTTTGGTACAAGACGCGGTAGGTGTTAGTTTAGCTATGTTCTGTTTTTCCGTTACAAAATGTGGTATGAGCTAATCTAGTTACGATCTTATCACTGAACTCTAGAATGTTGTCTTTTGTGATTCGAAAATGCGGTTAATTCGAAAGATATCGAGTCGATTCATCAGTTCATCAGTGCTATGGTATAATTTGTGTGTTGGTGCTTCATATTGTGTTTTGAGATGTTTTAATGTGTTTTTGTTTGATTTTTAGCTTTAATTTGATTAATTGCTGTTTATTTGTGTTGATTGTTGTGTTAGGACATAATTAGTGTTGGTTCAAGTGTTGTTTTTCAGATGAAATATGAGTTAGTTTAGTTTTTCTTTTTGAGATGCGATATGAGTTAACCTAGTCATGTTAAGGTTTTTCGCTACCAGATGTGATACGAGTTAAGTTATAGTTTGCGTGTAATAATACTATGAGATTTAAGTGTTATGGTTTGATTTTATATTTACTAGATGTTAAATCGTGTATTTTTTTATCTTTAATTTGTTGGAACCGTTGTGCAGGAGTTGATTAGTGTTGGTTGAAGTGTTTTTATTTTTACGAGATGCAATATGAGTTGGTTTAATTAAGTTACGGGTTTTTTCGTTGTGATGCACAATATGTGTTTTGATTTGATTTTATGTTTACTAGGTCTAGATGATACACAATATGAGTTAGTTTAGTTAAGTTACCATAATCAAATTCCTCAAAACTTATAGCTAAATTGTTCTACTGTTTGTAAAATGTATTTTGTTTGACATTGGGTCTCAAATGAATATAGTTGTAAAAAGGAATGTAACTGCAGAAGAAGTTAACAAAAGACACGTTTACTTTAACCTTTTTAAGAATGCATGATGGTGCACTGTAAATAATAGCAGTTTTTTTAGTTTATCTGGCTAGCCAGCATCAGATCTTATATCAGTTTCTAACTGAGGCTAATGTAATCTGATAAATAAGTCAGTTGATAGATGGACATGAAGCATTTAATGTGTCGCTTCAGTTATATTAAAGTTCTTATTACGATATGGATACAGTTTTAAATATTGCAAGAGCAGTAGAGTTGCAATTCATTTAGTGATCTAACTTTGTTATTTCCTCTTCACTGTTTAGGCATTACAAAACGCTGATAAGTATTTAGAGGAAGCAAGGTCAGTAAAAGACGGGGATTCAAAATTCCCGAACACTAAGGAAAATGTAAACCCTCAAGAGAAAAGACCAGCTTTGGTCCGGAAGCGTGCTAAGTTTTCCATGAAGCCCAATGCAAGGTTAAGTTAATACATACATACATACTACTTTATTTTGGTCCCATAGTAAGTATTTAACTTAGAAATTTGTAGTTAAATTAAAATGCAATATTGTTGACAGCCACCCTTCTACAAGCCTGGAACCAACTTTACAAATGGATCAGCTTCGCGAGCTTCGCGACCCAGATAAATTTTTTGCCGCCTTTGAAAAACTTGAAAGTACGCTATTCAATAAAATTTTAATTAGATGTTCAGTGATGTTAGTTTTATCTCACTAATAAGTTTTTCCATGCTAAAATTGATTTCCAGACGCCAAAAAAGAAATAAGGAGGCAACGAGGTGAAGATCCAAACGAGACCAAAGTTTCTATTACTACTACTGTTAGGCAACGGCGCCCAGAGCTACCACGGTATAATTGATATTTTCATTTTTGATTTTTTCACCAAATTGTTTTATATGTTATCTTCTCATGGTGCACGCCTCGGATTCATCTTGCAGGAGAAAAACTAGTTATAAGCATCACGTGTACTCCAGTCAGCCCGAGACTGATACATCATTTGCTCAAGAGACATTGCAAAATGATGTTAGAAGCCCACCTACATTCTATTCTCAACAAGAACCTGTCATTGCCAACTGCGAATCTCAGGAAGAGGATGTAGTTGGTGAGTTTATGCTTTTTAAAATATATAACTAGATACAACGTATTGGAAGGAATTAAAAGGTTAATTGATCAAAAGTATTAAGGTGATAATACCATCTTCTGCTTCCTCCTAACTTATGCTTTGTAACTTACTAGATTTTGCTCCTTTTATGTGAATAGGATCAGTAACCGAGACTGAGGACAGAGTCGATGTGCTATTTAATCATTTAATGGATACTTGTAATAATGACAATCTAGATGACAAGGGCAGATTGTCGTATTTGGAAGAATGTTTGAATGCCAAACCTCCTGAAATAACCGAATTAAACCTTCCTGATTTTCATAGTATTCCTAGAGTTGACTTTGGATCTCCAGTCAAGACCTTAGTAAACCAGAGCAGATTGTCTGATACACGTCCGTTGCTTGATAATTTAAGAGGAAAAACACCCGCGATACAACAATTATCTGACAACCGTTTTTCTCCTTTAGGTTCCCCTACACCACCCAGAAGTCCATTTTTTGGTATTTCAACATTTGGAAAACATAAATCAAAACTAAGTGAAGGAAAAGATCCATTTTCTCCTCACGATATTGATTCGTCGCACACAGCCAATTCCGAAACCAATAGTGGACAATCAACGCATACCATAAAGTATAACGAATTTTCATTTCGAATGGGCTCGTTAGTGGATAACGAAGCTACAGAAACTGCCATTAATGATGTCACGCATACCGCTTCAGCTGAAGGTTTAAGTAATCCTCCTGATTCTGACAATCTCTCAGAACAGTTTAATATGGAAGAAAAGGAGGAGGATGACAACATAGGTGTTGAGTATGCTGCTACTGCTATTAACGAAAACGAAGGCATACAAGCAAATGTAAGGTCTTTCATACCCTATTCATTATATTTTCATAGTCTAAAAATCTGGCATTGAATACAATGGATGGCAATATGCAGGCCGAAGAGGTGGAAAAAGCAGCATCTGGTACAAAGATTAATTTAAATGTTGAGGACATTACTGATAACGGCCATCCTCGCTCTGTAGAAGAAACGGAAGAGATTGTAAGTTCTCTTTACTTGCTTTGCAACAATTGTTGACTTTCGAGATGCCAACACGGATGGGTCAGCCAGTCTGATTAATGCTTTAAAATTGATTCGGGTTGATATTTTAAATTTCATGTGGATCAATTTTTTATAATGGAAGAGAAATGGAAGGGGCTGACCGCCAAGTGCCAACGCTCTAGTCCTTTTCTTTATTAAATAGATAACGTAGTCTATATGGTTGTTCTAAAAAGTAATAATATAATTTATTAAATAGAATGATTTCAGATATTGTAGGTATCTAAATACAACCTCCTTTTTTTTATTGAAACCATGGTATTGACACCAGGGGTCCCCTTATTCCACATAGGTGGCTTTTGACTCATTTATTCTGTTTGACCGCGATTTTAGCTATATTTTCTGCTACTTCAGTCACTTGGTTGGTTATTAACAACATTCAACCTGAGACTCCTGTTTCCCTATTCAAGAATTGTATTTGCCACCTATAGTTTTAAGGATTTACATTTTATCGGCACTAATGACTCCATCTTTGAACATAACAGGTTGAAGACGTCACAGAAAAGGCAGTGCCATCCACTTCACCAGAAGCAGATGTTGAGATCTCTACAATGGAGTACTTAAATACACATTGTTTTCAGTCAGGTATTTGTTATTCCGACCCTTTTTTTGCTGTCTGTATACTTTCTAGTTTACTGAATTTTACATATTCCATATATTAGGTTACTGTATTTTCTCAATATGACATATTGACACTGTTCAAAGAAGATAATCTCTTGAGTCTTGATACAGGAAGTATTCCTGTTGCTCAACAGTCATCATAACATGTATCACCATGCCTGTCTGTTTTATCTTAAAGTACTGATATGCTCTCACTTTAAGATGAACTATTTTTTAGAATCCATTCATTGATCATAATACTACATTGTGGATGTTTATCGATGTCTTGTACTGAGCATATTATTCTGTAGGAGCTAGTGGATTTGGTATTTGAAAATGTAACCTATTGGTGAATAATGTGAATATGATCTATTAGCCTAAAAGAACAGAGGAGGAGGAGAAAATGGGTTATGGAGAAAGAACTAAAATGGATCTAGGATCCTAAACTGCAACCTATAAACCACATCTAGTAAAAACCACATGTTTAACTGGATGCTCACCTGCATGTGGTTTATCACGATGAGTTGAACAAAGAGAACTATTAGTATTATTAGTAATATTTTCTCTCTTGTTATCTTCAGTTCTTCATTACTTGTGATCTGACAATGTCAATTACTTGATTTGACAAATTTTGCTCTAGTTGCTGATGACTACATATTTGATTGCTTTATCAGCTCAAACAGATACTAACATTATTGAGGACCTCAATCAAAACAGACCTGCTCAAACTACAGATATTGTTGCCGAACAGCAAAATGAGGTAACCCGTTTTAAGATTGTATATTTCATCTATGAATATCATATGTTGTAATTTAATAATGCGTTAACCAGAACTTGAACCCTATTACACATCATTCCTTGTTGTGACCAACACATAGATGTTGTGTTCTCGAGTTGTATCTTGGTAGAGAAAAAAATATCTCTGAAGAGAAGCCATTTTCTTTTTGTATTCTCGAGTTTCATCCTTTTTTTTGGGAGAGGAGAAAGGATAATTTTGGGTGATTTTTTATCTATAACTTTCCTCTCAAATGCGGGTTGCTTAGGATAGAAAGGGAAGTTAATGTCTTATAACTTTTTTAATTTACAAAACAGTCCTTGTTCGTAACCAAAATATTCTATTCTATATCAGTATTATATATAAAATTTTCAGCATTCTTTTGTGTTATCTCCAACTTGAGAACACAAATAAAAGTTAACACATCACCTTCCTTTTTGCTTTTCAACTTAAGTTCTAATTATTATTATTTTTAATTCCCAAACAACCCTTGATGTAAGGGTATAAATGATCAATCGTCACCCTTCTATCCATGACACCAAAAAAAGTCAAGACATCATTTTTATTGACTTTCTTTCTAATCCGAGGTCACACTATGAAATATTACCGTTTATGTTCTTTTCTCTTCTTTTATTCTCTTCTGAACTTGACAACATAGTGTAAGAGACTGACCCTCAGAAATACAGGAACAACCCAAGAAATGTGCGAATAAGAGAAAGAAGACAACAAGAGCACCTAAAGTTGATGTTAGAAAGACGCGTCAGAGCTTAGCAAGTGCTACTATTTGTATGTTAAAATTCTCTCTTGTTATATCCAACAGTTGTTATCTGGCAATGTCAGTTTGACAGTTTCTCAATTTGACAAGTTTCCTTGTAGTAACTGATGACTAAATATCTTGATTACTTTGTCAGGTCAAACAGATGCTGATATTATCGAGGATCTTGATGTAAGCAAACCTGCGCAAACTCTGGATGTTGTTTTTGAACAACCAAATGAGGTAACCTTTTTAAGATTTTTTATATTTATCAATAAATATCATTAGTTGTAACTTAGCATTGCCAAGAACTTTCACCCTACTTAACACAATCTAGAAAGAGTAGTTACATATTTTATAAGTTTTCTAAAATACCAAACTCATGATCAAACCAACATATGCTACTTTATATTAGTATTATTTCTAAAGCTATAATCTTTGTTTTTCTTTCCCTCCAACTCGAGAACTCAAATAAAGTTATACGACACTCTTTCTTTTTTGTTCTTTTCAACTTAAGATGCACACATAAAAAAAATAAAATAAATAAAAATAAATCTTTTTATAGTTGCCAAACAACCCTTACTAGCATAAGGGTATAACTGTTACATTGTCACTCTTCTATGAGCTCTTTTCTTCTCTCCAACTTAAAACGAAACAGTAAAAATTTACATATCCATATATATTTTCCTAATCCTAGATCACACAAAAATGTTACCTGTTTTGTTCTTTTCTCTCCCTTCTTTTTTTATCATTCCAGATTTGACAACATTGTGTACCCTGAGAAATACAGGAACAACCAAATACATCTGTGAATAAGCGAAAGAAGACAACAAGAGCACCTAAAGTTGATTTAAGAAAGAGGAGTCAGGCGCTAGCAGGTGCTTCTATTTGTATTGTTAAATATTTTTATCTAGTTATCCTTGTCACTTTTATTCTGACAATGTCAATTACTCAACCTGGAAAGTTTGGCTATAGTTGCTGATGACTACATATATTGGTTACCTTGTCAGCTCAAACAGATGCTAATGTTATCGAGGACCCTGATGAAAGCATACCTACTCAAATTCCAGATATTGTTTCCAAACAACAAAATGAGGTTATCAGTTTTAAGATTGTCTGTTTTTTATTCGTAAATATTATTAGTTGTACTTTGGTAATGCACTAATAAGAACAGAGTCTTCCTTGACACAATATAACGGAGTACTTGTTAAGACTTAAGACCAGCACTTCTTAAGTCATTTAGTGGAAGAAATAAAAACCAGGCTTGGAGAGGCTTTATTTCGGAGAAATGATCGATAATTTTGGGTGATTGTTTTACCAGAACCTTCATCCCCAAATGCGGGATGATTTAGATTGGAGAGGATTGAAAGGGAAGTTAACAATATGTAATCTTTTAAAATACTAAACAACCCTTGATCTAAAGTAACACATTTTATTTTTAAATTATCAGCTTTCTAAAGTATTAGTTGATCTAAATTCTAAAGTAACACATTTTATTGAAAGGGAAGTTAAAGCTTCATACTTCTAAAAATTTGTCAGCTTTCATTTGCGTTCTCTTACTACAGAAAATTTAAATAAAAGTTAAAACTCTTTTTATTTTCTTTTCAACTTAAGAGTTAAGATCACACTAAAGACAGCCCTTTTTTTAATTACCAAACAACGTTAAAATTTATATAATTGTTAAATTGTCACCCTTCTTTCTGTACCTCTCCACTTCAAGAACAAAAACATTTAATTTTTGATTTTTTCTTTCATAATCCTAGATCACACAAATAATATTACCCTTTCTCCTTTTCTTTCTTCTTTCTAATAACCCTGAGAAATACAGGAACAACCAAAGACATCTGTGAATAAGAGAAAGACAACAACTAGAGCATCAAAAGTTGATCTAAAAAAGAGGCGTCAGAGCCTAGCAGGTGTTACTTTTTTCTCACATATTTGATGCTATTATTTTGATTGACGTATTATTTACTATTTTTCCCTTTTCAAAATCATGGATTTTTTATTCATCGTCTTTGCAGAAGCCGGGACTGTTTGGACAGATGGTGTAAGAAAAAGCAACAGAATTAAAAGGAGGCCTTTGGAATACTGGAAGGGAGAAAGACTGTTATATGGTCGAGTACATAACAGTAAGTTCTTTTCCCTTCATTTATTTGTTGGATAAGTTAATGCACTAAAACTGTTTATTACCTTTATTCGTAGTAACGACTGTAACGTAATCTTATTCACACCTGAAGTACTTGGTTGGAAGTGTTAACCTTTGTACGGTTAAGTTATAATGTTTCTATTTTTTTGGTGGTTGAAAGGAAAAAATAGATTTGCTAGATTGGGTGAGCCGGGACGTCGTTGGGTCTGTGTCTGTTAAGATTGACCTTTAAAAACAGTTGCTCATATTAGCTATGAGCCTATGACAGTTTGATCACTTTTCCCTGTCATTTTTAGTAATATTTTGAATATTGGACAATATTGTGACAATCTAAATTAGTATATTGGACAATAAATTTGGAACAGAAGGAGAATAACCCGAGTTTGACCCATTTGACATGTTCCTATTGTAAGCAAGTTTTTTCGAGCTGACCCATTTGATGTAACCATAACACTAAATCCCTGTTGACCCCTTTAAGAATTTTGTTGGTTGGGACAATTACTTGTTCTTTTTTCTCTTTTTCTCTTTTTCTGTGTGTGGGGAATGACTTTGACACATGGTTTTTAATATCAATGAAAGATAAATCAAAATACATGTAAAATTTTCAGGTCTACCAACGATTATCGGAGTAAAGTATATCTCTCCAGCAAAAGAGAAAGGAAAGCCTGAATGTTTCAGGGTCGAATCGTTTGTATCGGATAAATACCAAGATCTCGTCGACTTAGCCTCATTGCATTAGAATCTCACTGTAAGCTCTGTTTTAGTTTTACGGTTTTACCATATTTTACTTGAGCAAGAAAATATGGGTGCGTTCAGTTGAAAAAATTCTTTAATTTTTCTATAAAATGAAGGGGTCCTTATCCTAGAGAAGTGTTAAAACTTTAGAAACGTGTTTAGATAATATTTTTTATAAAAGGGAAGTGCAAGGGAGCAAGGACATACGAAAATGTCGAATATACTCAGTTCGTTAGGCTCGCGAGCCCTTATTGAGCTTCAATGATATTGCACTTATATATATATATATATATATATATATATATATATATATATATATATATATATATATATATATATATATATATATATATATAGTTGCGTAATTGTCATAAAATCGAGTCGAGTCGAGCTTATTTTTCATCGAGTACGAGATTTAAATGTGGCAATAATCGAGCTCGAGTCGAGTTTCGAGCTCGAGTTTGAGATGACGAGCCGAGTTCGAGCTTGAAATCCAAAGCTCGAACAAGCTCGAGTCGAGTTTCAAGCTCGAGTTTTACTAATCGAGTCGAGTTCGAGCTTGGCAGTACTCGGCTCGACTCGGCTCGTTTACACCCCTACGATTGTTGTGGCCAGTGAATTGCTCTTTTCAAAGTTCTAATTATAATTTAAAAAGTGCACATTTCATTTTTAGTAAAATTTCTCCAAAAGCTGTGACTAAACAAATTTTCTATTTTTCATTTTTGTTTAAACAAACTTTCCTAGAAAAGTGGGGCATCGAGATGTAGAAGTCTTGAAAAGTTGTTTGATTACTAAGCCTGAAATCTAAAATCAAGTTTTTTTAAGATTTAAATACCGAATTAGAACATGTTACATCTTATACAAATATGGGTAATAGTGAAATATGGGGATGTATGTATGTAAATTATCTTTCAAATATTATTTTTAGTAAATTGCTAGAAGTTTATGCTGCTAAACGTTGGGATTCTTCTTTTAATTGGCAATTTACTTTTTCTTTTGTAGAGTGCGGTATCGGCTACGCATGGGTCACTAATCCAGAATCAGCTGATAGAGGCGTACAGTTTGTAAAAACCTTCAAATCTGTAATGTAATTGCCGAATCAGGGTCTACTATCCTGAAAGTTATTTGATTAAGTGAAGTTGATATGTAGAATTAAACATACCGAAGGTTGTCAGCATGACATTTTAATAGCTGGACAAATATCTGCCGATTATAAGATTTTTGATGTAATTTACATTCATGTCATGTGGTTTGTGGAACAAGTTTAAATGAACTTAACTAGAACTGAATCTGTCAAGCTTCTTGCTGACATCGATCATCGCAAGCTTAAGGACTTAAGGTAAAAGGCTAAGCTTAAGTGGGCAGTCGATGGTGGTGAAAATTGTAACTTTTTTCATGAGATTATTAACACTAGGCATAATAAATCAAGAATAAATGCGAGAGGTCCCAGGTTTGAGTTTTTCCATGGTGGGTTTTCCTTCTGGGTGGGATCTGTGTGGGTTCAATCCCATAGATGCGTCGATTCGAGGTTGGCATGGACTATCTTCTGAGTAAATATCGTGGAATTGAATCACTCGCTGTTCAAAAAAAAAAAAAAATAAAAAAAAATCAAGACTAATTGGGCTCAATATTCCTTTGACGGAAATTTTAAATTTTTTCATGGGATTATTAACGATTGGCATAATAAGTCAAGAATAAATGGGCTTAATATTCATGGTGAGTTGGTAACAGAACCTGTGACTATCAAGAACCACATCTTCGACTTCTTTAGCAATCGCTTTAAAGAAGACAACCTTTTTGGACCTTCCTTCACTAATAATCACTTTAAACATCTCTCATCGGATGATATTAACTTTCTTGAGTGCCCTTTCACAAGCCCTAAAAAAAAGATGCGGTTTGAAATTGTGGTAGTGACAAAGCGCTGGCCACAATGGCTTCACGTTTGAATTCTTCAAAAAAATATTGGAACTTGCTTGAAAATGATGTATCTTATGTTATAGAGTTTGAAATTTTGGCTTATACCCCGCAAGGTTGCAACTCTTGTTTTAGGGTGGGTCATCGGATGACAACAACGGACAAAGTTATTTCTCTGCGTAACAAAGGTGGCCTAGGAATAGGTAGTCTTAAAGCGAGTAATCATGCTTTATTAGCTAAATGGTGGTGTACATTTCTTACACAGGATAACACTTTATGAAGTAAGGCAATTCGTTCTATTCATGGACCTATGGGTGGCTTCTTTGATAACTCCCCACTCAAATATACATGAGGTTCATGGTATCATATCAAAAAGTTAAAAGACGACTTAATTACCCATGGGATTGATTTACCGACGATCTTTAAAAGGAAAATTGGAAATGGTCAATCGTCTAGTAGTTGGCACGACAATTGGTTGGGTGGATCACCACTTTTTGAAAAGTTCCCCCGTTTGTATAGGCCGGATACCAACCGAAACTGCTATGTTTCTAATAGATGCCCAACAGTGATGTTTAGTTCAGGTTCCGAGTCCTTTTTTGGGCATGCTGTCTCGACTATGGACCTTGTGCATCCACCTCTTCTTTTGGGCTTGGAGAAGGGAGCCAAGTTATGAGCCTGTAATTGCTGAATTAAATGACATGGTGAGCCACTTATCTCAACTTCACCTATCTGATGATATGCCAGGCACTTGGACCTATTCAATTGATAACTCAAGGTTGTTCTCAGTTAAGAGCATGTGTTCCATTATCTCCCATATGTCAAACTCTTTTTGATGGATCGACCTATCAGATGGAACATGGGGCTTTTTTCCAAAGTTAACATCCTCACTTGGCGTGTTTCAAACAAGAGATTGCCTACTAGAGTGACATCGATTGAAGAGGCATAAACATGGACTCTATTAGATGTCCGATATGTGATGGGGATTTGGAATCAGAAGACCACCTTTCGGCTCTTGTGTGATTGCAGTAGACATTTGGAAGTGTTAGGAAAAATATAATCGTAATACAAATTGTTTTGTATATAATCGTAAGATTATATCAACAGATTGAGGCCTGTGTTTAGCAGTGTCCTTAAACAGAAATTCGTCCTATCTAGTACGAACTGTTTAGAGGATACAACAATCAAATCAAGTATGAAACTTGAATCTAGCGAATCGGTTATGTTATGATGATGGAAATGAATGATGTTTGTATGTTTTTGATGATTCCAAAGTGACAAGTTCGTCCTCTATATATAGGCACATGGTGACCCTTCAAAACAGTCACAATACCCCCTTCAAATGGCCTTAGAGACACTTCTTTTCGTAACAGTCACAATGGTTCACAATTAGCCGACGCTTTAGCGACGACCTAGCAACAGAATAACCGTCGCTAACTGAAATCGATTCAAACAGTCGCGATGGTTCACTTAATGATGCCTTTTTAATAGATATAACTGTTACCATTGCGATTAGACGCGTCTTTACAATAATGATGGTTAATTAGCAACGGTTTTGCGACGGTTTAGTGACAGAAAAACTGTCACTAATATCTATTTCGTGGGTAATTATAAAAACACAACCAAAATTTATTAGTAATGTTCCAACAATACCCCACATTTTCTATTCAAACACCAATAATACCCCACATTTGAATAGAAAATAAGAAAATTACTTATTATTTTATTTCTATCAAATGTAATATGACATGCATCAGATTAGGTGTCTTTTGGACTTGAACCTATCCTAGTGAGTACATATCGGATTTACTTTGTGTATAGTGAACATAAGTCTTGAACTAGCCACGTTTTGTAGTAAATCGAGACAATAAGTATCACATATATCATATTTATGTAATAACAGATTCTTACCGTTGTGTTCATTTCGGTCGTGAACATATCCTTATTCATGAGAATTTTAGAGAATTTAGCCATCTGGTTCCCAAAGATGCGACCACACATCAATCTCGTATAGGTAATGAAAATCAAGAATATTCCGTAGTATTCCACTGTAAAAGCCATTAGCATTATTAAGAATTAGAATTCAGCCCTCAATCATCAACGGAAAAACACACAACATTCATCATAGGAATGGGCATACCTGTGTGTTGGTACTTTTTGAGTTTTCCTATTGAACCTAGACCATGGGATCTCCAATTTTGCTAGGTTAGGTTTCCGCCGAGTAGTTACTCATTGTGTTGGCTTTAAGCCCATACCCCTCGATGTAAATATGACTTGTTCTCTACAAAGGCCTTTTGTCAAAGGATCTGCTATATTTTCCTTTGACTTAACGTAGTCAATGGAAATGATTCTATTTCTTAACAAGTCCTTTATCGTATTGTGGCGATGTCTTATGTGTCTTGACTTGTCGTTATAGATTTGATTCTTTGCTCTGGTAAGAGCAGCCATACTATCACAATGTATACACATAGCAGTCACAGGTTTTGGCCACAAGGGAATACCCTCTAGAAAGCTTTTAAGCCATTCTGCTTCTTCAGCAGCTTTGTCTAAGGCTACAAATTCTGCTTCCATTGTTGATCGGGTATTCACAGTTTGCTTAGATGATTTCCATGAAACTGCAGCCCCTCCAAGTGTAAATACATAGCCACTTGTGGACTTTCCTTCATTATGATTGGAAATCCAATTTGCATCACAAAATCCTTCTAACACAGGAGGATATTTAGTGTAATGTAACCCATAAGCCATTGTATGCTTAAGATATTGAAGCACTCTGACTAGTGCATCCCAATGATCTCTCCCAGGGTTATGTGAATATCGACTAAGCCGACTTATACTATATGCCAAATCCGGTCGTGTACAGTTCATTATATACATCAAGCTTCCTAGTACTTGTGTATATTGTAACTGAGATACACTTTGTCCTTTGTTCTTTTTGAGTTGAACCTTAGGATCAAAGGGAGTTACAACCGGTCTATCATTATAGTGCCCAAATTTCTTAAGGGTCTTCTCAATGTAATGAGATTGGGTAAGGATGTATCCATTGGAATTCTTTTGAATCCTTAAACCAAGAATGACATCTGCTCCTGTAACACCCCCAAAATCGGTACAGCGGAAGTATTCGGGTCATGGGGTGCTACTAAATTGGAGATCACAACACAAGATAATAAAGAACGGAATACATACTCCGTTACAAATACATTTCATTAAAATCCATTCAAGTTTACATCAAGTTTTAAAGTAAATAGATAAGCTCAACGTCGATTGGTCCCATAAAAACAAGTCATAATGTTGTGTAAAAACACTTAGGTAAATAGATTATGACCATCGCCTTGCCATGCCTTGTCGAAAATAAGTAGCTCAAACACCTGAGTAAAACATGCTAAAAGTCAGCAAAAAGCTGGTGAGTCTATAGGTTTATCAGTAAAGTAATGTGGACCAATAGTTTTGTGTACAAACATTACAACGCATATAATGTCATACAAAAATAGTCTATCGCGCTAGCACTAAGTTCATGCAACCGAAGCTAAACAGTTTAGTATGCCACAATGTAGCACATATAATAATAGTGAGGGCCCATAGCGAGTGTTTAACCCAATACACTCGTAATCCGACTTGGTATACGTTCGCATTGACCCGTCTGGCCAACCAAACGGGGGAGTTACCCCCAATAGATCTATTTATATCAATCGCGCTTCCTAACAGGAATTAACGGTTCATGAAAGTGGGCATAACAGTGGGTTCAGGGCTTAGGCTAACTACGCAATAGTGTTGAGAAATAATAGCATGGTCCAGAAAATGTTTTGCATGTTTCTCACCCCATAGTTTTGTAAACGAGTATAAGTAAAGTGGGGCTATAAACTCACCTTAGTGATTAGTAGTCTCGATAGCGAAAAGTCAAATAGTGATAGTGAGCGGCACCGACGCGCGACCTAGAATAGTACGGCAATTTTAGTTTACAATACCAATTAAGACTCAACGATGTTTAAGTGAGTTTAAAAGTTTTAAAAAAAATGTTTGCGCCGTTATTGCTTGTGTGGCAGCGTTTAAGTTTGAAAACAATTTTCTAAGTGTGAGTAAGTATTGGCTCATGGAAGTGTATTAGTATATACGTAGACAATAATAAAATATCAAAGATGGATAATCCTATGGTTCGACAATAATTGAAAGATAGAGTACGTAGAGTAATTACGATAAATATTAGACGTTGACGGAATATAATAGTCTTGCCGTTAGAAGTGTATTCATATTTTAAAAAAATATGTTTGATACTATTATAAATAAGAGTATGTAATCATGTAGTGACCTTATTTAAGTTTTATATTTAAAAATAAGCTAGTAACCCATATATTTTAATAAAGTACGTTTGTTTAAATATTTTGTTTATTGTCCGTTTATAAGTTTTGTTGAAAGCACTTTGATTGTAGGATTTTTACAAAGGTTGGGCGTGACCCGTATACACGTGTAGTGTTACCGAGATGATTATAATTAAACTATCCACATTAAACTAATGAACCGCGATATAATGTTTATAAAAAAATTTGTAAGCTTAAGTGTGTTAGTTAGCTTAATAAACCTCGCATATTAATGACCTCAAAATAAGTTATAACTAATATTTTCATTAGTTTGACTAAACTTATAGTTTAATGGTATGAAAATATTAAATTTTGATTATAAAATTTAAAACGAGCCATGTTAAGTCTAAATAAAGTAATATGAATCAAAAGTTTTGAAATAAGTTAAGGCTTGTATATTTAGTTTAATCTAGTTTCTATAGGTCCTTAAATTTATATGCTAACTTATAGTTTCATGTGTAGTATGTTGTGGTTTGTTTTAGAACTCATTTATAAAACGCGTCGTATAGCTTTAGGTATGTCGCGAAGTTTTGACGAGATAGATAAGTCAACTTTAAGGAAGGAAATGGGATGGGCTGTAGCAAACTAGCAACACAAATATCAAATGCACTCTTTTAGTCGAAGAGATGTGGGCGTTGGCCCAAGGTGAAACAAACAACCAGAATACAATTTGCAAACAGATTTATCACTAAATTTCCATCTGCTATCTCACCCGATAGTAGGTAGGAAGAAAATTAATAATAACTAAATAAATTAGTTTTGACCCAACTTATATTTCAACATACACAGGTCCATATCATCTTCTTAAGTCTACTCTTAACAAGTTTCACCTCTTTGGCTCGACATGAGCACAACATTCGACATACCCCAGCAACACCACTGTGGTTCGACCACAGTGGGTTCCGACTCACATCGAGACCAAACAAAGACATGACTAACCGGAATAGCTATAGTGCGCACTAACAAGTTAAAATAGACATTTCCTTAAGCCAATATTCAAGTTTCATATTTGTGATTAAATAAAATTGGGCCACACTTAACTAGCAACTACAACAACTTATGTTTACAGATTTTGGATTTAAACCAAATCGATACCGAAGTTAACCACATCAATATTTTTAGACAAGATCATGTCGAAAGTCTTATAAAAAAAATCAAGAATCAACTTTTAGAAAAATCAAGCACAACTTGTAACATAATCTCTAACATCGAATAATTACAAGACTTCATAAAATTTTGATATAATGATATCGGTTTAAATAAATCAACAAAACCACTTAGAACATTATATATACGAATCGAAGACATTAAAATACAACAAGAGAGTTTTAGTTTCTTACAATACCTTTTGAAAGAGATGACAACAAAGTGAACCCAAATCCGAATCCAAGCCGCAACCCACACCAAGAAGGGATGTGGTGCCACTATGAATCGGATGGGATAAAAGGTAAAAAAAAATGGAAACCCTAATACTTGCCTTTGATTTTGAAACTCGTTTTTAACTATAAATGGACTAAAAACAAATCTTTGAGTCTTCCTCTAGTCACCCGTGACTCATCTTGGCTGGAAAAAGGGATTGACAGTGGAAAGTATCCCTTTGGCGTGCAAGGGTTATCCTTGGAGAGGAATCCGAGACTAGAATGGATTTTTATCACATGTTTTCTTGATTTTCTTCTTCTTTTTTTTTTTTTTTTTTTTTTTTTTTTTTTTTTTTTTTTTTTTTTTTGAGATCCGCTCTTGGGAAGAGAGAGAGAAAGCAGATATGATTTTCTTGAAGAAAGAAGTTGAATACGCGTTTTGTGGGGAAGAGAGAAAAGAGTACGTGTATCTTTTATTTGTTTTGGAGGAGTATGAGGCGTGGGGGATTTTTTTTTTTTTTTTTTTTTTTTTATTTTTTTTTTTTTTAAATGTATATACTAAATGGTGGAGTAGAAATGTTATTTAACTTTTATGCTCACTTTAAGGTGAGTGGGTCTTGTATACCCCGTGTTTCGCTGAGTTTCGCTGTAACGTAATATTTTTGGTCTGACACGAATGTGAAAAATATATCTACGGGAAACGTCTTAATAATAGTAATATAAGAACGTATTTATAGTACTGTTTATTAATTATTGTATTGTTGCCGTAATTAAAGTACTGTCGGTACGCGTGTCGTGCTGTGCTCGAGATAAAATATCGGTTCGGTAATAACTATCAGTATAGGTCAGAAAATAATGTTTTCACATTTTCTGATAAGTATGGTCGTTGTTATGAGTTGTCGTAAGTCGCAGTATGCGGGTTTGCTTCCCGAATAGTTATGTAAGCTTATGAATGCTTATTTCAAATAGTTGGGCACTAATAAATTAATATTTACTATTTAATAAAGGGTGAAAAATTACCGTTTGTCACAGCTTCTCCCATGTCTTTCATCTCAAATGAAGAATGAAGCATTTTCTTGGTTTGGTTTATAACATCCATATTTGTTCCCATGATCAACATATCATCTACATATAAACAAATAATGACAAATGCATTTTTGTATTGTTTAACATAGACACATTTATCACATTCGTTTATTTGATAGCCGTTTGATAAAAGAGTGTTATCAAACTTCTCATGCCATTGCTTTGGAGCTTGTTTAAGGCCGTAAAGAGATTTAACCAATTTACATACCTTATGCTCTTGACCTTTGACTACAAAACCCTCGGGTTGTTGCATATAGATTTCTTCATCTAATTCACCATTTAAGAACGCAGTTTTCACATCCATTTGATGTATAATCAGGTTGTGAATTGCGGCTATTGCCATTAACGTTCTTATAGAGGTTATCCTTGTAACCGGCGAATAAGTGTCAAAGAAATCTTGACCTTCTTTTTGATGGTATCCTTTTGCTACTAAACGAGCCTTATACTTCTCTATGGTACCATCAGGTCTTAGTTTCTTTTTGAAGATCCACTTATGGCCTATTGGTTTATGTCCCGAAGGTAGATCAACCAATTTTCATGTATTATTATGCACAATTGAGTCTATTTCGCTTTGAATAGCCTCTTGCCAATAAGGTGCTTCTGATGACTCCATAGCAGCCTTATATGTTTGTGGTTCTTCATTCACAATATAGGTCATATAATCCGGACTTTTGCACGCTTACTTCTTCTAGGTTCATCATTCTCTTGTTGAACCTCATAATTGTTTTCTCTTTGATCTAGAGACAATTGATCATCAAATACTCTTTTCCTTGGATTTGAGATTTGTTTCTTTTTATCCTTATAAGGAAAGATATTCTCAAAGAAATCTGCTTCAGCAGATTCTATAATTGTGTTTTTGCTTATATCCTCTACATTGGATTTGTAAACCAGGAAACCTATAAGCAGCACTATTCTTTGCTGGACCAAGATAAACACAATCAACTGTTTTGGATCCAAGTTTGGTTCTCTTTGGTAAAGGTATTTGAACCTTTGCCAAACAACCCCACACTTTCATCCTTTTATAAGAAGGTTGCTTTCCTTTCCATAATTGATATGGAGATTTGTCACTCTTTTTATGAGGAATTTTATTCAACATTGTATTTGCAGCAAGACATGCTTCACCCCATAGACTATGAGGAGCCCCTGAAGTAATTAACATTGAATTAATCATGTTCTTCAATGTTCTATTCTTACGTTCAGCTACACCATTTTGTTGTGGGGTGTATGGGGCTGTTGTTTGGTGTACAATACCATAAGTAGAACAAAATTTAGCAAAGTCATTGGATTCATATTCTCCTCCTCTATCAGACCTTAGAATTTTTATCTTTTTGTCTAATTGATTTTCAACTTCTGCCTTATATGTCTTAAACATATTCAAGGCTTCATCTTTGGTATTTATTAAGTACACATAACAAAATTTGCTACAATCATCAATGAAAGTAATATAATAATTATTTCCTCCTCTTGATGGTGTTGCTTTGAAATCACATAAATCTGTATGAATTAAACCAAGTATTTCATTTGATTTTTCTACAGATTTATGTGAATGACTTGTGTATTTAGATTCAACACAAATTTCACACTTGGATATTTTATCCATTGTACATTTAGGCAACATGCCTAAGTTTATCATTCTTTCCAAGGAACGGAAATTAACATGGCATAATCTAGAATGCCATAAGAAAGAAGGATCAATCATATACACAGAAGCGGTGCTAGTGCCCGCGTTATTATTATTAATAACATTGTCATTTGTTACAATACTTAGTTTAAAGAGTCCCTGATCAAGGTAACCATTTCCTACATACACACCACCCTTGGTGATTACAAATTTATCTGATTCAAATACAAGTTTAAATCCCTTATTACTAAGAATAGGGCCAGAAATCAGATTCTTGGTGATGTTAGGCACATGCAACACGTTTGAGAGCACAAGATCTTTTCCAGAAGTCAGCTTCAATATGACTTTGCCTTTTCCTTCAATCTTTGAAGAAGTTCCATTCCCCATAAACATTGGTTCAGTTTCATTCACCTTTTGGTAAGAAACAAACATACTTCTTGAATTACATATGTGCTTTGTTGCACCAGTATCCAACCACCAATCAACATCATTTGTAGTCAAGTAGGCTTCAATTACTCCAGCAAATTCTGTTGGGGAGGCGACATAGTTTGCTTGGTTGGAATTTCCTCCAGAATTTCCACCTCCATGCTCTTTCTTGTGGCGACAATCCTTGGCTTTATGACCAGGTTTCCCACAGACCCAACAATGATAAACTTTCTTGAAGTTGTTGCTCTTCTGTTCGGTGTAATCTTTCTTCTTATCCTTGGAAGAATTTTGTCCAGAACCACCACCCTTTTTGTTGTTTTTGTGGTAGTTCTTTGATTTGGAAGAGCTTTCTCCAACCATGTTTGCATCTGGCTCTATCGAATTTGCATCAGCCTTTTCCTGCATCCTGTTATCTTCCTCAACACGAATTTTAAGAACAAGTTGCTCAAAACTCATATTGTCAGTCAAATGTTTAAGATATAACTTAAAGTTTTTCCAGGATTGAGGTAATTTTTCAATAATAGAACCAACAAGAAAGTTAGAGTTTATACCCATGCCTTCTACTTCCAATTCATGGACTATGATTTGGAGTTCTTCCACTTGCTTTACAACAGGCTTTGCATCATTCATCTTGAAGTTTAAAAATTTTCCAACAACAAACTTCTTAGAACATGCAACTTCAGTCCTGTATTTCTTTTCCAAAAATATCCATATTTCCCTCGCACTTGTAAAGGAAGAATAAATATCATACAAGGAATCATCCAAAGCATTCAGAAGATAATTTCTGCAATTATATTCATTATGATTCCATTGTGAGGCGGCCCTTTCATAGTCTGCCACTTGTGCTTCAGTAGGAACATTATGTCCCTCCGCATACGGATCTGTTGGTTCAGAATCCGTGAGAACATTTGACACGTGCAACGTTGTCAAATAAACAACATCTTTTGTTGCCAACGACGAAAATCAGACCCTTTGAATTTTTCAGGTTTTTCAACATGCGGTTTCTGAACCGTTTGATCCATCTCTGAAAATTTCTGTTTAAGATTGTTAGGAAAAATATAATCGTAATACAAATTGTTTTGTATATAATTGTAAGATTATATCAACAGATTGAGGCCTGCGTTTAGCAGTGTCCTTAAACAGAAATTCGTCCTATCTAGTACGAACTGTTTAGAGGATACAACAATCAAATCAAGTATGAAACTTGAATCTAGCGAATCGGTTATGTTATGATGATGGAAATGAATGATGTTTGTGTGTTTTTGATGATTCCAAAGTGACAAATTCGTCCTCTATATATAGGCACATGGTGACCCTTCAAAACAGTCACAATACCCCTTCAAATGGCCTTAGAGACACTTCTTTTCATAACAGTCACAATGGTTCACAATTAGCGACGCTTTAGCGACGACCTAGCAACAGAATAACCGTCGCTAACTGAAATCGATTCAAACAGTCGCGATGGTTCACTTACTGATGCCTTTTTAATAGATATAACCGTTACCATTGCGATTAGACGCGCTTTACAATAATGATGGTTAATTAGCAACGGTTTTGTGACGGTTTTGTGACGGTTTAGTGACAGAAAAACTGTCACTAATATCTATTTCGTGGGTAATTATAAAAACACAACCAAAATTTATTAGTAATGTTCCAACAGGAAGAACATCTTGAATTGGTAGAGGATATCGAACATGTGCATCAACAACCTTTGTGAAGTTATCAATTTGGCAGATCGAGTACCTCTTGGGCCTAAACACTCTAATTTTTTCGACGTGGTTGTTCAAACAGCCTTATGGTCCATTTGGAGATTTAGAAACAACATGAACTTTTCCCAAAACTACCGAACAAAGACCTTTTCTTCAATGAGGTGAAGATGCTCTCATACAACTGGATTTTGAGTAGATGTAAAAAATGTTTTCTTAACTTGATTGAGTAGTATAACAATCCGCGTAATGCTCTTTCACCTCCACTTTTGTAATTTTTGGGGGTGTTACAAACACTCGGCTGTTTAATGGTTGTTTTGTATCAGGGGTGTATACAAGTTGAATCGAACTTTCACGAGGCTCAACTCGACAATATTATGTTCGGCTTGAGCTCAGCGAGCCTTCATGACGGGAGCTCGAGTTCATCTTAAGCTCGACTTGAAAATCTTGATTTTATTTGTAAGGAACCGGCTTGTATGCTATCTTTCTAAAGCAGACATCAGTTGTGTTGTGATTTGTGGATTCATGATGTTAGGTGTGTTATATATTTTAAACAAACTAAAATCAAAATATAAAGATAAGATTTGAATACGATTCGAGCTTAGCTTGAGAAGCTTAATAAACTCATAAATAAGTTTAGCTACATATAAACAAATAAAATATACATAATATGTAAGAAAAGCATATATATTAATTAAAAGCTCGAAAAACTCAACAATAACTCAGGCGAGGCATATATGACTTCGAGCTCAACTCATGACTTGATAAATCTCGACTCAAGTTCAAGCTCGGGTTGCTCGACAAATCTCGCATCATTACACCAGTGATTCAAACCGCTTGTGGAAAGCTCGAGGCTACCTTAAGGCTCATTTAATCGAATCGAGCTCAAGCTCTGACAAGCTTGAGTCCGACTACAGACAACCCATGCTTTTATAATTTCTAAAAGCTCTCACAAAGGGGTTGTTTGTTTAAGTTTATATTATCTGTGTTTTGGCTTATATTCAATAATCCTCAATTTTTTAGCTTATTTTGAGACTTGTGGGCTTATATAAGTTTGTTATAATAAAAATAAACTTATATAAGCACATAAATCTTAAAATAAGCTAAAAAATTTAGGCTTCTGAAATACTTCGTATAAGTTAAAATCATACCCACCTAAGCTTAAACAAAGGGATAATCACTAAAATAGATCGGACAACCATGGTGAATTCGGTTCCTGCCCCCAGATCTAAAAATGTGGGCAACTCGACCTATATGATGACAAGTGCCCCAAGTTGCTCAAAAATTGGCGGCGGTTGCCAAAAAAACTGACAGGTTGCCCAAAAACCTGACAGATAATCAACACTTGTCACTTGCAGAAAGTGACACTTCATCGGTTGCTCAGTTGCCCTGTCTAAAAAAGACATTTTCCGATCTGGGGGCAGTAACCGAATTCACCATGATGCCCGGAAACAAACACCCCAAATGTTTCATAATTTTTTTTTTTTTTTTTTTTTTTTTTAACTATTTTAGTTTAAAACCCTCAAGCTAATTAAGCGTTAGCAGTCAACTATGTTTAGTTCATAAGTGTTTATATCTTCTTCTTCTTCTTCTTGTTTATGTGTGTGAGGGTTTCATCACACTATAAAACAACACCAACCAATAATGATGTTATCACGTGGCACATTCTTATTCACCCCAATTCAACATTTCCCGCGCAAATTAAAACAAGCTACATTCACCACTTCTGCATCTCTGCATCTTTTCGACGAATACGTTAATAACCCGAATACCGGTGTTGGTTTTTCGGGTCGAATATATGCTAATGATCAAACATATTGCTGGCTCTTAGAAGGGTTTTTAAATTCTGGGTCATTACTAGATTTTAAAAAGGTTCATGGGAAGATACTCAAATCGGGTTTCGACAACTCTGATGTAATTCGTAGTAAGTTAGTTGATGTTTACCTTGCGAGAAATGAGCTAAGTTGCGCGTATAAACTGCTTGATGAAATGCCTGAGAGAGATTTGTGTTTTTGGAATGGGGTGTTTTTCGGGTTGATTGGGAAGAAGATGATGAGTAATGTGGTGTTCGGGTTGTTTGGGAGGATGTTGGAGAGGGGTGTTGCTCCGGATGAGGTGACGTTTGCTAATGTTTTAAGGGCGTGTAGTGGAGATAGAGTGGATTATTGTAGTGTGAGGAAGATTCATGGGAAGATTGTGCGATTGGGATTTGGTACGAATTATGTTGTGTGTAATCCGTTGATTGATTTGTATGCAAAGAAGGGGGATGTAGATAGTGCGAGATTTGTGTTTCGTGGTTTGGGTATGAGGGATAATGTTTCTTGGGTTGCTATGATTTCGGGTTTTTCTCAAAACGGACGTGAAGAGGAGAGCATTTTGTTATTTACCGAAATGCATGATTCCGGGATATTGCCGACACCTTATGTTTTTTCTAGTGTTATTAGTTCTTGTACAAAGATTGCGTTTTTTGATGTAGGAGAGCAGCTGCACGGCCTTATTCATAAATGGGGATTTTCGTCTGAAACTTTTGTATGCAATGCTCTTGTCACATTGTATTCACGCTGTGGTGATTTGTTATCTGCAGAACAGGTTTTTAGTAAAATGGAGCATCGAGATGGAGTATCATACAACACGCTTATCTCAGGTCTTGCTCAGAAAGGACTAAGTGAAAAGGCATTAGAATTGTATGAGAAAATGCAGTTGGATACTCTTAAACCGGACTCTGTTACAGTTGCTAGCCTCTTAAGTGCTTGTGCATCGGTCGGGGACCTTTTAAAAGGAAGACAATTGCACTCGTATGCAATAAAGGCGGGAATGTGTGCAGATATAATCATAGAAGGGTCTTTACTTGATCTTTATGTAAAATGCTCTGATGTCAAAACCGCTCATGAGTTCTTCCTTACGACAGAAAAAAAAAACGTTGTTTTATGGAATGTGATGTTAGTAGCGTATGGACAGTTAGGGGATCTTCATGAATCCTTTCGTATTTTCTCACAAATGCAGATTGAAGGCTTGCGGCCTAATCAGTACACATATCCTAGTATACTTAGAACATGTACTTTAGTGGGTGCTTTAGACTTAGGAGAGCAGATCCATTCACAAGTTGTTAAAACGGGTTTTCAACCGAATGTATATGTTAGCAGTGTGCTTATTGACATGTACTCCAAGCATGGAAACTTAGATACTGCAATGAAAATTCTGAGGCGTCTTAAGGAGAGAGATGTGGTTTCGTGGACAGCGATGATAGCGGGATATGCGCAGCATAATTTATTTGTTGAAGCGCTTAAAACATTTGAGGAGATGATATACCAGGGTATCCAATCAGACAACATTGGATTTTCAAGTGCCATAAGTGCGTGTGCAGGAATTCAAGCAATAAATCAAGGACGTCAAATTCATGGCCAAGCAGTCGTTTGTGGCTATTCATCTGATCTTTCAATTGGTAATGCACTAGTGTCTCTGTATGCTCGATGTGGTTCAATAAACGAAGCATATTTGGCGTTTGACAAGATTAATTTAAAAGATAATGTGTCATGGAATGCATTAGTTTCGGGGTTTGCACAGAGCGGAAACTATGAGGAATCATTAAAAGTATACTCTCAAATGAATGAAATCGGAATTGAAGCAAATATGTTTACATACGGTTCTGCTGTTAGTGCTGCAGCAAATACAACAAACATAACGCAAGGCAGGCAAATTCATGGAAGAATGATAAAAACCGGCTATAATTTAGAACCTGAAGCTTCTAATGTTCTCATAACTTTATATTCAAAATGTGGGAGCCTTGATGATGCCAAAATTGAGTTTCGTGAAATGACTGATAAAAATGACATTTCATGGAATGCAATGATTACAGGTTATTCTCAACACGGGTGTGGAGATGAAGCTATTAACCTCTTTGAGGAAATGAAACGGGACGGGTATACACCAAATTACGTTACTTTTGTGGGTGTTTTAACGGCTTGTAGCCATGTAAGGCTAGTTGGCAAAGGACTCGAATATTTCAATTCAATGAGTCAAGATTATGGTCTAGTCCCACAGCCTGAACACTATGCTTGTCTTGTAGACATTCTTGGAAGGTCTGGACTTTTAACCCGTGCACTAGAATTCATCGAGTCAATGCCAATCGAACCAGACGCAATGGTGTGGAGGACACTCTTGAGTGCTTGTACCGTTCATAAAAACAAGGAAATTGGAGAAATTGCAGCAAAACGCCTTCTTGAATTAGAACCAGAAGATTCAGCCACTTATGTTTTATTATCAAATATGTATGCGGTTTCCGGGAAATGGGATGATCGCAACCGAACAAGAAAGTTGATGAAAGATAGAGGCGTGAAGAAAGTGCCGGGACGTAGCTGGATTGAGGTCAAGAATACTGTTCATTCATTCTTTGTTGGTGATCGACTTCATCCTCTAGCGGATGAGATATATGATTATTTAGAGGATCTTAATAAACGGGCTGCAGCTATTGGATATGTACAAGATCGTTACAGTCTTTTGAATGATTTGGAGCAGGACCAAAAGGACCCGTCTACATGCATACACAGTGAGAAGTTAGCCATCACATTTGGTCTTTTGACATTGTCTAATTCAGTTCCCCTACGCGTCATGAAGAATCTTCGTGTGTGCAATGATTGCCATAATTGGATAAAATATGTGTCAAAGATTTGCAGTCGGTCTATTATAGTTAGGGACTCATATCGGTTCCATCATTTTGGAGCAGGGGTCTGTTCATGCAAAGACCATTGGTGATTTGGATGCCTTAACTTGATCACTAATGATCAGAGGCAAGATAACATCTATCAACCTCAAACTCAATTCAGTTTTCATAATTGATAACTTCTGGTTGAAGCCACTGAACAAATGTTTCAAACGATTAATACGAGATGGACCAACTATCATATGATTAGCTAATTAGCTTCAAATTTGACAATACCTGCTCCACCCCTTGGTTGGGATTATAAAGTCAACTTCCCTTTGCAGTGCTTAGCCTGGAATTTCCAAAGCAAGGAAAGAAGTTACTCCTACATATTTCTCATATTGACCTGGATGGTGCAACCGTCAAGAGCTTAGCTTGGAATTTGGAGGTATTTGGTTTGTCTGACATGTGGGGTCGTGCCTGCCGCTTTTCCGCGTATCCAGTAAGAAAAACTGATGATGGAGCACAACAGTGAATAGCAGTTTATATTGATCCTCGGAAGTGAAGACTGAAGAGTACTTAACCGTTAGATGTGCAAGTTCTTTATCCAAATGAGGTTAGTTCACTTGCTCTCTTCTTTTGACAGGCTGCATTTGTATATTGTACTTTCTTGGACAGTGTATATTGTCATTTGCTATTTCTCTTTTTCCGTCCAATTGAGTTTAAGCTTCTGAGTTCTGACTAATTGCATAGCTTTGAGAACATGTATTCATCTACTTCCAAATCCAAATGAGCAGCGTTAATCAACTTATTACTTATATATAGATAACATTGCTGGTAAGACTTTTAATCGGGAATTATGCATGCATAGTTTCAAATATATGGTTCTTTATTCCTGCGTAAAAACTCAAAGCTACTTTAGGAAGAATGAACATAATATGCTTCTTTAGTATGATTGCCAGCGCTAATAGTGATTTGGAGGTTTTATGCATTAAAAGTACATCTCGGGCGACTTTAGACCCAAATTCCTTATTTGCAAAAACATAGCCGGAATCGACAATTGACCAATCTATAATTGAATCTCCATGGTCCATACCCATTAGCCATAGGATTTCCAGTGACTGGGAATGAGTTAAGTTGACCTTAGCCAAACCTGGCCTCATCTGTCCTATTTGGTCACATATTTAGTGTGACCTTTAGTTGCACATTTTCATTGCATCTGTATAATCTTTGGCTTCCTACAACATCCATTAAAAGGGCATTAACAGAGAAACGTTGCACCAAAACAAGCTAAAATGACAGTTATCATGTCTCATCAATTTTTTATGTATCGAAATTTATAATATTGTTAGTGTTCCGTTTTGTTTGTACCACTGAGTATGTTTGGTTTAACGAAAAAAATATAGTAAAAGTTTCATTTCTAAATTTTGAAAAAGAAATCAAAATAGATTAGTGGATGGAAAATGAAAACAGGCTCTAAGCTGAATAAAAAAATGGTTTAAACTGTAAACAAATGTACAAGTAACAACCATTGTCCTTCTTTTATGTAATCATGGTCTCCGATTGTTAAGTTGACTAAGTAAGCCGAAATGGTCGTATTGTTTTCGCAGGATACTTCATAGGAAGAAACCAATAAGGGTCCTCTACTGTGCATGCTTTCACAAGGAGTCTCAAACCTTTCAACAATATACGAAGACTAGAGTATGGAAACCCAATGACCCAATACAAAGGCTTCTTTTCCATTATGTTTCAAGACTACAATTCAACCAATCAACAATTTAGTACTACTGAGTGTGTTTTACTTTGGTCATTGATCATCCACCGCAAAATGCTTCAAAAGAAGCCAACAAGCCATTAGAGCTGATAGACTTCACTGGTTCCCACAGAAATGGGCTGAAGCAGATGTACTTGTCTTCATGCGGGTCAGTGGTGGAACCTTGGACAAAGCCCTCAAGATGTTACTGTAGTATACAGTATACTTCAACTATCGTTAGCTCATTTCCAGTAAATTGTAACCCAAATTTGGCCTATAAAAAATTGTGTTTGCTTTTAATACTCACCATGGTTCTTTTATCCGGTGGATGGTATTTCAAATTTCCAGGAAGAATGTACATTGAACAAGACAATGGATGTCATGGAGTGATTTTGGAAGTCTCTTAAAACCTCCTATTATTTCTTTCCATACATAAATGCAAAATCAAAATCATAGCAGATTGAAAGAGACTAATTTTCTAAGAGAAGTAACTATATTCTAACACTATATCTACCATAATGTTAGAAATAATACTGTTAACCTATTTTGGTAAATCTATTTTATCCTTTGAATAGAGTGTCTCTAGCGACCAAGATTTCACATGAAACAACACTTGTGATTTTGACATAAATACAATTTGAATACAGGCGTTGTCGAGAAGTGTGTACTATTTAGTATTAGTTTTCAAGACATTATGTAACACTGAACTTTTAACAGACTCCAAAGTGCAAGTATGGAGCACTTAACATACCAACAACCAAAAAACCGGCACAACAAATTTTGACTAAAGAATTGGAAGGGGCCGCGCGAACGCAGGCCCCCGCAGCAACAAATTACGATGTAGACTCAACCACTTGGGCTGATCTTAGGGTGGCACCCCTCCAGAGTGCAATGGAGGTCACCAACCTAGGCCATGAGCCTTCTTGATCACTCATAGACCCCATCCAGGTAAGTACTTAATCATCTTGCTTCTTTCCCCTTTTATACAGCTCCCCCTCCCATCATCTTTCCTCTCTCAACCGATGTGGGATATAAATAAATTGTTCATTTGCTTCTCTTTAGTACATTAAAGATGACTTATTAAGTATACATGTTTTAAAGGTAATCATTACTCGTATTATTTACCGGGATTACACTAAAACCATGACACTGAACTTGTAACAGACTCCTTGAGTTTATATGAATGCATAAATCGTTGAGTTGATGTATTAACTGAAATAAGACCCCATTTGAATTTGTGAATTAACAAGAGAAAATAAGTTATGAAAATGTATTCGCTTAGGATTAGGTTTTGGGAGGGGTTATTCCACAATTTCTATGGTCTACAGAGCTTTTTTTTAATCAACATTATCATCACATACATTTGAGCCAAACAAAGCTCTGTTTTACAAAATATATATCTAAACAGCCTTTTTTAACGGTCGAAAGCCAGCTTACTGTCTGGCAGTTTTATGGACAAACTTTAAAACTAGTAGTTGAGTTTTGGAACTATGTACTTGTTTGTTTTTAACCAAAGCTTCTTTTTTCCAAAATCAAAGAAGAAATTGTATTATGCAAATTTGTTCTGTTTCAAACCAAAATATAAACATTATGTTACTTCCTTGTCTCACATTGACATGAAATAGAAGAGAATCAAGAGATGCTAGGTATTTAATGGTATTCAACATGACCTTGACGTGGTAGACGTGTTTTGGTACGAAGTATTTGTACCAAGAGCAAAACTTAGATGCGAAGGTGTCTAAGCTGACACCATCTACAGCAAAACGCCTTCTTGAATTAGAACCAGAAGATTCAGCCACTTAAGTTTTATTATCAAATATGTATGCAGTTTCTGGAAAATGGGATGATCGCAACCGAATGAAAAAGTTAATGAAAGATAGTTCACTTGCTCTCTTCTTAAATAGGCTTCTTTTTCGACTTCCCTTACATTTGTGTATTGTCATTTACTTTTACTTCTTTTCCATCAAATTGAATTTTACCTTCTGACTCAATGGCGGTGCATGTATAGATAAACAATACTGTATGGACTTTTAATCAGGTCTCATGAACGCATGGTTTAAAAAATATGGTTTGTTGTTCCTGCAATCGTATGTACCATGTAGAAACTCAAAATACGGTTGGATATATGAACGTAGTAGGCTTCTTTATTATAATTGCCACCCTATATTTACCTATAATACCTCCCCTATAATGATTATGGTGAAAAGCTATCTGCATGCAACCTCTACTGGCGCCTGGCGGTCCATAAAAACATACCGACCTGATATAAATCTTAGCGGTAAAAATGGGTCAGGCAGGAAGGTTGGGTAACCGTTTAAAACGGGTAAGTTTTTGTATGGGTCTGAACAGACTGAGTTGATTAGACCCGGAACAATTTTTGCATAAATAAGTTAGACTTTTATAGACGATCAGTGTCTCACATGTGATCCAAAATCTTAATTTTTGCATAAATAAGTTTACTGTGACTTTTTCATTCCCAAGTTTGGACTACTTAACGTGAAATGTAACTAAACATCTAACATTGGCAGAACTCCGAATTTGAAACATCATAAACATAATTCTTGTGCCAAAACATAAATAAATTTTATATTGACAATTTGTGACTACTAATTGACTTGCTAAAATAGTTAGTCCTTCCTTTTGTAAATTTATTTAGCATATTTTTTTCCTTTTGTACGACGTTAAATGTTTTTTCCTTTTGAGTTTACCTGTTATATATAAAACATAACCCAAATGGAGAATCGACCTATCCATAAATGAATCTCCATGTTCTATACCCATTAGTCATAGCATGTACAGTGACCTGTTGGAAGGGCTTACGTTGACATGTGGCCGAACCTGGTCTCATTTTTCCTTTCGCATCACATATTTAGAGTATATTTATAATCTGTGGCTTCCTACAACATCTGAATGTACCACTTTAGACATTCAGCGGACATTAAAAGTGGAACTAAAACACACTAAAATGACAGTTTTCATGTCTTACTAGTTTTCTATTTATAATTTTTTTAATAGTGTTAGTGTTCCATTCTGTATGTACCACTGAAAATTTGTCTAGTTTAACAAAAATATTAATATAGTAAACACTGCAGAACTCGGTCTTTGGTCTTATGATAAGCCATTGTTGTATATTTGATCATTTTATGTAAATAGCTGATACCAAAGTCTCCCCCAACCCTTATTTTAGTATTTTAGCAAGTCAATTATTGCCAGTGGCAATGGTTTAAAGTTTGAAATTAAGGAGCAGAATTGCATTATTTTATTATGAATGGGGCCCCGATAATAATTTTCATTATGTGAGTTTCATTTTCTAAATTTTGAAAAGAAATCAAAATAGATTAGTGGGTGGAAAATGAATACAGACTCTAAGCTGAAAAAAATGGTGTATACTGTAAACGAATGTAAAAGTAACCATTATCTTTCTTTCTAAGAATCGTGGTCTCTGATTGTTTAGTCGATTATGGAAAGCCGAAATGGTTGTATAATTTTCCCGCAGGACACTTCACTGGTTCTCACAGAAATGGGCTGGAGCTGTGGAGCAGATGTTCTGGTCTTTAGCACGGGTTACTCTTGGAACCAAGAAAAAACCGTTAAGATGTTAGTATTCTTTAACTATCTTTTAGCTCTTTTCCAGATACTGTAACCCAAAATTGGCCTAATTTCGCCTATGATAAAGTATATTTGCTTATTATACTGACTGTGTTTCTTGTCATCCAGGGGTGGTTGAACATTGAACAAGACAATGGATATCATGGAGGGATTTCGAAATTCTCTTTAAAACTATTATTCTTTTTTCATGCAAAACGCAAAGTCAAAATCAAAGCAGTTTAAATGAAACTAATGTTCTAAGATTCTGTTAGAAATAATACTGTTAAATGTTTCGGTAACTTATTTTATCATATAAAATAGCGTCTCTATAGTGACCAAGATGTCTCATGAAACAAGTCAACAACTGTTGTAATTCAGAGTACCAAGTTAATAAGAGTTGGCTATAGCTGCAAGACATTGTGGGTTCTTCACTATCACGGTTCAAGTTTCAGCCTTATGGCTATGCCTAATCAAATTAGCCATCTTGTTAGAGGTCACAGGCTCATGGCTAATCAAAAATACTAATTTGCTGTTTGATAGCAGAATCCTACACATTAACACATCAAACAATTTGAACACAAAAACCCTTAGGCCCTGTTATTAAAGATGCAACAATAGAACAATAACAGAAAAACAAGTACACAAGATTTAAACTAGAGAATTGGTCAGGGGCCGCGCGAACGCAGGCCCCCGCAGCAACAAATTACGATGTAGACTCAACCACTTGGGCTGATCTTAGGGTGGCACCCCTCCTAAGTGCAATGGAGGTCACCAACCTAGGCCATGAGCCTTCTTGATCACTCATAGACCCCATCCAGGTAAGTGATTATTCCTATTGCTTCTTTCCCCTTTTATACAGCTTCCCCTCTCTTTAACTTCACTCTCTCAATCGATGTGGGATCTCACTAACTTTTTGTTTGCTTTTCTAATTCTCTCTAGTCTCTACATCAAAAGATGCATTTGCTTATGATTTTTCTTGTCATTTTATATCATTTGATTTGACTTATACATGTTTAAGATTAATCATTATCATTTACTGATATTACACTAAAATTGTGACTTCTTATCTGATACAGTTTTAAATTTAAAAAAAAAAAAAAAAAAAAAAAAAAAAAAAAAAAAAAAAAATCTGAACATTGAACTTGTAATATAAACTCCTTGAATTTAGATGAATGCATAGGTTGTTGAGTTCATGTATCAAAGCATTATGTTTTAATCAAAGCATTTACCTTTTCCTAATACAAAGAAGGATTTGTATTCTGCAATATGTGTAATTTCAAACAATTATATAAACACTATATGTTCCATTCCGTATCCCACGTCGCCATAAAATAGAGGAGATGTTGGGATCTTAGTGGTATTGAATATGACATTGACTTGTTAGACGTGTTGTGGTACAAAGTATATATACCAAGAACAAAAACGAGAGGCAACGTTGTCTAAGTGGACAACATGTACCATAATAGGTCGGTTTGTATCAATTGTGGTCCTTCTTTGGTTCTTAAGTGAACCATGAACGGTAGACGTGTTATGGTACGAACTACGAAGTATTTGCCAAGAGCAAAATCGAGAGGCAAAATGTCTAAGCGGATCACATTTACCATAACAGGTCAGTTTGTATCAGTTGTTGATCCTTCTTTGGTTCTTAGGTGAACCATGGAACGGTTCATAATGTAACACCCCGTGACCGCTTTGGTAAAAAACTAAAGCTTTTTACGCGGAAACGCTTGACTTTTATGGACATGCTGTCACTCTTTGGAAAACTGACAAAAATCTATACACATTCGGGACTTGAGACTATTTTTAAATGAAAGTAGACTCAATTACCTTCAAAACGACGGGTGGCGCGACCCGTATTGACTTACGGATTAAAAGATATGATTTTTCAAAGTTTACCAAAATCTGTCCGGATCAAACCGAAATTTAGGAATTTGGTACCAAATTTCGGTATGAACCGAAATTTGGGATATCCAAACCGAAATTTGGCCCTTTTTCACAATAATCGACCCATGCTACCTTATATCCACACCAAACTCACTCAAAGCCATTAACATATCATACAAAATCGTTTACATACTCAACTAACCCGAAATAGTACTTTAAAAATTAGACGGGTTATGCAATAAACCCGTTTTGACCCATTTACACATCAAACTACTCATACCACATCCGTTTTGCACCAAACTTTACCAACTTCAATAATTTAACATATCAAACATTTTCCAACGACACTTGACCCGTTTACACATCAAATGGGTACATTTACCCTTTTGCCAAACACCCCCCTTAAACATTGACCATAAACCATTTAACACACTTAAACACACCGTTGACCACCCAAAATTTACCAAAAGCATTAGATTAACATAACAAACATGTTCCAAGGGCACTTGACCCGTTTACAACCCAAAATGGGTATTTTCATACATAAACCAAACACCCCTTTATACTTGACTATAAACACTTCAAACTCACTTTGACATACCAAATGACTACCAAGTCGTTTGAACGACCTTAACATACAACTTGCCATTCGGCTACACGCTACCAACCCATAAAGGACCAACGGGGGTACAAACTTACACATGAGCCCGGTATTCTACCTAAGCTCCTACACGTACTACCTTAATCTCGCATATTCAAATCCTTAATCACTATATCCAAGCCATCCATACAAGCATCCCAACCTACAAAAAGGGTTAGACAACTAAACCGTAAGCACAAAGGCTTAGTAAGTAAAACGACCCTAACATAACATGATACTTCAATCCACATAAGCATCATAAACATAAATACTTACTTTATGGCTTATTACTCAAATCACAACTAGCACATAACATCAACATATCCATAGCATCATATTCTCACATAAGCCATAAGCATGGCATCACATAGGCATAACCTAAGCTCATCTCCTCAACATAAACATACATAACACATAATGATAGAAATCCATATAACTTATGCTATCATCATTTTACTTACCTTAGCTCCAAGCTAAGCACATCAAGAACATCAACAACACAATGATCCATCATCATCATCCTTCATAAATAATCACAACCTAACAACATAATAATCAAATACATAACAAGGGTTATCAAAACCCATCAAAACATAATCATCTATCTTTCTACATCATCATATGATCATATCTTGATCATATGATGATTTCCCACTTTCCTCTTAATCCAAAGCTTCAATAACAACAAGAACATAAAGACTTACTTGTGATGATCATAACTAAGGGAGACTATAAACATAGAGATTTGATCATCTTCTTCATCTTAGATCATCACCAAACTTTCCCTCTCTTTTCTTCTCTCTAAAAGATCCGGCCTTCTCACTCTCTCTCAATAACGAGAGAAATGTCTAGAATAAACTAGATACACTAGTTAGATGGTGACTTTGGGCAATTGGCAAGAATGGCTGATGAGTGCTCAAACACTCATCGTTTTTTATATATTTAAACTGCCAAAACGCACAAAAACAATCAAAAAGATATCAAAATACTTAAAATATCCCAGGGATTGTGTTTTATGTGTTTTAAAAGCAAAATGTGCAAAAACAAAGAAAAAACGTACAAAGTTTGCAGTATTGGCAGTTTCAGTCCCCCAAGTTTCAAAACTTGTCAATTTTAGTCCCTATGCATTTATTTTGAAAGAAAAAGTCAACCCAAGGTTTTGAAAGTTAATTTCACAAAATATTACATTTGGGTTGCAAGTTTTCCAAAGTTACGTATTTAGTCCCTGAAAAATCCAAAAATGGCATAAATGGTCCCTGGGAAGTTTTGGAATTTTGAAAATTGGAAAAATACTAAAATGGTTCTTGAAGTTATGGATATTGGCAATATTACCCCTTTTGAGCACTTTTGGAAAGTTACCATTTCAGTCCCTCATTTTTCCTAAAATTACAAAAAAGGTCCTTGTTAACCTAACTTAACCATCCGGACCCCTTTTTTTGTTAACAATAATCCAAAACCAAAACCCTTATCCAACCCATCCCATTGCCCAGTCCACCCAAAAGCCCACCTAGGCCCATTCCCTTTTACTAATACCCAGGGTCAAACGGTCAAAATTGGTCAAAAGACCATTGACCCGACCTTCTTCCCCAACCAAATCCCACAAAACCAGGCAACATTGTCTCCCCCCCCCCCCTCCACCTTTTTCACCAACTCAGCCCCCACAATCAATGCTCACACCTAACAAAGCCACCACCATTAATGCCCTCACCAACACCCACCAGAACCACTCACTTAGCCCCGAACCCATTTTGGCGCCAAAATCATGATCAAGGGTTAAGAATGGTCTCATAGCAATTCAATGGATGGGATTTGGTCAAGAAGTCATCACAAAGACCTTGGGAGTGTCAGATTTCAAAAAGATCCCATGTGGAAGGCTTAGCATTAGTTTTGTAGCTCGATATATATAATGAAGCTCATAGAAGCTTTTTAGTGTGTAATTTTCTTAGTTTTATTGTATTTTCAGTTTATTTTCCAAGCATTGTAACTCTTTTTATCAATGAAAGTTTAGTTTAAAGCTTAATTCTCATTTTCACTTTTCAAAGTCTCAATTTAAATTTCCAAGTTCTAATTAAAGTCTCTAATGTAAGAACAAGTAATTCAGAAGCTTATGTAAACTTAAAAACAAGGTTTGGAAAGCTTTATAAGCTTGTAAGATCATACTAGGTTCAGTTTTAAATATTTACTAAAAAATCAAGAAAAAAAAATAAATGAAAAATTGGTGATCATTGACTGAATGAGCAAGGAGCACAGTGAATTGTGGATGGCTGTGGGTTAGGTACCTCATGGGAGGGCATAGGATTGGTTAACTTGTTCCTTGGTTCCTAATCAGTTGGCTTGGAAGGCTATTGTGAGCTTATCTTTTTATTTCTACTCTATTATGTAGTCTAGTTGATTATTGCTGTTTAATTTACTCAATAATTGTTTAATATAGGAGTCTTATGCATTAGATTGGATTGGGCATTTGTTTGAATCAAATTTCTATCTTAAACTGATTTTTAAGGGGTGTTTGGTTTAAAGTTGTTTGCATGGCTCTACATAGTCATTTGTGGCTTTCTGTGTTTCATTTAGCTTTGTGGGTGTATTAAGGCTCAGGGGAACTTTTAATTTGGTCACAAACTCTCTCAAAAGTCAAAATCACAAGAAAGTTATCACCACAGTCATCTGTGGTGATTTTTGAACCTAAAATCCATCAAATCCTTTCCTAAGTTTGTATTACAACTTAAATTGGTTATATCATAGCTTAACATATCAGTTCAAGTCATTAAATCAGTAATCAAGTTCATAGAAGTCAAAATCTTAATTTTTCTAAAAAGTCAAAAAGTGCCTAACTCAAATTTTCATCAAAATTGGGTGATTTTTCTTGATTTTTGTATTAAGATTGAGCATTTGAAACTTTGTAGGGTTATTATCTACCAGTTGAACTTTAAGATTCTACAAAGATTGCATTTTTGCAATTTTTTCTAAGCACCCAAAGTGCCCTTTGAATTGGACTGCAGGGCAAGGATTTGCCCTGCATCAGCACACCAGCTCCATCACCCCAACTTTGGTGGCATTTTGTGACTGACCCAGTGGGTCCCACAGCTCCCACCTTGCACCATTCAACCCCCCTCCTACCCAGGATCAATGGTTGACCTTTAGTTTGACCTTCAGACCAATGGACCCCACTTATCTTTGTGCTTAAAGCTTGTCCCATATCTGACTCAGAAACAAGTGAGCAAACAGCTTATTTGTGTTTTCTTGGCTTATTGAAGCCACAAGTTTGGCTTATTCTTGCTTATTATGGTGTAACAAACTGAGAGAAACCAATAAATACCATTGTGGACCCCACATCTTCATTTTGAGCTTAAAAATCCTCCACAATCAACAAAAGTCAACTGTGGGGTTAATAAGCACTTCAAGTGCTTATTTCTTGGGGTGTAGTGAAAGTGTTTTTGTTAAAAGTACTTATTTTTAGCTTATAATTAGTTTAGAAAAAGAAAAAATCCAAAAAAACCAACTTTAAAAATAGTGATAGCTTCTATTTAATAGGATTTATCAATTTAATTTTCTTTTTAATTTATTTCTAAGTAATATATCACTTTTATATTTTTAGAAATTATATTTTAGGTTAAAATAATTTTACAAATTTTCCCAGATTTTTATTTTGTCTTTTAGTGGTACTTCTAATTAATTTTAGTTTAATTTAGTTTTAATTAATATTAATCAATTAAATAGCATAATTAGTTTTTAAATAGTATAACCTAGTTTTTATAATTTTTCTAGCTTTTATTTTAGTTAAAACATTTTTATAAATTTTTCTAGAATTTTTACTTTTCATCTTCTATTTTCTATAATATAATTAGTTTAATTAGAAATTAATAAGTAATTAGCTTAATAATTATTTAATTAGCTTAAAAATACTTAGAATTAACTTTTTATAATTTTTTAGGATTCCCATGATGTTTAATTAGATTTATAAAATTTTTCTTAATTTTCTAAGCCTTTTTAGTATTTTTAATAATTCTAATTAATTTAATTAGTATTAAATAGATAATTAGTAATTAATTAATAATAAATAATTAAGTAGTGTAAAAATAATTTTTATTTTTCCTAAAATTTTCTTTAATTATTAGGGTTGTAAAAATATCAAATTTACACTTTTACCCCTTCCAGTCCTTCAGTTGTACTTTTTGTTCTGTTCATCTGTATACGTTTTTAATTAAAACGTACATTTTTAGGTTTTTAGCTCAAATCTTCTTAATCCAAATTCCCGTAATCAATCACATAGCTTTCCTAAGCTATATTTCCAAATAATTTTCATCATAACCCTTTTCTGTGAATAACACCCGATTACGAATACGCTAAAGTCACATTTCACACATCAACGGGATTTAACGACCCGGTGATACATTATATTACCCGGAGTATTGATCTAGGCTATTTGACTTAGTTGACCATTCTTTGGTTAAATTAAGTTAGGTGGTTTAGCACCAATCAATGGCCCTTCAAGTCTCTTTCCTTCTATTTAAGCCACAACTAACTTTATAACATATATAACACTTGGCAACTTAGGCCCCTTTAGTTATGCATTACATTTATATAACTATATTAGTCATACTTTGACTATTAATTGGCTATCGGGTTTGACCATTACGCAACTTTCGTTGACTGGCCAATCACATAAAGTCTTTATTCACTTTCATCTAGGGTGGGGTCCCAACACCCGGGAAACGGGTCTAACACATAACATGTTAAGTCGTTAATCATGATTTTAGCATATTTTTTCATTTAGAAAAATTTGTTAATAAATTTCTACAAAAAATAATATAAAATGCTAGATTAATCACTCTCATTTGAATTTAAATCTTAGATGGTGACTATAGTATGTCAAGGATTTGCATTAGTTATCTTTAGGGGATTAGTTTATTATCCTTAAACCTCATTAGCTTAAGTTGTAGGTTGACCACTCTGTATTCTATGCATTAAAGATTTGTTACTATTGGGTGTTGTGCATTTATCTAAACAAAATGTTCTTTTAGGCGTTTTCTTGCCGTCCAATTGCAGAATCTTTGACTATATATACTCAATCTTTTGTGAATCCTAGACTAAGTAATGGTTTTGATAGATTTTCGTAGTCGTAGTATGTTCTATGATATGAAAATAATAAAAAGTACAGCAAGGGACTCGATAACGATATGATAACAACATGATAATAACCGAGTAAAACCAAGAGCAACATCCAAAAAACACTAGAGAAGAATGTGGTATGAAGGTGCAATAATTCAACTTCAAACCTCTACTAAGTCCTGATGTTTCAAGTTGTAATCCTAAAAACTTCGGCTTTCATATACCAACTTTGAGTCCATAACTGAAAAACATTTACGATGTATCCAAAAAAATAAATACATAAATAAAAAATCAACAAAAATGAGGTGACATGTTTTGATCGAGAAAAAAAAAAAAAAAAAAAAAAAAAAAAAAGAGAAATAAATTATTTAAAAAGCCACCGTTCAAAACATGTCACCTTATTTTTGTGGATGTTTTTTTGTAGTTATTTTGTGGATGTAGCAGAGCTCATAAAATTATGCTTCATGTAGTTAGCTATTGGTAAAACAAAAAATGTGTAAAATTATGCTTCATAATTCATATAGTTACCTGGCGGGTTGTTTGACAGCTACTATTGTGTATTCTGATAACATTAGTGCGGTTTATTTATCTGTTAGCAACATTAAGGAACAAAATACATTGAAATTTACATTCATTTTGTTTGTGATATGGTTGTCATGGGTCATGTATGTGTTCTTCATGTTCCATCTCGTCACTAGTACGTGGATATCTTCACAAAAGGTCTACCTTCGACAATATTGAAGAATTTCGCACTAGTTTGAGTTTGGTCTCCTCTCGCTCAAATTGCGGGGAGTGTTTGTCGTGACCAATGTGCTAGTTGTTGTGCATGGTAGTCCAAGCCCATATTACTTGATTTGAGATCATTCTATGTGCTTATATATATTGTAATATGGTGAATCAAATAAAATTAGGAAATTGCCGACTAAACACACCCTCCTTTGCAAAAATAAAAATAAATAATAAAAAAAGAAGAAGAAAGTACATTAAAATGAAATCTTCATACAAGTTTGTTTTACATTATGAATCGTAATGATGTTAATCACCCAAAAATAAAGATACCTAATAATGTTACGGAACTATTAGCATGGTACTGCGCAAAGTAGGGATTCAGAGACGAATGTTGTCTAACGATTTTATAGATTATAAAGTACCTGACGTAGAATCATTATCACGAAAAAAAGTGAACGAAAAATATTACTCGTCAAAAAATTTGGTTATAGAGTATTAACCATCGCAACGCGCGGGTACCATACGAATTTAATTTTGTCATCCATTTATTTCTTTGCATTTTTTAGGAGAAAACTGGAATTAAATTTTAATTATCATCTTATATACTAAAAGCTTAAGTTGTCTTATAAATGCAAAGTGCTCTCCATAAATGTTTCTTTAATTGACTGTGAAATGTGGAGGTTTCATGTGTTAGTACATTGATTTAATAGTCATGCATAAGGGTAACTACATAGAAATCGTGCACAAAAGTTTGTACGGTACAACATGTTTCAAGCCATCTCTAAACCAATAAATGTTTCATGAATTAAAAGTGAAATGTGGAGGCTTCATATGTTAGTACATTGATTTAATAGTCATGCATAAGGGTAAGTACATAGAAATCGTGCACAAAAGTTTGTACGGTACAACATGTTTCAAGCCATCTCTAAACCTCAAAGAATACAAACAAAAAATGCTATGAATGCATAAATTTAACACACCAATTAATGGTTAGTCTTTTTACCTTCCCGTCCATGAGTTACAAATATTTTATCAACTATATAATGTGTCAAAAATCACACACAACAAACCACAACTTCCTCCACACCGCGTGCACATTTGGGCTACAACTTATTATGATGTTAAAGTAAGCATCATATCATCTTACTTATTTAGCATATTGATTTATATTATTTTATGAAAATTTCACGTGTATTTTTTGTATGTAACAATGTAGGACATAAAGATGGTACTTAGAAGCTTTGGTAGTCACATCATATTCTCTAATGGTTTAAGAGATCCTACACATCGTTTTCTTATCAACTAAGTGGAACATGCACGAACATTGTTACTTTGATCGAAAATGCGATATATTGATTAACTGTATTTAAGTTACTAATGATCAACTATATCTAATTTTTTTTGTAGCGAGTCAAGAAGCATTAAAGAAAGAGATCGAGAAGTCATAAAAATTGTATCAAGAACAAAAAATGCAAAAGGCCAATGAACAACAACGACAAAGACAGCAAAAACAAGAACAAAGCCACGGCCACCGGTGGGATGAATACTTAGCATTCATATTAATAGTACGTTACAAATTAAACATGCAATATTTTACTTCATGTAATACCGATAAATGGGCTAATACTATTGATTCGTTAGCAAGTAAGTTTATTGAAAATAATGTGACGAGCATTCAATTTTTAGTCAATAATTTTTACTACACTTTGTTTGTGCATTTTAATATTTTTGCTCTTAATGTAGTTTTTTGTCATGCGTTGTGTTAATGTCACTTTCTTAATTAAACGTCTTGGAATATTGCGTGACTTTGATATTTGATATGACTGTGTAATTATGTCGATGTTACATATTGAAAATGGTAGTATATAATAAAAATATTTTCACACTATTATCATAACAGTGAGAATCTTCTAAACCGAATAAGTATGTAAAAGAGAAGAAAATTGTATTTGAAATGTTATCCTACACATATCATGAGGTAAGCATTATTCATTTGAGTTTGAGATCATCTCATACTGTAAATACTTAGAATGAGTTACTAATGAATGCTCCAAATTCGATATTATAGTTTACGAGACAGGCAAAACCCGTGCTACGCACGGGCTAAGAATCTAATTGTTAATCGTGTATTATTTCTATATATTGGCGAGTGTATACTTAATTATTGTTTACTATGTTGTATGAAATGTTTTAACTTTCTTGTATAAAAATTTAAAAGTGTTTGATTTTGTTTTAGTTTTGTGGTGTTGTATTCTATATATGGGTTTTTGTTTATTAAGTTGTGATGGCTTTGTTTCTTTTGGCATATTACTTATTTGCATGATAAAAAAATGGTTTTGTTTATTTTGGTCTATTACTTAGCCCTACAATACTTGTCTATTAGATGATTTTTGCATGGTAATATGAAGCACACGGGGTCTATCTAATTGATCATAGTTTAATGTGCGTTAAATATTTTCTTTATTAAGTTTGTAAGTTAAAGTTTGTGTAATAATGTATATATAATAATGCCACATAAAATGTATAAAAATCGTTACAAACCTTTTTAGCTTCATCTCATTTTATTGTACAACTTATTTTATTGAAAATTAACATTGAAGTCTAACTAATATTAATAAATTTTATCAATAAACTCAATTCTAAATAGCTATCTAAATGAATATTAATTAACACACTATTAATAATTCCTAAAACTTTTAGACTCTACTATTATGTCTTAAACTTAATTTTTTTAATTTACAAATGGGTTTAAGCAAAAATTATATACTTTTTCTTTTATATTCATTATTCAAGTTACATGCTTACATAAACTAATCATGCTAAAAAGTATCATTTAACAATTACATACATGCTCGTGCACATTTTCTTTAATCAATTTGCACATGTGAGTTACATCAATAGAAAATACACATAAATAACTTGTATATGAAAATGCATTAACATAATATATATATCTATATATATTGCATTAGGTTAAATAATCAATTATTCTTGCAACCTTTTCAACTTCATCTCAATCTATAACCGACTTTTAATTGTATACTAATTACTAATTATCATGTGATAAATTCCGGGAAGCCTTGCACTTCCATCTCGATGTTGTATATACTTCACATTAAATGCACCGGTTTTGTTTTTCGATAAAAGTTTGAACTTTTGCTTATGTTTAAAACTCAACTTTTTTATTTGATATTATAATTTACAAACGAATTTAAGTCAAAATTATGTATTTTTTTCCTTTCTATTCATTACTCAATGTGATATTTTTAATATGTCATATTTTGCTATTATGGCAAAACTCATTTAATTGGCGTAAATATTGGTTTCTCACTAATGATTCTACATATAGAAAAAGAAAACACTTTGCGATGCGCGACCTTCTTCTTTTCAATAGTAATTCAATTGCACATGATAAATTCATTCTAATATTTCTCAAAGAGCATTCGAAAGCAACTACTTACATAAATTAATCACGCTAAAAAGTATCATTTAAATGTTGCTTTACATACATGCTCGTGCACATTTTCTTGAATCAATTCGCACATGTAAGCTACATCAATAGAAAACGCACATAAATTACTTGTATATGAAAATGCATTAACTTAATACACGCGTGCGCGCGCGCACACACACACACACACATATGTATATATATATATATATATATATATATATATATATATATATATATATATATATATATATATATATATATATATATACTTGTCTATAATAATCACCTAAATATGTAAGAAACAAAGAAAATAGCTGGTATCACAATCTTTGGTTCCATTTATCTAAGCATGCATGATCTTGTGTGATTTTCATCGTACCTGTGTATGATAACTAAATTAAGAAAAAAAAAAAAAAAAGAAGACCAAGTTAATTACAAAGATCTAAAAGATGTGTGAATCATCTCCAAAATATTGCAAAAGAGAATTTACATACAGCTACCAACAATCAAAGATCTAAAAGATGTGTGAATCATCTACAAATGTACATACTAAATGTGATTTTGGCCGGTTTATATAGGCATGAATTAGGTTAAATCATTAATTATTCTTGCAACCTTTCGCAACCCTTGCACTTCATCTAACCGACTTTCAATTCTATACTAAATGTTATGTGATCAATTCGGGCAACCCTTGCACTTCATCTCCTTTCATGATTGTATAATTATTATGAGGCTGCATTGAATTCCGAGCATTAGCTATCTTGTACACTATGCAACTACTAAACGACTCCAACTTGTTTCTAACTCTACAAACTCTATCATCATAACTCCACATTAAATTTAAGGACTGAATCTTATAGTATTATAGAGGGAAAAATGTTGTAATAATGCATTAATTAAAAAATAGTTTATGTAACTTACTCATATTGAAAATTACATATGAAAAGCCTCATTTAAATATAACATTTTGCAAAAAACCTCTTCACATTAAAGAAAGAGATCGAGAAGTCACGAAAATTGCATTAAGAACAAAACATGCAAAATGCCAATGAAAAACAACGACTAAGACAACAACAAGAAGAACAACAACAAGAACAACGCCACGGCCACCGGTGTCAATATAGATGAATACTTAGCATTCATATTAATAGTACGTTACAAAATAAACATGCAATATTTTACTATACGAATTATAATTTATTATACGAATTATAATTTATAACCTTTAATATACTAATTACTTTAATGTTTTATGTTTTTATAGTTTTGTTAAAAAGGAAATTTGTTTTATAGTTCGCTTTTTATAATGTAATTTGTTTAAACAACGAAGTCCGTCTTTCAAAAAAAAATGAGAGTTTCAAACATGAACCGAAAATTAGTCTCGAACATTACGAAAAGAACACTTAGATCCAACCTGTGTGCATCGCATGGGTCCTGGGGCAGTCCAAACCTGTTTGCATTGCACAGGGATGAATATAAAAGGTCTCCAACATTAATGTCATCGCTTCATATTTAAAATAATTTATGTAACTTATACATATTAAAATTTTACATGTGACAATACTCTTTTCAATATAATATCTTGAAAAAAAATCTCTTCACATATACTCTTTTAATGTCAATAAACTATTTTAAATGTATGTCATACTTAGAAATGTGATACCATCACAACTTAGATATATAATGACGAAAATAAGTTCCGAAGATTACGATATAAAAACTTATATACATCCCATGTGCAACTCATATACAACTAAATAAAGTACTTTATTCTTATAAACCTTAGAAAATGAGTAATAATATGACAACTTTTATACAACATACGTACCAAATATTAAGATATAAAAACTAATATACAACCCTAAAGCAACAAAGAAAAGTCTATTAAAAATGTTTAAAGGTTAACACATTTGTGATACCATGACAACTAAAATCTAAAACGACAAACATAAACCCAAAAAACTATACTTTGACAGCTTCTACAAAGCCCGTGTGCATTGCACGGGCTATCCCGGATACATCCATTTTAAAAAAATATATGTAAAGCTTAGAAAATGTGAGATACCATGACAACTTAAATATAAAATACCGAAAATAAAAGCCAACTAATACACTCTCACAATTTCTATACAGCATATGTCCCAAATATTACGCAATAAAAACTTATATACAAACCATATGCAACTCAATAAAGTATTTTAAATACGTATAAAGGTAACAAAATTTATGATACCATCACAACTTAAATATAAAATGACGCAAAAAAATACAAAAAATTACACTTTAACAACTTTTATTAAGCCCGTGTGCATCACGGGCAATTCTGCCTAGTACTCTACAAAAGCTGCATATCTATTTTGTTGTTTGATGAGTGAACATAAATATGTGGTAGTCCAACGGTTAACATATATTTGCTTTTACCAATCATACCCGGGTTCTTAAATCTTTAAACCTTAAACGATTCTATAATTAGCAAGTGTGTTGACTGAAAATTTTAAGTCTTCTATAATTTTGTCATCCATTTATTTCTTTGCATTTTTTTTTTCTTTTTGAGGAAACTGGAATTAAATTTTAATTATCATATTCTACAAAAGCTGTATATATATTTTGTTGTTCGATAAGTGAACATAAATATGTGGTAGTCCAACGGTTAACATATTTGCTTTTATCCATCACACTTTGATTCATGCCGACACAAATTTCTTAAATCTTTAAACCTTAAACGATTCAATAATTAGCAAGTGTGTTGGCTGAAAATTTTAAATCTACTATAAATAGATGTCAATGCTTTATAGATAGTATAGATACAAATGGAAGAGAAAATCAACTAGATATTATATTTTTCTCTCTACACTTTCTTTCATTATGTTTCATATATCTTATACTGAAGCTTATTGTTTCACATACTGTAATAGGTTCTTTGACTAAGCTACAAAGGTAAAATATTTGTGAAGCTTAAAAATGTGACTAATTATGTGTCTAACTAGATGTGTTAATAAGTTATTGGTTTGTGAAGAAGTTGATCCTTCTGCCATAACTAATAGTATGCTGACACATTTAGTCGTATAATTAAACATGCCATTTATACATGCCAATCAAATCAATGTTTATTTACATAATGGTTTTGCTAACAAGTTAAAACATGCATACAATCATGTACTATATTCATTTTGAATTCATGTGCTATAACTATATCTTGTACAAGATTTTATATACCTTGTCTTAACATGTTAGCAAACATTATTTTCAAATAATCTGAACATATTGAATGGCACGTCCTGTCGTCTGTTGCTTCCTTTGTTTTTATAACGGTTAAATTCATGCTCTTATTTTTTAATTACTCCCTCCGTTTGAAAATAATTGTCAGGAGACAAGAATAACTTAGTTTAATAAAAATGGGGCCAATTTAATTTTTAACCACTTAAAAAGAATATTCTTTTACTTTATTCTCTAGTTTTTATTTAAAAGGGAAAGTGAACAATTAATTTGGGACATCTTTAAAAGAAAATATAGACAATTATTTTGAGACGGAGATAGTAATTAAGCGTGTACTCGGCACCATTTTTTGCCAATCAGTCTTATCCTTCAGTTCGCTTAAAAGCTGACTTGATTATTTATTTATTTCCTTTCTTTTTTTTTGAACAGTATTTTATTTCCTTTTAAAAGTCATTATTTTTATAGGAACGCATATTTGACCGGAAATGAGAAAATATGCCGCAAAAACTAAAAAGCTATTTTCAAACACTGATCATAACATTAGGATAAATAAATTGGGTGATTCTATATAAACACCCCTTATTTATAATTTTGCTCGACCTTATATTATAATTTTGCTCGACTATTTGTATAGGAGATTTAGTACTTGAGGGGTATTGCCATACGAATACCCAAATAAATTTTACAATGGAGTAGAATAGTACGCAAACATATGTATTTTCGGTCCCGTTGTATTTACATCAACAACAATTATTAATGTTGGATAGCAGTTGAGGATAGATAATGTCACATTGTCCCCCATTGCCTTCATTTTCATGTTACATGACTTGTACCTCATCCTTATAATGTTATCTATCCTGAAATCATTGCAAATCCTGATTGATTTTGTCGACGCGCCAATTTTACTAGATAAAATGTATGTACCAAATACCCATCACATTATCAAAAAAATAAAAATAAATAAAAAAAATAAAAAAAATAAGAAGAAAATAAAAAGTAGAAGAAAATATAAGAAGTATGTAAATGCAATCGGTATGTTTGGCAGAGGGTCTTTGGGGGCTTAGGCTTTTAAAATAAGTCTTGTTTATCATGCAAGCTTATGAAAGAGCTTATAAGTCATAAGTTTCTATAAGCCTCAACCCCATAAAAAGGGATAAAAACTTTAGATCGGGCTTTTTGAGCAATAAATTAATTATTTACTAACAAAAATATTTAACATATAAAAAACTCCTTTAATTATGTCATTTATAGTAATTTTGCAATAATAAGCGTAAGCTTGAGCTAATTTGTCAAACAAGTTTACAAAAATATAAATTTCAATTTCGGCTTATACTATAGTCTAATAAGCCTTAGCCCCTTTCGCCAAACATACCCAATATATTTGGGTGGGTCTTTTGTCTTTCCCTATCACAAGCATCTTCTTAACTTGTAGTCTAATAAACATGCTCACATGCCCATTTGCTTCAATAATGTATTTTGATGAACCTGTTTGGTACATTGAACTGAAAAGAGAGATCGATAGCAAAAGACATATGGTACTTTTGAATTCTAGTATATATGATGTTGTACAGTATGCTGTCGGTATGACAAAATGATCCATCATTGCCGAAGAAACTTGTATCTAAGACGATGAGTTTTGGTTTTTCTGTCGTAAGCTAGCTGGAATAGTTTAGCTCACACACTACTATATGCATCATATTATTTTTGTCCTATTATTAAATTTGATGATGTACGAATCATATATGTTTGCTAACTGATCGATATTAGGTTGATTTATTTATGTAATTAGATAACATGGGTAGTATAGCCAAACAAGTAAAATTAAGAAAACAGCTAAAGAAAAATGGAGATCGAGTGAGAGTTTGGTGCATGTCGAAACTAAAGCAATCAATCACATAGACCATGTGACCCTGCATGGTTGCATACCTGCGTCTGTGTTTAATAAAATTGACAAATATCTACTTTTTTCTGTTCTTTTTTTTTTACGGCACAAATATCTACTGTAATAGGCAGTGACGGAATCAGGATGAGTCCCGAAGGGTCCGTAGATGCTCATGAATTTTTGTTTTCTAGTGTTAGTTTTGTTTAAAATAGTTCGATTTAATAAATGCATTTGGTTTCAAAAAATTATGTTCTGGACCGGTCACTAATTGAGTGCGGCCCTTTACATGGTACTCCCTCCGTCTCAAAATTATTGTCAGGAGACAAGAATTACAAAGTTTAATAAAAGGGTATATTCCCTTATTATATTCTCTATTTTTTACTTAAAATGGAAAGTAAACAATTAATTTGAGACATCCTAAAATGAAAACGTGCACAATAATTTTAAGACGGAAGGAGTATTAATTTGACAATTGACATTGGAATTCAAACTTATATACTGTATTTTTAGTACGTTTTTTTAAATCACATTATTTATGAATTTAAATCTAGGGAGGGGTTATAAAGACCGGGGTTTTTTTTTTAGATGCACCGGGTCTAGGCTAGTGGGTGGTCCTTGGTTCTTTTTTTTTTTTTTTTTTTTTTTTTTTTTTTGTATTTTGTTTGTGTAATATTTTGTGTTTGTATTTTGTTTGTGTAATGTTTTTTTTTGTGTTTATTTGTATTGTTTCACGGTAAACGTTACCACATTAAACAACTATAACAACAAATATTGTCATTCAATTAAACAACAACGTTAACACATTATTTAAAAAAACAACAACATCACGAACAAACAACGTTAACACATTATTTAAAAACAACAACATCTACGAACAACATTTACGACATATGAAGATTATTCATATCATTTAAAAGATCATATAGTCTTGCACCCGACTGACAAGCGTGATCCTCAGGATTCCTTGCCAATTCTAATTCCATCTCCAGCGTCTTTATTCTTGTCTTCAACAGCTTGATCTCATTATCTTTAGCAACGCACTCATTATCTTTAGCAACACAGTTTGAGCACTGCGTTGAAGATGAGGCTCGACTAAAGTACCGTCTTTCAAATACATCTTTCCAACTGAAGTATCGACACCCATAGTCAGTTGTACCTGGCTGTTACATGTTAAGAAAATAATAAGAAATGTATTTTTATCACACAAATTAATTACATAAAACCCCTAAGCAAACGTATAATTATTTACCACTGAAAGAGGACATGCATAATACAGTCGGCCCCGACTACCTTCTTTCGTGGATTTCCGTTCTATAATATATCATCTATTACATCGACACCAGAAAGGATTTCCTTGGCCCACCTGACAAAAGAATTTGCATAAATCAGTAATCAATCATTTACAACATAAAACACGTATCATTTACAATGTTATTATTAATTTAAATATAAACAGTAATCAATCATTTACAACATAGATCAGTAATCAATCACTATGTTTATAATTATTTACAACATGAATCATTTACAACATTAATCATTTACAATGTTTTGTATGTATATATTATTTACTAATTTGGTAGTCGATGCATATATAATGATTCCCACTCGGATGCAGCTTCGGATCTGTTCCTCCTCCATTGTGGGTGGAGATACAGAAGTGGAGAATGTTCGTCTAGCGTCAAAACAATGAAATGACCTACTTCGTCCCCCACACGGGCTATCACAAGGGGGTCAGTTCTTTGTGACGGATCTGGACCACTGAGAAGCGGAAAACACGTATTCCAACCCCGCAAAGATATAAATGCAACGGGTCGTCTAATCAGTTCTGCAATAACCAACCCCGTGCTGGGCATTTCCATGTAGCGATTAGGCGGTGCATTTCCATCTCCGAACCAGTCTATTGTACGGCGAAGATCGTTAAAACCATCTTCCCCCCACAAACCCATGTAAACCTGCCAATTTAGGTCCATCTGTTGCGATAACATCTGCCTAACTTGGCGCCAATAATGTTGTTGTTCCCAAACACCATGGGCAACGCACCGAAATCAACAATTTCCGTCACCCACCACATTATATATACTGGTTATGTATGGATGCCAAAGGACTGGAAGCATACCCATAAGCATTTCGCTTACTGCATCTCCATCGTACAACCTGTGTCTTAATTTTTGTTGATCACTAGGACCCGTGAAAGAACTATGTCGGGCAGGTTCTTTGTTGAAGTTCGGGACTTTCGTAGATCTTGTAGCGGTGCTTCTTCAGTGATCTACAATTGGTACTTCATTCAAGTCCGGGAAATCATTCAAGTCCGGGACTTGTGAAGCCTTGCCCTTTTGGTCCTTTGCACTCGGACGTCCACGAGTATTTTTCTTGACAACAGGTTCTTGTGTGCCAACAGATTCAGGGTGGGTCATCTCTTTCAACTTCGTTATCATATTTTTTCAGAAAAACGGCGATGCTTTGCTAACCATATCCGTGAATTGTCGAATGTCATTTTGAAACGAAGCATCATCATCATCATCATCATCATCATCATCATCATCATCATCTTCAGGCGGTGGCCTATTGTTAACAGGCCACGGAACAGACAGTGTTCTCCAGAAAATAGGAATTGATTCGAGTGGAATGGGGAGTTCTGAATTCAATAAAAGTGACTTATATAAGTTACTGTTATTAATAAGAAAATAGGAATTGATAGTTATAAATTTAATATACTTACCATGACATTTGTAGATATACATCATATGAAAGCATGGTAGTCCGTATATTGCATTCAACTTATGGCAACATTGGTCTGGGGTGATCCGCCGTCCGAGTTCTTTGAACATCAGATCACAAGCACGATGGGAAACTTTATACCGCAATTCTTGAAATAGTGGTATATCACATTTAAGTTGTAGCTCGTTGATGCTTCTGTTAAAACTCTTTTTTATCCCATTTTCTTGCGAAATGAGAATCTTATCGACCATCATCAATAACCTATCTAATTTGGACTGTGTGCCGTCCAAATATGTTTTCAACAACGCGTGGTGAGCCTCAACTCTGCACGTTGTTGTTTGGCCGTATGAGCGATAATGGTCGATAATATACGAGAGAAACTTGTTTCCGTAACTCTGCAACCAGTTATCCAGATACCCTTTTATATCTGAAAAAACAATGAATTAATAAAAGGCCATTCGGGTGCTTATTAATTAAAAAACAATGAGAAAATAACTAAGTACCCGCATGGTCAACCAATCGTTGTTGTAGGCGGTTATAACGTTCCTCGAACATTTCCCGTGTCGGAGCTTTAACCATCCAATCCCAGGCGCCCTTAATGGACTCATACTCATTGTCTCCACGACATTTGTTTTTGCAATACTGAAGCATATTTTGATTTATATGCCATCGACAGAGTAAGTGGTGAGCGTTAGGAAATTCTCGTTCTACTGCCCTAACCAACGCTAATTATCTGTCAGTAACAATAACACGTGGGTAATATCTTTCGTCTATAACTTCCTTCACTTTTTCCAATACCCATGTATAATTCTTATTTTGTTCACAGCTTACAAAGCTATACGCCATTGAAAATGTTTTATTTGTTGAAGTTACTCCAACAATTTCACACAACGACAATTTGAACTTCGTGGTATTGTACGTGGAGTCCATCAACATGATTTCTGGGAATGTACACCATAAATCATACGAAGTGGGGTGCACAAAAAAAAAGCTCTTCAAGCTCGTTGGTATGCTCATTTACCCTCGGGTACCATGTATACCCTGAATCCGTCAAATGCGAGTAAAGAACTTGAATTGGAGTTCTATCACCCACTCTGGCTCTCCGGAGCTTATAATCTTGTGCGTTATATATGGTTCTGAGGCTAGACACGTTATTTAGATTACGACTCTTTATTGTTGAAAGTATATTCATTGGTCGTAGGTTACATTGTGTCAATTCGTCGACCAACCCCAACTCATCATTCTGTAGTCGCATTGCAAATGGAACACCATGCAACGACTCTAGCATATCATGATTATGCGTATCATTTTTCACCCTTAAAACCCAATAATTCGTTGTTCGATGATAACTCGCTACTAATCTGAATGGACATTCGGTTTTAACTGTTTTGGTTTTCCGCTTTCCTATACCTTGAGGTGTATACTTCCCACCCTTTGTACACCTGTAATTGATCTCGTTCATCTGACCGAACAGTGATCTGGTTCTATTTTTAACAACTATAAAACCGAGCCCCCGGGCTATATTTTGCACCCACTCAGTCATTTGCTCGTGAGAATCGAAAACCTGAAAATACATAATATATTTTCTAACATATATATATATACATATTTTTAACATTTTTACATATTTACATAATTTTTTACAACTTTTACATATTTTTAACATTTTTACATTTAAAACTTTTATTTACAAATTACTTTTACATTTACAAACTTTTTACATTTACAAACTTTTTATTTAAAACATTTTTACATTTACAAATTACTTTTACAACATTTAAAAAATAAAAAATAAATAAAAAGGTTACAGCTGTAACCCCCCCACACACACACGCTTTATCACACACACACACACCCACACAAAACACACAGGCTATCTGTTTCTCTCTCTACCCCCCCCCCATTCTCTCTGTTTCTCTCTCTATTTTTAGATCTAAAAACATTTTAGATCTAAAAACCACAATCAACAGCTTGATTCTGGTTTGAGAAACGTTATGAGATAGAAAGATAGCGTGTGTGTGTGAGATACGTGATTCTGGGTTTGAAAAATTAGGGTTTCATAAAAAATTGGGGGTTTTGAAGGTGATGTGGTATGTGATATGTGATGGATTTGATGGTAAGTGCTACGTGTTATCTGATTCTGGGTTTTAAAAATTAGGGTTTCATAAAAAAATTGGGCGTTTTTCAAAAATTGATTGTTATATTTCAATTAATCTTTGTTAATTGAAAGTTTTGTGGTTAAATTTAACAGATCTATGTAAATTTTATGAAACGCCTAATTTTTATAAATTAGGGTTTCATAAAAAAAATTGGGGGTTTTTCAAAAATTGATTGTTATATTTCAATTAACGTTTGTTAATTGAAAGTTTTGTGGTTAAATTTAACAGATCTATGTAAATTTTATCAAACGTCTAATTTTTATAAATTAGGGTTTTGAAAAAAATTGGGGGTTTTTCAAAAATTGATTGTTATATTTCAATTAACGTTTGTTAATTGAAAGTCTTGTGGTTAAATTTAACAGATCTATGTAAATTTTTTGGTTTCGTAAAAAAAATTAGGGGTTTTAAAAATTAGCGAGTAATCTTTCAATTAACGTTTGTTAATTGAAAGATTTACTGATTAATTTAAAAAACCCCCAATTTTTTACGAAACCCTAATTAGATATAAAAATTTAGGGTTTGGTAATTTTGGGTTTTTTTTAAATTAACTTGAAATCTTTCAATTAATCAGTAAATCTTTCGTCTATAACTTCCTTCACTTTTTCCAATTTAGGTTAATTGAAAGATTTCCTAATTAATTAAAAAAATCTCCAATTTTTATGAAACCCTAATTGATATGGATATGTTATGATGTAGGTGGTTCTGTGGTGATGGTTGGTGGTCCTTTTGTGGTTCTTTTGAGTGGTATGAAAACTTGTGGCTGTGGGTAGGTTAACTCCTTGATCTGCCACCTTTGAGTGGTATGAAAACCTGCTCTGGCCTACCCCCACAGTCCACAGGTATGTGATGTTATAAAGACCGGGGGTCTTTTTTTAGTTGCACCGGGTCTAGGCTAGTGGCAGTGGTCCTTTTGTGGTTCTAATATGCTTGATAAGCAGTTTGTGATGAAACTGCTTATAAAACTGCTTATGTGCTTGATAAGCAGTCTGTTATTTCAAACTTGGTTTAAGCTGTTTGCTTATGAAATTTGATAAGCAGTTTGATTTAAGCAGTTTGTTTTAAAAAAAACTGATATAAGGCGATGATGATTTAAAAAAATATGTTTTGATTTTGGCGTGGCATTACCGAATGGACGGCAAAAAAGTAAAAAATTATTTTTTGCAACCTTTGAAGTTGCAGCCAAATATGATAAACTTGCTTATGTTGCACTAATATATATCTGAGCCTAATGTTACCTCTTCTGTGTAAAATGGTGAATTTGACATTTCGGCAGCCTAAGATCTTTGTTGTGTTCACTTGTGTGCAATCTGCAGCCCCTGTTAATCTAACCAAATAGCCTCCGTCTTTATAACCCCACCATGCAATCTGCAAACCCTCCCTATATATAGACTTCACTTGTGTTCACTTGTGATATTGATTGAGAGTAAATAATTGTTTGTGCTTTCACTTGTGCAATCTGCTTCTTTGTGATGTTTGTTTATAATGGAGCCTTATGGTGAGACTTGCTTTCTTGTGAGTTTCTGCAGTTTGTTCTTGTGGTGAGACTTGCTTTCTTGTGAGCCTTGTGGTGAGACTTGCTTTCTTGTGAGAACTTGCAGTGAATCTTAGTACTTGCAGAATCTTAGTACTTGCATTGTGTAACATGTGTGGAATGTGAAACTTGTGTTTCACCTGGTTTGGGTGCAATCTGTTTCACTTGTGTGCACTTGGGAAAGAAAAATGACTTGGACGACTTGTGTGCAATCTGTGCACTTGGGGGCAAATCTGTGCACTTGGGTGCAATCTGTTTCACTTGTGTGCAATCTGATATGGCAATGATGATATAAATCTGAGCCTTTGTGCATGATTGTGTGCAATCTGCTTGTGTGCATGACTTTGTGCAATCTGATATAGATCTGAGCCTTTGTGCATGACTTTGTGCAATCTGATATAGCACTTGGGAAAGAAAAATGACTAGGACATGGTTGTGTGCAAAAACTGCTTGTGTGCACTTGGAAAAAAAAAGGCGATGACGAATGGTTTTTAAAACCGAATGTCATGGCAAAGTGATATTTTTATCACTTTGCAACCTTCATATCCGAGCCTAACATTTTTTTTATCACTTGTGCAAATGGTTTTCTAAATCGGCAATGATGATATAAATCTGAGCCTTTGCAATCTACTTGTGTGCAAAAACTGGACCTGGACTTGTGCAAAACTGCTTGTGCAAAAACTGCTTGTGAAAAACTGGACCTGGACTTGTGCACTTGTGTGCAATCTAATATCTAAACACCAAAAAAAAAAAAAGACTAAACACCTCAAAAAAAAAAAAAAAAAAAAAAAAAACAGCAAAAGACAAAAAAGTAAAAAAAAAAAAAAAAAAAAAAAAAAAGAAGGGGACAAAGCTGCAAAACAGGGCTAGGGCTAGAGAAGGTTTGCCCTAGACCCGGTCTTGTTAGTATGCCCCTAAATCTATTATCTATAGTATAAAGAAAAGGAAAGGTTGTGTTTTTGTGCACGCAAATACAATGAGCAGAATGCAAAGTATATGCAGAATGCAGTGTTTTCTTGGTTTCAGCAAAATGGAACATCTACCAATGATTCACCCTTTCCTTTTCAAAATTTAACTAGTCAAAGAGGGAAAAACTCAAAAAAGGTCGTGATATGCCATGCTAATGCTAGTGGCACAAAAAGGTATTTTATACCCTTCAGGCCTTTTAGTATTAAACATTTTGGTCCCGGATATTAAGGCTGCATGCAATAATGACCGAGACCGACTCGGTCGGCCCTATTGTGGGGAGTCGGTCGCGACCCAGAAACAAGCAAAAAGACATTCCACTCGGTCTCAAGCTCGACCGAGTCCTAGTCCCATTGCATGCAAATTTAAATTAAAAAAAAAAAAGAAAAAAAAAAGAAAAAAAGTATACGTTGCATTCCAAAGTAAAAAAAGAAAAAATAAAATAAAATAAAAAATTACACACTATGCATAGGACAGAGACGATGAGTAATGATGTTTTATGTTAAGTATTTCCGTATCGTGTGTTATTTGTTTTCCGTATCGTGTTTTATCATGTAATGTTTACGTTTAATTTTTAGTTGTTTTAATTCCGTATCGTTTCGTTTATGTAATGTTTATGTTTTATTAATAAAATTTGTGTTCGTGTTAAAAAATGTTTTTTTTTTTTTTAGAAGATGATGAAATTAATGTTTTATTAAGTTTGTAGTAAAAAAAAAAAAAAAAAAAAAAAAAAAATTGAACTTGGTCGCCCTTACTGTGGCACTGAATCGTCTGCAGGTCGCTGTAGAAAGAAAGCTGACGTGACAGAGAAAATAATCAGGATTAACCCTTATTATTGTGGGCAGCCTAACACTCTTAGCAATGTCTTTTTTTATAAGAATTGATTTACACACATTCAAAATTGATTGACACACTTCAATGTATGCATTAAATACTTGTATATTATTGATATTTGATTTAACTATTTATACATTTAAGTATGCAAATAACAGTTATAGTGCACAAATCATCTTCCTTTTATTATGTTTGTACAATTTCATAGCCTCTTTTTATTTTTAGTTTTACTTTTCTTCAAAACGAAATTTTATGTAAGTTTAACACAGCTTTCTCTAATCCAACAAAAACATATTTACACCAAATAATGGCAACATAAATCAACACATTTTGCTGTACAACTAATATACTACCAAATGTTTGCCGGTGAAATGCACAAAATCCTATCTTGTCTCCTTTGAAATAAATATGTAATAAGAAAGTACGACTCCATAAGAAATAAATATGTAATAAGAAAGTACGACTCCATAAGATTACAAGGTGCAACTTGTCGTTTACCCTCGCCATTCTACGCTGGAGCCTCGCCGTTTTCGTTGTTGCACCGACCCTTCTCGTTGCAACTCGTCGTTCCCACTTACTTGTTTGCACGATGAGGGAAAAATCTGACTATTTGCCAGTTTTTTTTTTTCTTTTTCTTTTTTTTTTTTTTAATAAATGTTTATATATGTGTTAATTTTAAACTTGTAAAAGTGAATTTGAATTAAACTTGTAATGTGTGTGTCAGTGTGTACAGGTAGAAGAAGATTTTTTTTTTGAATGGGCTTAAGTCAAGGCAAGAATTGTTGGAATGGGCTTAACTCAAATGTATTTAGATAACAGCTATATGATTGATGTATTTTTTTTTTTCTCTAATTATTTTGTAACTTAAAAAAAAAAAAAAAAAATTAGTATCTGTATAATTTGAATTAATTGAATTTTGTTTATTTGGAAAATTTAATAAAAAAATAAAATTGTAAGTGATGGGCTCTAAATGAGTAAGTTGATGTTAGTTGTTGATGAGGGGTTAGCTGTAAAGAGAATGTAAGTGATGTGGCACCCGTGATGCTCAAATGAAGAGCTCAACCTCGTTGTTGAACCTTGTGCTCTTAGGCTATTGAAAAAGAGGTTACTTGTGTTACTCCGTATTTCATTCCAACATAAAACCAACATGGCAAAAATACAGTATACAATATTTCTGCATTAATTAAGGTGAGATTTATTTCTTATCTAAAATTAAGGGTGTTCATTGTTTGGTTTGACACAAACATAAACCAAGAAATAAATTAGGCTGAAACCAAATAGAATAAAACCAAATCAAATATGTAATTGGTCTGTGGTTTGGGTTAGAAATGAACCAACGTATTTAACCAGTGTTTTTTTTTTAATATATTAAGAAATTTTAAATTAAACTGAACCGAAGCACCAAAACATTCTTTAGCTACATAAAATAAAATATATTTGAAAGTGACCAAACTAAAATCAAGTTTTTGATTATTTATATCCAAATGCTTAAGTTAACGTACTACTTTATTCTTATAAATAATTTCATCATTGTTTATGAACTATTTAGTAGATCGTATTATTAAATCTACTTGAATTTGGTTTTCTTAACTTAAATTGGACCAATTTGAATTGGGTGTTTCATTTAGTTTTATTTGACCAAAATTTTGCAAGGTTAGTTTTGAATTAGGCTCTACGACTTATTAAGCCGAGGAACGAATAACCCCACCGACGAATTCTCCTACCTAAATTATTGCAAAAAAGTAGCAACATAAATTAATGAGTAAATTGCAAAAATAGTCTTTGTGGTTTGGTCAAATAGCATATTTTATCCCTAACCTTTTAGAAAATGCAAGCATAGTCCCTATAAGTAACTTTTGACTGCACTTTTGGTCCTTGTCCTAAATTGCCTAAAATGCCCTTGTCATCAACCCAATTAATGTAGACTTAAATTTTCAATTTCTTTAAAATAAACACCTACAACATTAAATTTTCAATTTATAAATCGAAATCAATCAAATCAATAATTCTTCTTAATATTCAACTTTTATATAATAATCAATTTTATCAAAATCTCTAAATTTCAAAATGACCGAAACTCATCAAGACAATAATTAAATAAATAAAAAAAATAACCCTAAAATGATAACAACAAACCCATTAGGACACACTGTTGGATCTTCATTTTAGATCTAACACCCAAATGAACACAAATAGACATATCTTGGATCTCTCGAACGCCACACAACCATTTTAATTTCGAATGCAACACCACCAAGACTAGATTTAACTGTAAAATTAACGACACAACTAGTATCCACCGTCTTTCTCCGTCGTTAGTACAATGCGACAGCAAGTTCGACAGATATGTGTGTATGAGAGAAAGTAGGTGTGTAGATGTGAAAATGATGGCGAATGGTGACAACTGATAAGGTGGTGTAACAGTGATGATGATGGTGGTGATTTTTCAGTTTGGATTATGAATATGTAGGTTAAAATTTTTGTGGTTTGTTTAATGATGACTACTTTTTGTGGGTAAGTCTGTTTTTGGGTTTTCTACATGCGATAAAGAAGGTAAATGACTGCAATTAAGTTTTATGTTTGATTTTACAAATTCAATATAGTAACATATGATGTAATATTATACTTAGGAAATAACTTTTGGTATTATTTGTGGAATTTGAATTGGATAATTATTTTGATTTGAGTTTGAAAACCTTTATTAGTGTTTTAATACTTGTTAAAGATTTGAGGGTATTCTTTAACTTATAGGAAATACAATAAAACATATATGGGGGCATGTGATAGATGAAACTTGAACTTTTTTTTATTGGGAGAGCCGAAACATAAATCTTTACATATATAAAAGATCTTAAAGAGATAAACTACAAAACAAGAGTAAAATTACATAACACTAGAAGTACAACCGATCCTTCGGTTTCTTTATCTTTTTTAAGGGTTGATAATGGAAAGTTCATAAATTATCCCTAGAGTTTCATTTATATTACACTAATAACCCTTAATTTGGGGGGAGGGGGGGGGGGGGGGGCGGGGGGCTCCCCTGCCTCTACAAAGGTCCGTCTATGGGCATGTTAGTCATTTCAGTTCGGATAAGGACTAAAAGTGTAGTCGAAAGTTCTTCACAAGGACTATGCCTACACTTTCAAAAAGGCAGAGACTGAGTCTGCAATTCAGGCAAACCACAAGGACGATATTTGAAGTTTACTCTATATTAATTTAAAAATTCAATTCCATGCATCCTTTTAACTTGTATGAAATCAACTACTCCTTCCGTCCCATTTTATAAGTCCATTTTGTCAATTTGGGTTGTCCCAAATTATATGTCCACTTTTGATTTCAACTAATGAGAATGCTTGTAAGTGGGTGAGAATGAATTTTTATTGGTTAGTATTGTAAGGGCCCCACTTTTCTTAAACTTTGTGAAATCTGAAAGTGGACTTATAATTTGGGACGGAGGGAGTATATTTATATTACGGGTAAAAATATAAGTCTTAAAGGACTAAACAGCACATCATTTGACAGACAAGGGACCAAACATGTATTCAGCTTTGAATAAATAACCTCGGTGGAAAAATCTATGCTTTATTCCAAAATCCTATTTTCCCTCTCATCTTTCTTGAACAAAAAAGATAGCATGGACTTGTGCCGGAATGTGTCAGTTTCAGGTGGTTTTCCGGCCACTTTTCAGCCGGAGCAGCAGCTTTTATCTCCTAAACATGGCAGCCTTGATGACCTCTTCTCTAGTCACTCTATTATGGTACTACTTCTTTCATGCTTCATTTGCTTGTACTTACAAGTACATAATTTAAAAAAAAAAAAAAAAAAATTAAAAAAATCTTCTTTCATTCAAATCTTTTAAGTGAAAAGGGTTTTATTAGTTTTTACAAAAGTGGGCAGGTTCATTTATTTATAGAAAGGTACAACTTTTTAGGCACAAGGTACAACCAAAGCAACACCAAGTCATGAGAAAAGTTTGGTTTTTGCGAGTGAGATGGGTCTCATTAGTTTTTTTTTTAGATGGTCAAGAAAATTATCTATAGTAAGGTAAAACTTAAATTGCACAAGGTACAAGATTTTAATGCGTAAGTACTAATTTAGAAAGTCATGCAGGAAGAATGTGATATCAACACAGAATGGCTATCAATCTTTGTGGAAGATTGTTTATCAAGTAGTGGAAGTTGCATTCCAATAAACCCACAAAGTACAACTTCCAATGCACAAGGTACAACCAAACCAACAACACCAGAAATAAAAAACAAACCCCAATTTGGAAACACCCTTTCCATGCATAAACTAGTTGTACCATGCAAAGCAAGAAGCAAAAGAAAGAGAAGCCAATTCAAAGGTACAAGTCCTTTATGCTGGTCTCAACAGTTGCTAAATCAAACTTACTGGCTAGCTGATAGTGAGCTAATTTTACCAAACAAAAGTACAAGTCATGAAAGCACAAAAAGTGAAGATTACAGGCAGGGAAGGTACAAGTTGGTAAAGCATGAGGAAGACTCCGGGCAGGGTAAAAGGTGTAAACATTGCCTTTCACAAAAGACCCCGCAATGGCGCGCGGGGCCTGATGGGCCCAAAACATTGTGTAATGCTTGTGGGGTGAGATATAAGTCGGGCAGGTTGCTGCCCGAATATCGGCCAGCAAAAAGTCCGAGTTTTGTTAGTTATAAGCATTCGAATTCTCATAAGAAAGTGTTGGAGATGAGAATGTATTCATCATCATCTTGTTGATGAGTAGATGTTATGCTTAGTGGGATTTCATATAATTTATTAGGGATTAATCAAATTCGAGTATGTAAAAAATTATCATATCTTTAGTATTAGAATTTGATTACTTAGTGATCTATTTCTCTTATACCTAAATTTAGTGCTAGTTAATTTGAATTTAACGTTCTTGTTCAAATTAAACCGCACGTGGTCTTACCAAATATAGTTTATTCAATCTATGTCTATTTGAAGGACATTTTACATCCATTGATGTTTCATATTAAACCTACTAAACATACCAAGATCTTATGCAAAGGAAGGAAGCACCCTCCCCCTCTACCGTTTGGCACAAATTTGTCATGCCTAGCGGCAAAGAAAGAAAAGAAGAGACGGCAAAGAAAGAAAAGAAGAGACATAAAGGTAAGGTGATTTTGGTTGTGATAAAAAATGGAGAAAAACTGAAAGTAGGTGGTTCAAACTTTTCTGACAAGACAAAAGAAAATGAAGAAACTAACGTGACGCCAAAATGCCGGAGGTCTTTCTGAAAGCAGTCTCTCTACCTTCGGGTTTAACTTGAGGTAGGGGTATAATCTGTCTACATTCTACCTCACATATTTAGCCCCGGCAGTATTGGGTATATTGTTGTGTTACACGTGCGCCAAGATGAAATCTTGACAAACTCGTCAAAAGGCAAACCCCGCTCTCCCGCCTTCCAATTGCAATCAGTCAAGAGACTCACTTTCAATTAAATATCACTCCATATAGTATAATATTCGAAGACTTTTGCAGACATGGTGTCAAGTTTAAGTCAAAAATAGTAGGTATAGAAAATAGAATATAAATGTTGCTAGTTCGTTTCCCACACAAAAGTTCAAATTTTGAATGAAAAAAATAGTGGGAAGAGACAAAAAAGGAAGGATTTTTATTTTATTTTATTTTTTTTGGCCTATATGACGTTTTGATATCTTTAAATCGTGATATTCGGTGTAACTTTCATGCAGAAGCAAAGCAACATTTACCCGAGAAGGTAAAATTCAGCCGGGTCAACACTAAAAAGAAAACAGTTTTAGTGTAATCTTGGTAGAATTTGTGAGTGAATCGGTCTTGGCCGCGAATTATTTCGATGTTGGTTGTGCGAGTGATGTCGATTTTTGTGAAGTATATTTAAGTAAGGTATGTTTGAGTGGTGATGTTAATTGTGAAATGAAAATCTGAGTTGACGGGTGAGGATGTTAGTAACTAATACACCAAACTTAATATCATGTGCTATTTACAGTATTTCCGCGTGTAACATTGAATTTGATGGTGTGCAAAGTGAATAAAACAACACAAATGGACAAAAAAAAGGCCTTCAATATCTCTCACAAAGAAACGTCAAATTGACCGTACATGTATTTCATTTCCCCAATTTGAAAAACATGATATTTCCCAAAAAGTTGCAGAACCAGATCCATTGGTCATATTAGTTTCATCCACAGTGAAGTCACATTATTGCAATTTGCAAACACGGTCATTTCTTTCAAAAAAGGAGAATAAAGCATGCTCAATTGCTTTTTTGTCTACACCAAAACAAACAAAGAATAACATGATGCACTTCTTCAAGTTTGGTTATATCTATCTATCATGGAGTGAAATATTCTGATTCCTGTAATATCATCTAACTTTGTTACGGATATACATAAGTTTTTATACTTCTTTCCTTTATTCCTTATCCAACTTCTAATCAAAATTCATGAACCTATAGTTGAACTTTTTAAAGTTTTGTACTAAGTTTTTAGATGGGACTTTTGGCCAACTTGGACCAAGAAACCCATTTCTAGATATGGTTCATGTGCTTCTTTTTAACTTTTTAAATGTAGCATTTATGCTTACAAATAGCAAAACTCAGCATAAAAAAGTTCCAAAATATACAAAAGATTGGGAAAAAGGATGGGCCTAATTTATCTACACACTATACCGGTCTAATATAAAGGCGTGTATTATATGATAAACGATAATAAACTATTCGAACTCGTTCAAAATTAGTGAGTATTTAGAACCAACAGACGTCATGTGCTTTTGTTTCTGTTAAGCTATCTAGCACTATGTTCTCTAAGTTATTTTTGGAGAAGAAAGTGGAAGAAATCTTTTTAATAATAATAATAATAATAATAATAATAATAATAATAACAATAACAATAACAATAACAATAACAATAATCATAACAATAATACTAATAATAATAAATATTATTATTATTATTATTATTGTTATTATTATTATTATTATTACTATTTTGTCCTTAGGAATTTTTAAAAAAGTGAAAAGGAAATAGGAGGAAGTAAAGTGATGGCTTTTATAGTGAACCACTTTCATCCCAAATTTGTGATGAAAGTGAGTAAAATAGGGTATAATTGTCGGTTTACGTATTTGTGTATGCATGTTGACTAAATTAACCCTACAAGTCCATATCATATTGTCTTTTTGTTAGGGTATAATTGTCATTTGTTTTGATCTTTTCACAACTTCCTTTCTTCTATTTCACAACTAAAGAACACAATTAAAATTAATCCTCCCCCTCACCCACCACTTTCTTTCCTCTCCAAACTTACGAACACAGTGTAAGAACTATAGCAGAAGAACTACAGCTTTAAGTACACCAAATCACCACTACCTTCATGTAAACAAGACTTAATTAAACTGTTTCAGTGGATCAATTATGTGAGAATATCAAAATAAGCTTAAACATTTTATCATATAGTCAAAGACACCGAAAATATATTCCCAACGCGTAAAATCGCATTATAGCATATTCTAGTTGCCTATCTTGACATGTACATTTTTTCACATTTGACCTTGAAACCGTAACATAACTCTCGCTTTTACTAACCTTAAATCAGAACCAATGACAATCATGGGGTCAAATTGTTGTCATTTCCAGACAAAGATGAACAGGTAAAGGCTACTGGTTCAACCATTATTGATGATTTAAGTAACATATAATTTTATACCATGTCAGATATATGGAAAATGAACAAAATGTCATATTATCTAAATTTACCTATGCAAACAGCATAATTTATGTTGTCAATAGAGAAATGTTACACAAAACTTCAAACACGATAAAACCAGAAGCTAATGACAATTGACAATACACGAAGGATGAGAAAACACCACCTCGATTTTAACAGAAGATGGATTTCGAGATCAACCATGCCTCGGAATGCTTGAGTATTTACACAATTAGTTCATCTTCGAGAAAGTTGTACTCAAATTTGAAGTCTGTCTTGATTCTTTGGCACCTGGTAGAAATTGACAAAACATTGTTAAGCAAGATCACAACCATATTGCATTTATTAATTTATAGCTATTTTCAAAAGGTCAACAGAGAGTATTCTTGTTTTAAATCGTGATATAAATCACTCCGAGACAAGAGAACTGCATATGTACATGCACAACTAAAATTCGGAAACAGAGCATGGTACACTAGTGTATTTCCAATTCATAAAACCCCCTAAATCATTTTATTCAAAAACTAATAGCAAGCCTATGTGAAAATCATTAATATTTTGTTTCCGGTGAAAGCCAATGGGCATGTACCAAAATATAATTTGACCTGAAGCCATTTGATGAGTTACCCAACCCGCCCGACCAACCAACCAACCACCCACCCATTTTGCTACCTAGTATGGTGGATTTTGATCAATTTAAGCAACTTGACAGCAATGAGACATAATGAAAATCTATGATTTATATGGTCCATGAAAACAAAGAATGAAATTAAAGCACTTGAGTGATCTTACCATCCATTTTGCATCTCATCGCTGCCAATATGAAAATCGAAATAAACATAGGTTCCCTGTTCATAATCGTCTGTGGCGAATTTTGGTTCCTCATGTCGTTGAAACCACGTATTGTACTTTTTATGGTACCTCCATGATTGCTTCTTCAATTCTTTGGCAGCTAAATACTGTTGATAAGTATTCTGCATACAATGACATACAGTGTACAACAAAGATTGTATAAACAAAACAAAACAAAACAAAACTTTCAATAAGAGTGACCAAAAACTCCGGGTATAGTAGTATAAGGGATGTGAATTACCTGCTGATAGTAAAAAGCAAAGAATAAAGTATCAGTGCCGATGTTATCAGATCCAAGACGTTCCCAAAAGGCTGGGTTATTGACAATTGGAGCCTGAACTTGAGGATAGCTTTGAGGGGTCACAGCAGGGTGTCTCTGAAACACATACAAAAAATCCAAATTAGAGGTGGTGTAGGATAACAGGTTTGGGTGTAAAAAGGCAGGGTTAAGACGGACAGACCCCAAAACAATAGTTTTTTGTCCATTTTTTCATAAAAATAATAATAATTGTGATAACAATTTTTTTACTATAAATATCTAAAACTCTCAATTAATATGATTTGGTCACTTGCTAGATATTCTTTTACAGAATGTCGACAGAAAAATTGTGTATATGGCAAAATAACCAATGGCTTCGCAAAGTTTTTTTGGGGACTAAACTCTTTTCTTCCCAGCTTATTTCCCTTCTAAAATACCCTAAAATGTCTAAAATAATCCGCAAAAAAGGCAACTTGGAAACGAAAGGAAAAAAAAAAAAAAAAAAGTCAAATTCACAAAAAGAAAAACATGTTTGTTTGTTTTTTTAAAAGGTAGTTGGCAATTTTATTTTTTTATTATTATATATATATATTTTTTCAAATTGATAGGCCGTCTTGGTTATTTTAATGAACTTCCCCGAAAATGAACATATGCAACTTTCCACCCATTCGATTTGTTTCCCTTTTAGCTAAGGTTTACAAGTAGACCCGTTAATAAAAAAACCCAAATAGACCCATTCTTAAGTAATTATAGGAAGGAATAAGAGAGCTTGGAAATGTTCATACAGCAGTGTAGCTCTTTGCTCGTTCAGAGTCTCTGGGTTGGGGAAGTTTGTAGAAGGCAGCCTCAAGCATCTGGAGATTGTATTGCTGATCATGAGTGCCACCTAAGCTTGCGGCTAATCCATTAAGATTGTCTCCAATAGTACCAAGGTCTGAAAGACTTCTTCTGCCAATAACACCAAGGCTGCCAGACTGATTGGATTGCAACGGCTGTCCAGGTGACAGATCAACATCTCGTGTTGTTTGTGCAGGCTCTGTCAAAGAGCCAGCTGCTCCAGTCTGTCATAACAAAAACAAAAATCACATTAATCACGACTCAAATACTTTTGAATTTCAAATTTTAAATGCCGCCACTGCTCTTTAGCATAGATGGGAAGATGGGCAAGTTGATCTGATCAAAACAGGTTCATATTGAACTGGGCCATTAATAGTACAAAGTAAAACCAACCGTGTCAGGTTTGGTAGATCCACGGATATGTTTTTGTGCAGTTTTTTTATAATATTTTTAAAATAATTACTGTCTTACGCATGATCAAATATCTGATTACTATAAAGATCTAAATCTTTGAATAATGCAATGTATCTAGTTATCTGCAGTCAAGACATTGTGCTACTTCCCCATTAGACCCATTTAATTGGTTTGACACAATCGGTCGCGATTGCCACCTCTACTCTTTTGTCATAAGCACAAGCATTTCCTAAATATTATTGACATTTTCGGGGAAATGTAACTTATAATGCAACCTAACATATATAGTCAAAAAGAAAACTAGCATGAGAATACAAATGCAATCCCCAAAAACAGAAAATTAAAATTAAAAATATATATACCGGCATATCTGATGCATATGAGACCTTTGGATCTTCCTCATTGGCAGCATTCTTGCTGAGGCCGGCATTTTGTGCAGAATCAGCAGCTGCATCATCAGATAGACTTTGTGGTTGATCCATCTCATCAACTTTTGCATTGCTGATTTCTGCTTGAACTGCAGATTGTTATTTCAAAGAATACACAAATTGTATGTCCAAGATACATGTGTGGATGCCAAAAGCAGCTTTCAAAATGACTAGATGCGACAAACTCAACCCATTAACTATGAAATGGGTCGATCTGGGTTGTGTTTTATCACAAAATGATCAAGTTATATTAGCTAAAACGGGAAGGAATCAAATAGATCAAACATGTCGAAATTCTCCTAATGTCTTTTTTTAATAGCTCCTCCAAAACTGTTATGTTTGAAATTTGGATTATCATTGTAATAACAGTGTTCCTGTAATCAGTAACTATTGATAGAAGGCTCAAGAATGGACAAAAGGTAGTCAACCCAACCCAGCCGCCCATACTAAAAGTGATGTATTTTAAGTTTTAACTGGAACACAGTTTGACATGCCACCCAGCCCGCTTGACCCGATATCATGCCACCTTTATCAAACACCGCTAGAAAACATCTGAGACGCCCACACTATAAAATAAGAATGTACCGGTGATCGTACCAGTATCTTTAGAACCAGTAGACATAAGTGGCTGTTGCTGTTGTGCAGATGTGACAGTGTTAGGACTAGCTGGACGTGCTCCACCCAAACCACCTTGTGGTAGCATGGTTGAACTAGAATTGAACTGCAAATACAATTCAAGTACATATCAATGAAATAGAAGGATTACATCTAAAAACACATACAGGTAATACTTAAATGCACAAATTGAGAAAAAAGGCAGACATACCTGCTGCAGAAGAGGGTTCTGTGCTGAGAATTGCTTATTTCCTCCAGAAACAGGAGGCATGCGAGGGAGAGTACTCTGACCTTGTTGCTGCAGTTGCAATCTTTGTAAATATTGCTCCCTTTGATCTGCTGCAATCTCAGGTCTCCCGCGTACTTGTCCCTGTGTATCAGACAAAGAAAGAATTGGTGTCTACATGAAGATAATTGTCAATTCCAGACTTTTTCTTGTCATTTTGTATTTGTTAAAGGCTTCCATAATTGTGTAGCACAAAATACCATAAACTCTTTAAAATTGTTGCATATTAATTACAGCAATTACTCTGAATGGAAGTGTCTTTGGGACAAATTGGTCCAAGCTAAATGAAACTGTAAGCGGAAACAAAATTTGTTTAAATTGGCCAGATTTTCTACCCAAATAAGTGAAAGGAAGCCATATCTATTAGATCGACAAGGCTATAAAACATTTTTTTTTTTTTTTTTTTTTTTAAATTCCACAATATGATATGCAGCAGATACCATGTATTTATTCAGTTTACATTTTTCCTTATCTATACTTCAAAATTTTAGACTTAAATCTCTATATGCATCCAAGATTCCGACTATTCCATATTAAGATAAAATCTGCAATCTTAAACGGTCATTCAGCAAAAAAAAGTAGAATGATTGGAACATACCCCTTCATGCTGACTCTGAAAGGAACTTCCAGGCCTCCACCCAGGAACACCAGAAGGTGAAAAAACTCTTGCAGTCATACCACCAGCCTCACCAGCATTTCCATTATCACCGACTGACGAACTAAAACCATCACTAGTTTTCACACTACCTTGTGGCATCATCATTCTGTTACTCAAAGATGAAACTGGTGGATGCATATCAGTTCCTAACATGGTTCTTTTAGCCATTTCAGAAGGTGAAGGAGGAACACCATTGGTAGAAATATTACTAGCGGTGGGACTCATAGGGGTAGTAACAGAAGTTTGACTGGTCAAACTACCTCTACTTAAAGTCCTTAATCCAGACTCAGTAAGGGCTGGAGATGATTTACGAATGGGAAAGCCTCCAGCTTCTTCTTCCTTTGCAGGATTGTTTATGGGAGAGGAAGGAACTGTGGAGGTTGTATTGACAGAAGTTTGACCTGAAAGGATTGGAGATGCAGGAATAGCAACAGGCGTTACATGGCTTCCAGCTGGCGTTGGAGGAGAAGATGAGATGGTGCTGCTTTTTGGAGGTGGGGTCTTTGGTACATTTTCTGAACTAGTGTCATGGGACACAGTGTCCTCAACGTGTTCCTGAACTGAAGCTCCCTGTTGAATTTTTGCATAAAAGAAATGAGAGAACTTGGAGAACCAGAATTCTGTGTTATTTCATTAATTAAAATAAAACGCCGGCACAATTCTAACTGAGATAGCTTTATCATCATATAAACAGAAGTTAACTACAGATTAAAATGCACATATCTAATTCACCTGTTCAACGATGAACAGACCAAAAGAAAAAAGTACTTAAAAAGTGGTCCTGTAGACCTTTCTCATGCCCTCTAAATATAAATTATTATAATTCTTGCAATCCTAGTCAGTCAGCCTAAACAAATGAAAATGCATGTTTACTTCTTTGCCTAAATATCAATCTGAACCCCAAACTACAGCATAACCATGTGAATCGAATCTATACCAGATATTAAATGTCAAATACCATGAAAAGCCTTTTCCTATCCAAAATTCGAATCATTAAGATGTAATGCTTTAGCTCATATGAAACTATTGTATGTTGTAATTCTCGAGGATGCTTAACAAACCCTAAAACAGGTCATGACAAAAAAGAAGACTTCCACAAATATAAGGTGCAATAGTGCAATACAGATCATCCATAACCATATACAGGTAAGCTGTTCATGCAGCAAAAAATGACCATCAAACTGGCACATATTAATTCTTATCAAAATAACCATATGCATCCACTGGCTACCTCTTATGCCTGAAATAACTAATAACAACACTGCTTTTAACTGATATTGATACTATTTCAAATTTAATCCAGCTATTTTTTCTCAAGTCACCATTTAATACATCCATGTCTCAAATCTAATCAATCTGGAGCCAGTAATTATTCTGAGAGGTGGTTTCAAGAAATTTAAAAACCTGTGATGAAGGAACTGTAACTTATAAATGTACTAATGTAGTACTGCCCCTACCTGTAGAATGAATAGCGCCTGGTACAATTTTTCATCTATTTAGAACAAACTATTAAATAACAAAGTGTGAAACATAATGGAAATAAAAAGAAAACATGATGTGCAACTCAGCAAACTAGCGAACCAAGCTAAGCTTTCTTCATTAGCTTATATTCTACTTTGAGTGGCGCCCCTTAGTTGCAAGTAAATGTAGCAATTTAAACTCATTCATTTATAAATAGGATCATTTAGGTTGTATTTTATCTCAATTATGTCAAATAAAAGCATTAGCTGAAAGAGGAACAGGTAAAACTGGTTGAACAGTCAAACAGGATGAAAGTTGCTTATGTACTTTTATGGCATATACAACCTCCTAAACTACTTTATTTTAAAGAATAGTTAGGATTCTCTAATGTTCAAAATGAACATGACCCATCATGTTGAGATCGTTGTGACTACTTGTGAGTGCAGATTTGATTTAAAATAAAACAACGGTCCCATAATAATAAACTATTTGTTCTTTCCCTCTCACAACAACCTCAACATGATAGGTCATGTTCATTTTGAACATTAGAGAATCCTAACTCTTTAAAGAATTTATCAATTAATGTACTAATATTGTTTTGTAATCAGCATAGACGCATTAGTTACTTTTGATTAAAATGTACACATAAGTATTTCCTGACCCGGCAAACATAAAAAATTACTCGCTCCAAACCTGAACCTACTTTGATTCATTACCCGGTTTGACCAACCAAGATTATTTGGATATGCACATGGCATAGAGTTTCATAAATGGTCATAAGCCGACGTGCCTCTTTTTGGTTTCATATGTATATTTTCTCAATATCTATGCCTTGATGACAAAAAATCCTCCTCACTGATACAATCCACTGGTTGCAAAAACGCTAGGCGCTAGTCGGGCGGTCGACCACCGCCTAGTGCCTAGTCGGTCTAGGCGGGGCCTAGGCGCCACCTAGGGGGATTGAACTTTTCTATATATAAAATTTAAAATTATATGTATATTGATAAATTTTAGCACAAATAACTAAGTAGGTCTAAAAAAGATTGATCGTTGGGCTTTAAATGTAAATAAGGGCTTTAACTTGGTTAAATTAGGGTTTTTTTTAAGTGGAGCCTCATTTTTCTTTTTCTTTTCTAGCCATCATCTCATGTCTCTCATCTTATCTTCTTGTAATTTTTCTCATCTACAACAATTACATCACAAAATTCATTCTTACACATCATTTAAAATCAAGATCCTACCAATTGGAAAAAGAAAAAAAATAATAATTATAATAATAAATTTTAAAAACTGTGTTGACCGGCGTGTTGACCGTCATTGACCGGTTTTTTGGCCGCCTAGTGTAAACTCAAGGCAGCTGGTGGCCACCTAGCGCCTAGGCGGGATTTTTACAAAACTGATACAATCAGATACTAAAAATAGGCTGACCTAATGCATAACAACGACAAACATGTGTCATAGGCAAACTAGTCTCTTAACATACCGGTGACTGAACAGGAGATGAAGACAGAGCATTTTTCATATTAAGAACAGCACCAGTAGCACCAACACCCTGCCAGAAAATAAATCAAACAAATAACGACCACTTTTTCATTAAAAAAAATAAGGATATAAATTCCAGCAACTTTTGATATGGGACATTAAAGCCAACCTATAATTGATTAATAATAGTCTATACCACCTGACCTAAACTAAGCGGATGAGGTTTTTCCCTGTTCACCCGGGAAGAGGGAGTCTTTGACTCTAATGTATGCGGACTAACCAGGGTATCCCCGTGACTGTTTCCAACCCTTTCCCCGGCCACTCCCAAATGTGTACCTAGTGAGGTTTGAACCCTAGGCCATTTGGTGACTTACCACCTAACCTAAACTAGCATATATATAATTATATATATCAAACTGTGAAAACAAATATATACATCATTAATAATTCAATACTAGGTGTCAACGTGTCACTAAATAATAGTCCACCTGCCACAAGTATTATACCTTAACGATGTTTATCCAAGAACCCGAAGCTCCCATACAGATCTACATTAAATATGTGCCAAGACCAATCCACAACTTTCTGAGGTAAAACTAACTTAGCTCGAAGATGTAAATAGTCCAAGAAAGTATAGAAATCCCCATATCTAAACTTCTATACATTGATAGGAAAAACCTTTTTCCGACACCAAAGAAAAAATTGTTGTTCCCCAACAGAAGCATACAATAATCAATAACTCAAACCAAGAGGAGTCAATGTACCACACAATTTTTTTGGTGCTGAGAAGGACGTGGAATAAGGGATAATAAAAAAGGTTGATTAAAAGTAACTCCTAAGTCCAAACATCAACATTATAATCATGGAATAAATCCAAATTCGTCCATATTTAAACTCAAATATTGCTAAACCCATTTTGCATATAGACTCTGTTGTTCCAGTAGAAGCACATAGCAAATCAACTCAAACCAACAAGCCTATTATTGGGAGATAGTGAAGGATTGTTTAAACTGGTTAACATATGTCATAGGGTGAAATTTTCAGCATCAGAGACCATTACCTTAACGAGACTAGGTGGCACAATGGAAACAAGATCTTCTAGTGCCTCTACCATGTCTAGTGATAAAGTGTTGTATAACATATCAACATCCTCAAATTCTTCAAAATCCTCCTGCAGAATAAATGGCTTAGATAAATTATCACCTTAAAAAGTGATGCCATAGTTTTGTAGCATACACGTATTCTGCTAATAAATCACTGGTTTCAGAAAATATTTATGTTCAGAAAATATTTAAGTGCTAATCAGGTTTTGGACGACCTCATAATAAATATATTAGTAAAACAGATGAAAACCTGATTCCGTTCAACATAGTCATCAATGAAGTCTTTCACGTCATTGACTTGCTCAGGACTTAATTCATCATTATCCAGAAGCCTCAATATCAACTCTAGCTTCATTATATGAGCCTTGTGCCGAGTGATTGATGACTCTAAATGTGTCTATGAAACAAATATGTCCAATGAATAATAAAACATAAGATAAATATCAAAGTCTATTACAAGGTGAAAATATAAGAGATTGAGTACATTATTCACCATCTTACCAGTCTCGGGGGTCTCGCTTTTCCTTTCTTAACAGACAGCCCTTCCATCTCAGCTTCAAAGCTATCGATTTGAGATTCCAGTTCCGAAACCTAAAAAATTATATGAAGATCCAGATATGTTAGCTGACCCTAGATTATAACCTTCTATTATCGACAATATAGTTTCATACCGTATTGTTCAACCAATCTCTAGTCTCCGACTTGGCTTTCTCCTTTGGATCCTACAAAAAATTATCAACAAAGAAACTTTACTATACTGAATTTAAGCCTGTAAGTATCTACTATTTATCAGCGAACACAAGCTTCCTTCCGATGAGGAAACACGAAGAGCAATAATGTATTATCTAGTCTTATCTCTTGTTAACTTGTATAATTATGTTACATAAAAATCAAAAAAGTACTTTTAAGCTTTGATATATAAACACCGTATACTGTCGTTTCCATATAGATCATGAAGGGACTGAATGTGTGAATGCTATATCAACTCTTACTACAAGGAAAACCTGTGGATACTGATTGGCAACTTATCATACAAGTTCATTGAGCAAAAACATAAAAGCAGCATGTTTACTTGAACCAAAGGTGAATACCAAAATTCAGTACTCAGTATCATATGTACAAAAAGCTCTATTGAATACCTACCGTTTTAGGCTGCTGTCCCAGGCCTTCCTTCGAGAAAGCTTTAGTCTTTGTCTCCTTTTCACAGATCTTAAACCTTTCCATTTCACGCTCTATAAGCTTGCGAGCATCCATCAAAGCCTGCTCATAAGAGGCACTAACCTACGTCAACATGTGTCAGAAAAATGAACCTGACGTCAATAAGGAAATTACAACACAGAATGTAATAAGTGCCACCAGACAACACACAACGTAAAGTAACATATGTACGAGACTCATACGAGTCTTCGTCATATATAAGGATGTCAATGTAAACAGAAGATGAATTATCCATGCAAGTCTGCTTCGTATATTCTGTAAAGTTAAATCTAATATTTTCAATTAACTTCAAGCTATAAAATTGAGTAATTGACTGAACTAAACTATCAAAAATCGGATAGCTCTGCTCAGGAAGCTTTAAAATTAAGTTTATTCTTTCGGGATTCAATCTAACACCTATCTCTTTCACTATTGGCTTGAATGGTTAATAAGAGCTTAATCTGTGCATTCTCAAACTATCTTTAGTTTATAAAAATGAAAAGAGAAACTCAATTTCATACACACAAATTACAGTTGTTTCATATGCCCTTTTACAATCATAAAGATGCTTACAATGCATACTTTACGGTTTAATTATTTTAGAGTTATAACTTTTTTCTTATTATAGTAAACCAGCTTAAAATAAGCAATCCAAGAAAAAGTATTACTCGTATGATTTACTAATTCTGTATAACAAAAATGCCAGGCTGAAAAAGCGCAGTAAATTCTAATAAGCAGCTCAAGTAAGTATTCTGAAATAAGCAGAAAGAATAAGCAATTGTAAAAAAACTCGCGAAAAGGCGGTTCCTTTGTCGCCAACCTTTTTATCCTTGATTTCACTGGACTGAATCCATGTCTTAATCTGATCCCTATACCTCTGCAGCTTCTTAATCTCCTTCTTCAAATCAGCTTCAAATTTCTCCTTCTGGTTCGCGTTATCCGTATCGTAAACCTAATAACACACATTTCACACATACAACAAATTAATTGTTAAATAATAATCATAAATTAACAAACTTTATATAATGATATATATACCTTGTTCCATATGCTATCGAATACATCAACACCTTCTTGAACCTTCTTTAGAACTCGATCGATCTCGCCTTGAAGCTTTCTACTCGCTCCCATTGATTAAACTGTTGTTGTTGTAATTGAGTTGTGGTTAACTGTTCATTCAATGAATTTGATTTTAGGGGTTAATTTTCAAATTAGGGTTTCCAACGATTCTAGTGAAGATGGTGATGATGAAAAGGGGCAAATGTGTATTACTGTATTTTATTAAGGTCGGGCCGGGTTTCATTATTTTGGATCCATATAATTTCGAAAATGCCCCGATTGACAATTTCTTTCGTTTTGCTCGTGAATGTACTTGTTTATTTTTTGGGCAATTTTTGTATTTCTTGTGCAACCGGTGTATTTTATGTTGGACAAGTGGTAATAATATATGGTTGGCTAATGCAAGTTACCCAGGTAACTGATCTATAAAAACGAAAGCAAAATTCCGTCCAGGAAAGCAAAAGCATTGGGCAACCGGGACATTTAGAGAATTATCCCCTATTTTAAAGTTGGAAATACGTAATGAAATTAATGTGCTGAAGTGTCCCAACCGCTATTAGTTTAATTCATGAGACAGTACAACACAACTTTAACATTTTAGAGAATTATCCCCTATTTTAAAGTTGGAAATACATAATGAAATTAATGTGCTGACGTGTCCCAACCGCTATTAGTTTAATTCATGGGACAGTACAACACAACTTTAACATTTTAAAACAAGAATTCATTAATTCACATCGTTAATACAAATTAATTCACATTATTAATACAAATCTTATGTTACAATAATGAGCTTCAATTGCTCGCGTTTTTTAAATCACATAATAGTCAGTTTCTCCGACACATTAAATCATTCGTAACACCTTCCTTCTACTCCAAAACACGCTCCAAATCAATTCAATATTAGTTTCAATTCATCCATTAATGTCAAGTTTTGAAAAAAAAATCCAAAAAGATTGTACGATTTGCTTTATATAACTTTGATTCAACCAGATTTATCAACCCTAAGAACCCGATCTATGTCGGTGGAGGATGGAGATGAAGAACAAAAATTCCATTGGTATTAATATATTTGCTTATAAATAAGTAGTTTAGGGTTGTTTTTTTTTTTCGATTCAATTTAATATATCTGTTTTAATTAAGTTCAATCCAATTGTGTTGTAGCAAAACCCAGGGAAAAAATTGGATCTATTGAAGTATTATAGACACAATTTTATCTAATTCTCGTCATTTCTTTTAAAAAAACTATTCTTTGGCATTAGCATGATACTTTTCTTTTGTTATTATGCAGGTTTAATTCAATCACCGCATATAAACATTTGTGAGTTTTAATTTATCTTCCTTTGTTTAGTTTGATGTGTTACTTAAGTACTTTTAAATATTCCATTGATTACGAATATGAGTGTGGTTAGATATAGTAGATCTAAACATTGGTGTAATTTTTTCCTTAATTCATGTTTGTGATGGAATTTGAAGATCGAAGATCAAAGGTTTGCAAGTGATTTAAAGATGGTAAGGTGTTTGATGAGATGTTTGAAAGGAATTTCATGGAGATGAATGAATTTCATAAATAATGGGTTCATAAAGAACTATGCATGAATATCATGTGCAATATAAAGGTAAAATCTTAATTTATAACATATGTGTTTGCTGGAAAAAAAAATCGTAGTTCATAGTAGCAATACATGATGTGGATTTTCATGTATAGTAGCAATATGTGTTCTAATGAGATTACCCAACTTGCACAAAGCATGGATATTTTTTTCGTTATGATATTTTCATTGCCTATCTTGAACTTGGGATGAGTTTGAGTAGAGAACACGATCAACAGTATGTTACAATTCGGGTATTCTTTGTTATGTCAATGAATTGAGGTTCTTATAGTTGGCCTACTTTGGAGATCCATATATTTTCGACACACAATAAGGTCAAAAAAGATTATATGAATGATTATTAGCTTAGTAATTGTTGGATCGATGTACTATGATCAAACTACTTTGTAGCTTGTAAAGGTTTAATAATATTAATTAAACTTAACACTATTAATATTGAAACACTGTTTAACCTTGTAAAGTATACGAAATCTACTAACACAAAGCTTAAGAAGAACTTTTATATTAACCAAACTTTGAACCTGCTTTGTTACACAGATTCACTAACAATCCCTAACTATTTATCGACTTTGAACAACACTAAAACTTATATCGACTAATACCCCTTAAGGCTCTTTATATAGATAACCTTAAATCGGTTTACAACATATAACTTGAACGATAAGTCATTATCCCTAACTAATTCTAGAATATTCGTTCAATATTACACATTAATCCTTTAACTAATATTGCACATAAGTCCTTATTTCCTTCGAAGTACTTTAAACATTCTTCAGTAAACAGCAGTACGTTGACTTTTATCTTCAACAGTACTTTGACTTTATTCTTCATGCAGCAGTACTTTGACATACAGAAGTACCTTAATCTTTTATATCCCAACAATCCTCCCCTAACTTGAACTCCACTTGCTTGATTTCAAGTTTCTTTGTTATCTTTGATCTTCAAATATTTAATCATTCAGAAAGATTGTTTCTTTATACCTTTATCTTCTATCTGTCATGTGTCAAAGTACTCTTCATCAGCATCTTTTCTTGCAATAAATCTTCTCAGCTACTCAGCAACATTTTGGTACAGTAATCATCAAATCTTTGAAAGTTTCATACTATTCTCATCACTTCCAGGTGTGTTAACTCCTGCGAGAAGTGAATCATTGAAAATTATGATTTTTAGCAAATCATCAGCTATCAACGGATTTGATTAGTCTTTACCAATAGTCGTTTGCTTTTGGACTAGTTAGTTCTTTGATATAAATCATGGTGAACTAATGGATTTTCCACAGCCTTTACCACAAAGCCATTTTTCCTTGTGGGCTAGCCAACTCTTTACTTATACAGATATGGTGAGTTGAAACCATACAATTTTTAGTAAATTATCAACTAAAAATGGATTTGATTATCACATCAGAGCCATACCCTCTTGATGAGTCAAACTCTTTCTTGTCTGTTAAACATGGTGAGTTGATTACCATTTGTTGTGCAGTATAAATACTAACACCATGTGTTTCTTTTCAAATCCTTTTACTTCTCTTTTAAACATCAAAAAAAAAATTTTTTTAATTTTTTTTAAAGGACTTATACTGGTTTTTTATCCGCAAGCAGTACTTTGATAAAGTACAGTTTGTTTTTGCAGTACTTTGAAAAATACTTATTTTACAAAACAAATCATACCAGTATTATGCAATATTACTCTTCAGACTTGGTCCATCTGATAAATAGCTTGATGACATCCAAAGCTACTTCAGATTCATCTTCAAGTTCCAGTCCATGATCCAACATTATGAGCATAATTTCTCTAATCAATGGATATCTCCTCTCAGCAAGCATATGAATCATGGTACCATCTTCCATCTCTAGTGTATGAACTCCTGATGACTCAAAGAATCTCCATCTTGTGATTTCCCAATTCTCTTGATCATTCCACAGAGGATCATCACTTGTTTCTTCAGTTTCCCAGATGGTAAATAAATCTCCAAGCAAAATTAATCCCACTCCTGAAGCTTCAATCTCTGCATAATATGTCTGCACTTGCATATATAGATCATAAAGATCTGCTCTTGTGATACAATGCAAAACATCCCATAACATGTTGAAAACTGTGAAGCTTTCATCTTCTCTGCTGAACATAAGATAGTTTCCTTCTTTTGATTCAACCACAGAGAATGAGATTATCTTGGACTTCTTTCCAGAATCTTCAGTCTTTTTATTCTCAAAATCCACAACTCTGAAATAGTTTCTAAGTTCATCAACTGTATCTTCATGAATCATCTTCAGTCTTTTTGATAGTTGATCATCTTGAACTATTTTCTTCCTTTTCAATCTTCTTTGCTCAGCTTGTTCCTTTCTAATATCTTCTAATTTCTTCTTTCTATCAACTTCCATGGGTACAAAGTTTTCTACTTCTTTCCTGATATCTTCTTGTACTTTATCCCACAGAGCTTTCACTTCTGGATACCTCTTTTTGTGTAAGTTTTTGTATCCTCTTCTTTTCAAGAAACTTATCATCCAGTTCCTTTCTTGAGCAATAGTCATTGGCTTCTTTGTAATTGGCCTACTAACTTCTGCCAAATACTTAGCATCATACTCAGCTTGTTGCTTTCTAGCAAGCTCTTCATCCTCTGCAATCTTTAGTTCTCTGATCTGAGCAATAGAAAATTTCTTCTTTTTCTTCTTAATATCTTTCTGAACCTTGATCCCTTTCCCTTTATCTTTTGGATCTAGCTCTTCTGATTCAGAAGTACTGTCAGCAACTTGTTGTGCAGGCTCAGAAATGTGTATTCCTCTAGTAGGTCTATCCATATTGATCATAATCTGAGCAATTGTTTCATCATCACTTGCAGTATGCACTCTTACTTCTTCTTGCTGTACAAAAGTGGAAGGACCAGCTTCATCTTCATAATTAATAGTAGAAGGTCCAGCAGAAGTTCCAATAACAGCAATACCTTGTTCAGCAGTACCTTGCACATCAGTATATTCAACAAAAGTACTTTGAACATTATTCCCTTCTAAATCAATTTCTTCTGTATCACCACTTTTCGCATCCTCATTCTCAACTTCAAGATTAATTTGCTCTGTCTCATCACTTTTTCTTTTTGTACTGTCTTGAGCAACATTTTCATCTTGATCATTCTTTTCCTCTGAATATTGAATCATATCATCATCTCTATCCAAATTATCATCCTGATTCCTCCCTAATTTGATAGATGATGACCTCCTATGCCTCCTCTTGGACTTAGAAGACTTCTTTGAAGATTTAGACTTTGGCTTCTGAGACTGCTTCTTTTCTTTCAGATAAAGCCTAAAATTCTGAACAAGAGGCCAAACAAATTTCTTCAATCTTCTGAACTTCTTTATTAACTTCTTGATTTCTGCAGCTTGAGCATTAACAGTTGTCTTCATCTTCTCCAATTCTTTAGTCAAAGCAGAAATACTCATAGCACCTTGAATTCCCTCATCTCCTCCAGGTGTTTGAAACCCACCTGTGGAAGTACAATCATTGGGAATAGGTACTTGTGTATGCTCTGAAGCAGTACCTTTAGAAGAAGTAGTTTGTGGAGAAGTACCTTGAGCAGAAACAGATTTATCCAATGAAGCTGACACTGAAGGAGTCCTTTCACTTGAAACATCATGCTGAGGGGAAACAATAGGTGGTGTAGGGGTATGTATTGAAGCAGAATGCTCAGTGGAATCAGGTTGATCAGCATTAGCAGAATGTGCAGAACCACTATTGTCTTCTTCATCCCTAATAGCCTGAGCTACCTCTAACATATAAGCATTGAGAGGTGTATTCCTACCCGAAAAATTTACTCCCTATGAGACATAAAAGTGAACACCTTAGGTGGCATCCTAATTGTGGGTACATAATCCTAAGGTTTTGGTATCCCATCTAATGGATTCTCTAAGAAAAGTTGAATAAATCTAGGATACATTAGAAAAGGTTTGCCAGCCTTAACATGTGTGAGCATACCTTCAAGGATCATGTATGAGAAATTGAAGGGTTGATTGGTAATAAGACCAACAAATGCAGAAGCTATGGAATGGCTAAACTAATCCCAAGCAGTACTCTTTGGACTTAAACAATGAAGCAAAACATGTATACGAAATTTCCAATGAGGACTAACCATGGCTTTCTGAAAAGTAAGCTTAGTCAACGCGCCTTCATACCCAATGTCTCTAAGTGTATTCCAAACCTCTTGTTTACCAAACAAAACAGAGCCTCCTTCATCTTCAAATAACAGAGCTTCTCTGATTGTTGCTTCTGTGACACGAATAGCTCTCCCAGCAACTGTAGCAAGTATAATATCTTCTCCATCTTCAACCTTTGACCTTGCTGTATCCCAAAACTCATGTACCCAAGGTCCAATAATCTCTGGGTTGACTAATATTGAGTAACAGATGTTGGTTCCAGTGAGAAAATCAATAATTCCATGAAAATCAAGGTTATGTTGAGTTTTCACAAGATTTGCTATCATGTTGTGTTAGGTCACCATTTATGTAAACACAAGTATGATTTAGAAAGAAATAAGATGAGAATGAGAGATGGTTGATTATGAGACAATATGAAAAGTGAAAGTGCAAGAGTTTCCTTAAGATAATCAAATAACCAACAAACATAATGTTTACATAAGCTTACTATTTATAAGGGAGGAGTTAGGGCAACACTCCCTTCCTCCCTTATCTCTCAAATTCGTGGGCTTTCAAGCCCATAGGGCTTTAATACATAAGCCTTGTAACATGAAACATAATGAAATAAATACTAAAGCAACCTATTGCAAAATGTAATGACCGAGACTTGACTAAATACAAAAGTATGATCCCAACAATCTCCCCCTAAGGGTCGGTCATCACGGTTGCTTGACATCTTCATCTTTGTTGCTGACTTGTGGCAAGTAAACTCTAGACGTCTTCAAAAATGATTGAATGATAATGAATGTACTTTGCTCTTTGTCTTTGTTCTTTGGTGATGATGTAGTGATTGTATCACGAAGTAGTCTGCCATTCGTCACTCCTGTGTCTGTGGTGGTTGAACGCCATTCCAACATACTCATACATCTTCGGATTTTGACATGCACGAAGTTCCTTTTCATACTATGAGATCTTTAGTCTTTAAACTTTGTAGATTCTTCTTTATTGACGTAGAATCATTCTTTGAACTTTGTGGTGTTAAGATCTTTGGGGGAGCTTTCTTTGACTTCAAGATGTATGTATGAGCATGTTGGAATCTACCATCATGGAAGTGAGGTACCTGCGAGTAAAAAGTTAGCAATAAAACAACCGGTACTTATGAATAAGGAATTAGAGTTCATCAACAGCATATTGTGAAGACTCCCTCTAGTCCTTATCCTGGCCGTTCCCATATCAGATACTCCCGAAGGAGCTTACGAGACCTACTAAGTAGCTCAATGACTGGGTGAGTCACTGGGGATCACTCCACGACTGTAGACCGCTATGGAACCACCGCAAACACTAAGCGTAACCCTTGAGAGGTTACCGAAGTGACCTGCTGTCAGGGCTGTTTGATGTTGACCCTGGCAGGATTTCCGTTCAATCATTGAGAAATACTTACGTAATCCTCTCATAAACGTTCTCGGCAGATTGCTAAGATCTGCGAAGGACTCGATAGTTTACAACTGATGCCCATTGATGTAGAACACCAGTTGTAGAAATACTAAGTGTTCCTAAGAGATCTTTGATGTATCTCAAGGCTCTAGACTCTATAAGTGCACACCTAGGTTTCCTATGCGGAGACTAGGGAGGGGTCTCCTACTTCAATATCAACCATCTCTAAGAGATAGGTCGATAGGTTACGCGGGTTCCCCGTGAGAATGAAACAAGTCCTTTTAAGAGAACTTGAGTGGTTTAAGAAGGTTTAGTGCATTGCGTCACTGGGTCCATGACGACTTTGTCTTCAATACCGGTGTTGTCTTTGGCAACAACCAGTAGCATATGTATTGAACCCGGTGTCTGCCCTAAGGTTGAACAAATGGAGGGCTATTTCTTTTCACCCTTTTCTTTACTTTTCTTTTTAATTCTTCAACTCCTTCTTTCCCTTTCATTCTTTTCTCCTTTTTTCGTATCATACCTAAGGACTTCTAATTCTAACTATGGGAGATGTCCTTGGGTAGATCCCTCCGGCTTTGGCGGATCATAGGACGGTTATTCCTATCTTAATCACCTTATAACTCCGACAGTAGCCAAGAAACCTTTGATAGAAAATCTCTCAAAGTGTTTGTGATAAATAATTTTGGTTAACACTTTGAGAGTTTTGTGTACACTTTTGAAGGGCTCCCCCTGCACATGTGCTCATAGGTATTTAATAAATTTGCACATGCGGGAGGAGCAAGCACTTTTGAATTGATCCACTTTCCGTGAACAAGACCGATTCGAGACACGCTTACATCACTAGTTAGACTAGCTTGAAGTTATTACCCGGCCTGGTCAAGTCCACAGAAAGTTTCTCGAGATGGTACAGTTCTACTAAGACATATCCTTTTTCGAGACACGCTTACGTGGTTAGTTAAAGAGATGCATTGTCAGCTTTTAGGTGATAACTAGCTCTAGTAACTAACTTGATGTTATTACCCGTCGAGGATAAGTCCTTTCGATATTTCTAACTTTTATTGTCTCGTCAATTCCTGGGTCAGTACTGAGTCTAGCTCGCACATGATACAACTTTAAAGCTTTGACTTCGTATATTTTAATCACTTTTTCATTTTCTCCCCCTCAAAAATAGCATATAAAATGATGTTTTTGACAAACTGTTAAATTAAAATATGCCTCTTGAGTCTTACGGGGAGATTCATCAAGAACTTTTTGATTTAGAGCAAAGTATTTTGGTTTGACAAGTGCTCCCCCTCAACAAGTGAGTAGGTCTTATTGAGGTGAAATACTTGTCCTTTTGAGCAGAATTATGAAAATCATAAATGTTTGATTAATTCTACTCAAAAGTAAGAAGCCTTCGCTCCTTATATATAGGATTGAGGCACTGATGCGTACCTCAGGGTCCTTTCTTTACAAGTTCGGGTTGTGCACTGTAATGCGTGCACAAGCCATAATGAAATATAAAATTGACAAATCAAATCAAACTCTTACAATTATCTACCAATCAGGTCTCTGAAATGTCAACACCGGAAACTTCTGTCTGCCTCCCACATAACTTTCCAACCTTCGAAACTGATCCCTGTGCTTCAATCTGTTCTCAATCCTTAAGATGAATCTGCGAGCATCCCGGGCCTCATTGGTTTTCCATCTTTTAGACTTTCCTAGAGCAATGTCATCCAATCTGCTTTTGATTCCATCTCTTACGAACTTCAAGGTTTCATCACAGAACTTATGTATTTCGTCGTAAGCCATGAAGCAGTTGCGACCGTTAATGCTGCGGTAGGTGAACCCAAATGGTTGCCTGATCAAGGTGTATTGAGATAGATGTGGAAGGTCGGGGATGTCGAACATGTTGGGTTTGGTGAGATTGAGCTTCTTCTGATAACTTTCCACTCCCAATTGAAGATCTTCTACTCTTTCTCTGATGACTATCTGCCTGATGAAGAGGAGGAGAGCTTGGATAAAGGCCAGCTGTATCTCTTTATGCAAGTTACACATCTTTCCTTGAACTTTGAGCAGGTACATGTCTTCGATGTCATTGAGAAGTAGTCGTGGAAAGTCTGACTCGGAAATATCGTACTCCTTTTCATCCAGTCTTTTCAGTGTGATTTTGCTGAGGAAGGGGTACCCAAAGTGAGTGACAGTCGAGATGAACTGAATCGAGACTATCTTCAAATCACTTGTCACATCGCCCATTGTCTGATTGAGTCTGCTGCTGCGATAGTACTGTGCCCGATTGTCTGGCCAATGATGTATACCGTAAAGAGCGTTTCGGTCATATTCAACAACTTTGTCAACGAATAATGCTGAAGCTTCTTCTTCGATGGCATTGTTGAGATATCGAGCTGCAGGGAGAAAGGCGAGTGATGTAACGTACTTCTTCTCATTCTTGCTGCCAAGTTTCAGAAATTCCAAGTCTGTGTTGAAGAAGAACTTGTACGGGATCTTCGGTTCCTTAGGCTTCCCAATCATCGGTAGTGGTTTGGACCAGTCAGTAATGTAGGGTGCAGTTTTCCTTGTGACCGGATCGACATAAGATTCAGGATTGATCCAGTCAATATTGCTTGACATAGCTCGAGCAATATTTTCCAGATGATACTCAAGCTCGATTGAGTTAGCAGACCGATCTTTCAGAAGATTGAAAGCATCATTCTTGATTCTTCGCAGCTCTTTCTTATTCATCTTTTTCATCTTAAACTTTTGCTGAATCAGTTGAGCGTATTCCACCGTTCGACCATCTTGAGGTTCATGATTGTCTTCAAGAGGTGGTTGCGAATTGATCATCTTCTCAAACCAGGAGTATTCGGCACTATTGTCATGGTCTAGCCATTTAAGGACGGTTTTCGGTTTCTTTGGTTCGGTGCCTTTTGGTGAGGTGTCCGGTTTGGATTGGTGGTGCTTTCCTTTCCTATCTGTCTTCTTCTTCTTAGGGGACGAGTCTGGAACTTCATCGGGTTGAGGAATCTCGTCACCACCGGCGTATTCGAAGTGGTCGTGTGCCTTGGGAGCAGAACCTGATGCCTTTGGTTGTTGTGAGGAAGTTGTAGTTATTGGGGGGATGACCGGTGTTTGAGATGAGGGTCCTTCGGCTTGTTTTTGTTTCTTTGCCTGAGAATTAGGATCCCTGTCTTCATCATCTCTTTGACGTTTCAGTTTATCGGCCTCTGTGCTACAAGACTCTTTGTTCATCTTGTCCTTCAATGCTTCCAGGACTTTGGCTTCTTCAGGAGTCAAGGTGAACTTGCTTGCCAGCTTGTCCAAGAGTTGAGCTTCTAAATCATCCAGAGATAGTCCTGGTAATGGAGCAGTAGACTTATCGGCTCGAAGAGTAAATGTTGTTGATCGGATTACTTTCTTGACGGCTTGCTCTGCGAACTTGGTGAGCTCATCTCTCATGGGTGCCAGTAGATCTTTCAACTCAGCCACTAAGTGTTGTGCCATGTATTCTTGTGCTTGAGTAGCTAATGTGGCTTCCAAGTTCTCTTGCACGTCTTTAGCTAAGAAAGTGTCAACTTTATCTTGTAGCTCTTTGACGTTCGAGTTCAGCTTCGTCAATTCAGCAACTTGGGTTGCAAGTGTTGCAACCTGATCTTCCAGTCTGCTTCTCTTCTTTTCATGTACTCTCTTGAAAGCTGACTTGAGTAACTTTGCTGCAGCAGAGGCTTTGGTGCTCGGTTTCTTGATTGATTTGTCATGTGTCGATTCAGATGCAGGAGGAGATGACTGTGAGGATTCAATGATGGTGGTAGAGTCTTTGTCATCTCCTTTCGGTGGTTCGGGTTGTTCAACTTTCTTTTCTTTGGCTGCTTCTTCTTTCAATCTTTGTTCATCAGCCAGTTTATCAGCTTCAGCCTTAAGTCTTAGTTCTTCAGCAAGCCTGGCTTCTTCTTCCTTTTCCAACTTTTCTTCAGCCAGCTTGGCGGCCTCTTCTGCTTTCCTGCTCTCTTCCATTCGGATAGTTGCTTCTAGTTTAGCTTGGGCAATCTCTTCAAGCCTGGCCTCTTCAGCTTCCTGTTTTCTCTTAAGTTCCTCTTCCTGAGCCTTTTCTCTGAGCTCCATTTCTTCCATAGTCATTAACCTTGGAGCATCAGTATCCATGGAATCTTCCTCTTCTTCTTCTCCCATAGCTGTAGCACTAGTCATTTCAATATCTGTAGGAGATACCGAGGGATTGTCGTAAACGACCAAGTCTGTGTTGATCCCTGTGGTAGGCTCAGGATTGCTGCTTGATCCGCCAGCTTCGGTGGTTTGAGAGAATACTGGAGGTGGAGGTAGATCAGCATTGAATGTATCAATTCGGTTGTGGAGGAGACCCAGGTTGAGAGCCCTTTCATTTTCTTCTTCGATTGAAAGGCCTACAGACTCTTGTTCAGCAATAACAGGTTCTTTCATCTTCTCTCTCCTAATCCTTTCTTCTTCCAAAATTGTCTGAGCTTCGGTGAATGGTCTTTGATTGAGGTATGATGGATATACGGCATTATCAGCAAACTCATCAATGTTTTTGTTCCAATCGTCGAATGTCAAATCCTTATCGTCAATGTCATCAAGATTCACATCCTTATCAATGTTAGCATAAGCTTGTCTATACACTGGACCTTCGTCGGATTCGGTTTGTTCAGAGTCAGATGGTTTTGGAGAGGATTGTGGTGAGGGAAACCACCCAGGTTCTGGAATAGATGCAGGCTTCTTGGTAGGAGTCCTTCTCTTGAGGGTACCCTTCTTCTTCTTAGACTGAGTGGAACTGCCGGAGTTCCCAGTCTTACTGCCTTTCTTACCCTTCTTTTGCATGAAGGAGGGTAGAACAACTTCGTCAAGGAATCCAACTTTTTCAGCTGCAAGAGCTTGTTCATAATACTGGTAGTTCTTGCAAGCCTTGACTTTGGCATTCAAGAGACAATCGGGAAGTTTCTTTCCCTGCTTGCGTGTGCTGGTGTCCATTCTCTTGATGACTCTGAGAGTATGTTCATTTCTGAACGTGTTCTTGTCTTGGTCATCGAGTCTCTGTGGGATATCATCGTACTCACGAAGGAAGCTTTCGATGAGTAGTTTTGTGAAGCGGACAAACGGAATGTTGGTTGTTTTGTGTTGAATGTGCCACACCAGGTCTTCCCAAATGATATTGGCATAATCAACTTTCTTCACATTAGCCACACCCCAGAAGAGCTTTAGGTGTTGGAGCTTTGGGTGTTCGTGTCCAGTATCTCTGCCAGACAAGGATTTGGCAATCAGAATATATAGGGATCTCCATGGTTGTGGAAGATATCTAATGTTGACCCTAGAATGTCTGGTAATAACCTCTTCTGATTCGTCATACCCAATATCCCTTAACCACATTATCAACTCTTCTTCAGTGGGGACTGGATCATACTCTTCATCTGGGCCGAGTTCAGGTAACCCAAGTACATTCCTGAGCACATCAATGTCCACAGTGACCTGACGGTTATGAAGCGTACAGGTGAAAGAAGCCTCCCCAAGATCTAGCTGTAGTGTATGCCAAAACTGGTGGATGTAGAAGCAGGAAACCGAGGCAGACTTGGTGAACAACAGCTTATTCGGGTGGTAAAGAAGAGCATCTACAGCAACAATACAAGAGGACTCGTTGCAAGTCATTTTGTTGAAGTTGATACGGAGGTTGTTCTTTCCTATCTTCCTAGTGTAATCATCTGGGAATGTCTCTTCCCATGAAAGCTTAGGTTCGGGTTTAGGTCCGTATGGAATGTCGTTGTGTTCTGCCATCTGAATTGACCATAAACAAACACAAACATGGCAATTGTTGACTGTGTTAGCAAAGACATTCAATAATGATGTACACTTATAGATGTGCATGTTATACATTGATCAGTGGGGGTTTGTGTGTGTGAAAACTTTTGATATATGACAAACTTGAGTTATATTACATGGTAGAAACTTATTACAAATCAGTTACAACATAAGTTTATCATTACAAGAAGTTACTCTTTGGAAATTTCACAACACTTAGAAAAATTTAGATTTTGACAAGTTTACGCGTAAGTGGGTAATTTTACGCGTAACCTGACTTAAGCGTAAGAGTAGAAATTATGCATAAGAGCAAAAGCTACGCGTAAGTTTGTATTTTACGCGTAAGGTGAATCTTATGCGTAAGGTCAATTTTATGCGTAAGATAAATCTTAGGCGTAGGAATTGATATTATGCGTAGGATTACCCTTAAGCGTAAGATGTAACTTATGCGTAGGTAATGACTTATGCATAAGTTCCAGACTTATGCGTAAGGTCAGAACTTATGCGTAAGAATTACATTTATGCGTAAACTATGTCTTATCCAAGACAAAGTTTGTCCACGTGTCGAATCTTACGCGTAAGACTCAATCTTACGCGTAGGATGAACAAGTTGTGCGTAAATGTCCCTTTTTCCAGAAAAATCACCTTTCGAAACAAGATTGGTTTGATTCCTGAAAGTGTAACACACAACCACTGATCAATAAACATTCCTACACACTTAATATGCACATTATAATGCGTAAACAAGCCTAATGCTGAGTTACGCGTAAACCCGTATGAACACACAATTATGAACACAATCAAGCATGAATCTGGGTAAGATTAGGCATAGGGCAAGTGTATCTAACAACCTAAGGATCACATGGTCCAAGTTATAACAAGAATTAACCATAAAAACAAAAGATCATAACTGCTAGTGTCATTCGAACCCTAAATCATTCATACATGATCAAGAGATGTTTCTGAAGTAATTAAACCATGACAACATGATCCTAGGCCTATAAGAACATTATCCCCATCACCAATTTCAATCCTAACGTCTAAATCAAGAACCCCCAAATCCTTCGTATGAACCCTAATCTACAAAATTGATCAATTGATGTTTCTGGGTGCAATTAGAGTGTGAAAACATGTTAATAATCAACCTTAGACCATTTCCCAACAATAATTTCAATCATAACATCAACAATTACTGGGTTCTAAGTTTACGCACAACCCTAAGAAAAAGTTAATCGATTTGATAGATTTAACCGTTGGATTGTTATGAAATTAAAAACCATCGTTTGAAATAATGATCAAAACATGTTAACACTTACGGATTTGAAGATTGTTGATCAGATTCTACAAGTGATTGTGGATCGTTGATCGTGTAGGTGAAAAAGTTATTACTTTTGCAGGTGGAGAGTAAATGCATGGTCAAGGTTAGGTTTTGACCAAAGGTTAAAATTAGATTTATGTATTGTCACAATTAGTCCCTTAACCTTAAGTTTCATTCACACCTAATGCCTAAACACCTTATCTTATGTAACGTTCGTTAATTACACCAAGACATGAAAAGAACAACTTGTGCTACTCCCCCTCGACCTTTGACCGTAGTCAAAAAGTACTGAAAAATTTATTATATTAGTCAAGGAGAGTAACCCGAAACATTTTTTGAATCAACACTTTTGATAAATAATATTTATTTTTGGTAAAATGCAAGTATAAAAGTTTAATTAATTTATGAGAAATTTGAAAAATAACTTTTCCTCCCCCTCAACACTTGTTTTAAAATGATTGTTGTTATTTTATAAAATAGTGTTGAAAGAGGTGGTTTATACTTGCATTTTTTTTTTTTTTTTTTTTTTAAAGTGAAACCAAAAAAATCTTTTTGTGTTTTTGATTGTTTTTCTATTTTTGTATTTTATTTTTGAAAAGATATATACAAAGATAGTTTTGATGTTTGACGATCAATTGTGTTTTAAAAACTTTTCCAGATCCTCTGGAGTCAAACATCGCATACCAATTTGGTGAACTAAACTAGCAAACCTTGAGGGTGCCAAGGATTTGGTAAGTAAGTCTGCCAATTGGTACTCAGTTCCAACAAAATAAAGTTCAACGGTACCCTTTTCCACATGCTCTTTGATGAAGTGATATCGGAGATCGATGTGTTTGGATTTGCAATGATGTACTGTGTTGCAGGAGATAGCAATTGCACTTTTGGAATCACAGTAGATGGGAATCTTGTTGAATAGGTAGCCATAATCCTTAAGTTGTGATCTCATCCAAATGACTTGAGCACAACACGCAGATATGGCTACGTATTCAGATTCTGTTGACGACAGTGATGTGCAGTCCTGCTTCTTTGATTGCCATGACACAAGTTTATCTCCGAGAAATTGTAATCCACCAGATGTGCTTTTTCGTGTGTCTAAACATCCTGCATGGTCAGCATCTGAAAAAGCAATTAGTTCAAAACCAGAATCCTTCGGATACCAGATTCCCAAGTTAATGGTTCCCTTTATGTATCGAAGGATTCTCTTGACCTCACTGAGGTGTTTTTCAGTTGGTTTGGACTGATAGCGAGAGCACATGTAAACAGCAAATACTATATCAGGTCTACTAGCTGTGAGATACATGAGGGACCCAATCATACTTTGGTATTTGGTAGGGTCAACAGGAGTCCCATGTAAATCAGCATCTAGTTTTGTGGTATAGCCCATTGGTGTATTATAAGTATCACAAGACATCATTCCATGTTTCTTTAAAATTTCAAGAGCATATTTGGACTGATTTATAAAAATTCCACGGGGTGATTGATGAACTTGTAGTCCTAGAAAGAACGAAAGTTCACCCATCATGGACATTTCAAAATTATCTTTCATTAGTTTTGCAAAATCGTTAGAGTAACTTCTTTTTGTTGAGGCAAAAATAATGTCATCGACATATATTTGAACAACAAGTAAGTCCTCCCCGTAGGTTTTTGTAAATAGTGTTGGATCCACCGATCCTTTAGAAAATTTATTGGCCAGCAAGAAGGTGGACAGTTTATCATACCACGCCCGTGGGGCTTGCTTAAGTCCGTAGAATGCCTTTTTGAGTCGGTAAATGTGATTAGGACGCTCAGGATCAACGAAGCCTTCAGGTTGGCTAACATAAACTTCTTCACGGAGTTCTCCATTAAGAAATGCTGTTTTCACATCCATTTGGTAAACCACCATGTTCCTGTGTGCAGCATAGGCCAAAAAGATCCGAACAGCTTCATGTCTAGCCACTGGAGCAAAGGATTCAGCAAAATCAAGTCCTTTAAGTTGGGAGTATCCTTTCGCTACCAGTCGTGATTTGTTACGTATGACAGTTCCTTCTGCATCAAGCTTATTCTTCCAGATCCATTTTAACCCAATGACAAAGACTCCGTCAGGTCTTTCAACTAATTCCCAGACTTCCAATCTTATGAATTGCTGAAATTCCTCTTGCATAGATTCAATCCAGTTGTCACAAGTCATTGCTTCTTTAATGTTCTTAGGTTCTTCGTGACAAACTGTGAGTGCATAGATACAAGTTTCTCCATCAGTGTGAAGTCGTTGTCTTGTCATTACAGGTGCATCTGGATGGCCAATAATATGAACTAGTGGATGGTCTCGAGTCCATTTGTGTGTTGAAGGGTGTAGTTGATAAGTGTCTCGCATGTTAGCAGGATCCAAATTGCGTGTTGACGACTCAGCTATATCAGGAACAATAGGAGCCGGTGCAAACGGATTAAAGAACGCATCAGGATCATGCTCTGCTGGTTGGGGAACTGATTGTGGTGTTGGATCTTCAGCTGGATGGCGGGAGTTCGAACCAGTTTGTTCTGCTGTAGATGGTGATACAATTGGAGGACCGTCTCTCTCAACACTTGTAGTTGTTTGTTGAGGTGAGTCTGGTACTGGAATGTTATCAGGTTGAGCAGCGGAATTAGGTGAGACCTCAGTAGGACGGTATTCAATTGTGTCATCAAATAGTGGAGCAAACAAGGTTTCTAATTCTTTGCGGTTAAGTGGCAATGGTTCAGCCGAAGATTCCAGAGAGTTAAGACGGTTGAATTCGGGTCCTAAGCTGTGTTGCTCAGAAGCCATTTGTGTGAGTTCATCAAAATTAGCATGAATAGTTTCTTGAATTTCTTTTGTACGACGATTCCATATCCGAAAACCTTTGGAATTATCACAGTATCCGACGAACACTCCGATGTCAGCCTTTGCTTTAAGTTTACCTAAATCGTCACGATCATTTTTCGGATAACAAAGTGCTCCAAATACATGAAAGTAATCGATGTTTGGTTTCCTTTTGTGAACAATTTGATAAGGTGTTTTGCGATGACGTTTTGTGATCATGCAACGGTTTTGTGTATAACATGCAGTTGAAATAGCTTCCGCCCACAAGTAATCTGGTAATTGAGCATTAATCAACATAGTCCTAGCAGCTTCCACTAACGTCCTGTTGCGTCTTTCAACAACTCCATTCTGTTCTGGGCTTCTAGGAATAGATGTTTGATGTTCAATTCCCACTTTCTCAAAGTATGACCGAAGTGTCTGATTCTTAAATTCAGTTCCGTTGTCAGTTCTGACGATTCACACCGTGTTGCGTAGTTGAACTTGAATTTTAGTGAGAAAGGTGATGATCATTGAAGGAGCCTGATCTTTACTTCGTAGAAAATAAACCCAAGTCCATCTGGAATAATCATCCACAATTACAAGAATGTAGCGTTTACCGTTGATACTTTGAACACGCATCGGTCCACACAAATCCATATGAAGCAGTTGTAGAATATGATTCGTACTATGCTCAGGTTTATTAGGAAAATGAGCACGAGTACTTTTTCCTTGTTCACAGGCTGGACATAAGTGATCTTTGGTAAAGCGGAATCTTGGAAATCCATCAACAAGTTTATAACGAGCAAGGTCAGTCATGGTTTTGAAATTCAAGTGCGAAAGACGTTTGTGCCATAACCACGATTTAGTTGATTCTGCTTTGGAGAGAAGACATATCGGAGATGTTGCAATCATATCTGACATTGATATAGTATAAAGATTGGAGCCACGTGAGCCAGACATTAGATCGTTTCCTTGTAAGTCACGAACAAAGCAAGTTTTCTCACGAAATGCAACTTCTAGATCCCCATCACAGAATTGACCAACAGAGAAAAGGTTGTGTCCAAGGCCTTCCACATAGTAAACACGGCTGATTTCGATGTTTCCACTTACATAGTCACCATATCCCATTATTAAAGCGTAATGATCATTCCCGAATCTGACAGTACCAATGAACTTTGAGACAAAGTTTTTCAATAGTTTGAGATTGCCTGTCATATGTCGGGTGCATCCGCTATCAACAATCCAGAGAACAATCTGCACCACCTGTATCACAAGAAGAAGACACGGATGGAACAGAAGTAAGGGTGGAACCCAAAGAAACTGCGGGTTCCTGTTGGTTAGAAGCACATTTATTCAATAATTTAGGAATCCATTTAAAGTATGGTTTGTGTTGTAACCAACGTTGCCAATTCCAACTAGTTCTTGCTTTCTTAATGTTAAATGCACTAGTAGTTGGCTCTGTCCTAGATTTGTTCTCGGCACCTATGGGGGTAACTTCAACTTCATTAGAAACCGTAGAAGACGGCTTTCCTAAGTTAGACTTAGAGGCAATAATGGGCCTAGAAGGAATGCGTGTCCTACGTTTCTTATGACGATTGAGAAGAGAATTAGCTAAACATTTTGTATGATCACCAGATGATACACTTTTACGACAAAACACACAAGATGCATTAATATTCAAAACATTCAAAGGTTCATCATTCGTTACATTTAGATTTTGATTACAATTTTCCAGATTAGAATCTAAATCTGATGCAACATGAGTTTTATTCAAATTCCTAAGTTGGTCTTCTACTTCTTGAGCTTCTAGTTGTCCTCTCTTACGTTGCAAGATCCTATTCTTCTTTTTACTTTTTCGCTTGGGTCTGCTAACGCTATTAGTGGAGACTAGTCCTGTAGAAGTGGAGTTATCAACATTAGTGTTTTGAATGACATAATCTTTAGCAGTTTTGTTTAATTGATACATTCCTGGTGCTATCACCGTGGTGTCAACCATTTTTCCTTTTTGAATTAGCTTGATTTTCTCTTTCAAATCAATGATGATGTGATTTTTGTCCTGTATTTCAGACTCAAGTAAACCATTGCAATATTTGATGTCATCGCGGTTTTGTTGCCATTCGGCGTTTTCAATTTTTAAATCCGCAATTTCTTTCTCGTAACGAAAACACAGACCTTTCAAAGACTCGTTGTTTTTGCAATTCTGACAAGAGTTTGAAACATTTTGACTTTGAAACTTTAATTCCCTTTCAAGACTTTTAGCTTGACACCATTCAAGCCTTTGATTGAGTTGACAGATTTCTTTTGAAAATTGTTTTGTCACATCATCATTTTTAATTCTCAGCTTATCATTTTCCTGTTTGAGTGTCTCAATTTCCTCATTCAACAAGTTATTATCAACACAAAGATCATCCATAAGCATAGAAGTACCAGATTTATAGAGATCATTCATGATAACAGACAAAATATCAGCATTGAGAACTTGTTCCAAGAGTCGATCATCATCTTTTTGTAAAACTCGATTTCTTTGCTTTTGGGCCAAAATTTCATTTTCAGTAGAGTTGAAAACGTTTATCATGTTTTTGACCTCGTTTTGAAGTTCCTGATCCCAACGTGTAGCACAGAGACGGAGGTGTTTGACAATTGGCAGGATTTGTTTTTGAAAAATATCTCTCTTTTCTCGCTCGTAAGCGGATTGAAAAGTTTCAACTTTTATTTCAGAATTATGTGCAATTGTTTCCCCCAAAATTTCGATGTCTTCCATAAAAGTTTTGTGATAGTTTAAGACACGACAACTTTTTGGTAAAGGTGTAAGTTCACCGGATGATGGTAAAGGACCATTAATTTGTGCTACAGTTTGGACAGGGGCCGCATTAGAGGATGAAACATATGACTCTTCGATAAACCATGATTTCTCAGGTAATTCTTTTTGAGTAACAAAAGATTTAGAAAGAGGTGGAGCTTTTGAATAGTCATATGGTGTCCAATATTGAACATAACTCATTTTTGATCGACTATCGTCTTTAAGTTCTTCTTCTTCTTCCTCAGTATAAAAAACAACAGCACGCACAATGGTATTATCAAACATGTGATCAATACTATAAATCTTAGGATTTTCTTTAAATACTGTGTGAAGAAACATTGATTTGAAATCGCAAAGTGCAAATCCTTTATCGGGTCTCGGTTTTAAAGCAAATTTCTGAATCGTTGTGACAGAGTTCCCGTGTTTGTAAACAATGTGACGAAATTCTTTGAGTTGTTTTTCAAGATCAACAATATCACCGAGTAAGTCATCTATATACTTCCTTTTACGTTTTTTATGTTCACAAAACTCCTTTTTGCAATTTGACAATTCTGTTTCTGTTTTAGAGAGAACTGTTTGAAGACGTTCAGCTTTCATTTTCAATTCACACTTTTCACTTTCGAGTTTCGAAATCAACTTTCCGTTTGACTCAATTAAATCTTGCATTTTGCGTTGAAGATCTTGTTCTTTATTGTAAGAATCTTGAAAAGCTTTTTCAAAACTTTTTGCATTTTTAATCTTGTCTTCCTGATTTGAAAGTTGAATTTTATAGCATTCAATATCTCTTGCAAGTGACGCATTTTTCTCTTTTAAAACTATGTTTTTCTCGTTGCATTTTATGATTTGCAATTGTTGAGCATCCAGTTGTTTAGATAACAATATGAGGTCAGGGTCTGGATCAAATGATGGTTCATGTTGTTCTAAATGATCATGTTTATCATTCTCAATAGGATCATCAAATGAAACAACTGTGTCATCATCAAATATGACAACTGTGCTTATTTGTTCATCTGTTTGAGAGGATGAAGATGATTTAGATGGAACAACTTGCGCCATATCTGATTCAGAAGCAGAAGGTGAGGCTATTTCATGTATTAGGCATGCTTTTTGGTCATGTACCTGAGACAAGCCGTCAGTGTCATACACTGGACCTGAATCATTAAGCTGGAGTTCCTGCATGTTGGCCATAAGCATCACAGCGGCATTGGCTTCCAGATCTTTCATGTCATCATCATTGTACACATTTGCCATGAAGTTGTTATCTTGTTCAGGGAAATGTCCATCTTTTTCATCTTGAAGAGCCATGAGTAATGCCTGCTTGTGAAACTTACTACCCCGAGTTCTCGGTTTGGGACATGCTGTTGCTATATGACCTTGTTCATTACAATTGTAGCACCACACTGCATTCCCTGAGTTGGAGTTCCTAGTTGCAACCGGTTCAGACCTTTGCTGAGAAGACCCTGGGTTGTTCCTAAATCCCGCATTGTTACTAAACCTCTGACCATTCCCAAAGTTTCCTGAAGAACTTCCTGAACCAGATCGACCATAACTACGATTCTGAATTTCCACTCTTCCATCATTGACAACAGCTTGATTCCTTGTGTTAGAAGATGATCGTTGACGGTTGTTTGTTTTGTTGGAGAATTTGCTAAAAGCACGAGCAATAAGAGCAAGTCCCTGATTCAACGTGTTAAAGTCATCATCGTCATCGTCATTGGAATTTGAGTAATACACTACATCATTGTTGTTTAATGGAACAAGTTGAGTAGAAGCATTCTGTGGAGATGAATCATATGGGACCATTTGGTTCGAGGTAGAAGATTGTGGATAACTGAAGTAGTTTTGCTCTTGTACATATGCATGATTTGACATTGGTGGTGGAGCATATGGAGATTGAGCTACGAGAGCCAAAGAATTTGGTGTTGGATTTGGTGTGTATCCTCCTCGTAGAGCTCGATCTTTTTCAACTTCAGGTTCATGGTGTTTCAGGAAATCATACAACAAACCATATGGAGCATCATGAAGATTCTTTGTTTGACGAACAAATGTCACATATTTATGCCAATCAGGGCCAAGACTACCAACAAATTTGGAGTTCACCGCGATCCTTGATACTGTGATTTTGTGACGTTCCAGATCATTCACCACATTTGTGAAACGATGATAGTAGGATTCAAGGGACTCTCCTGGTTCAATTGTGATGTCAGTGTATTCCATATAGAGTTTGGATTCCATATCATCTTTGTTCAATTGAGTGCCTTCCATAAGGAGATGAACATGTTCCCACATAGCTTTGGCTGTTTTCTGAGCATCGACACTTCGATAAATTGGATTTGGTATTCCTTGAAGTATATAAGCCATTGCATACTCATCAGCTTCACGATGTAATTTCTGTTCTTCTGTGAGTTGAGATTCTGGAAGAGGTCGATCACCAGGAGGACGTGGAGGATCAGCAGTTGGATCACCAGCTTCAAATCTTGTTGGCCACTCAAATGGTCCTTCAAGTATCACTTGCTTCAAGTATTTTCCATGAGGTTTCTTTAATTCAAGGAATCGTAAGAATCGACTTGACCATTGAACATAGTTCCCAGGTGTTAGCATTGGAGGTGTTTCAAGTGATCCTGCCTCATGTCGGGATTGCTGAGTTGTAATAACTTCACACATTCTATCAAACCAGTGAGGTTGTTTGGAGGAAAACTGAGTGTTTTGTTGTGGCACTTGATATGGTTGTTGTTGAGGAATGATCTGATGTTGTTGCATCATTAGGTAATGATGTAGTGGATTGTACATTTGTTTTTGAGAAGGTTGTTGATACAGTTGTTGCTGATGGTATTGTTGTTGCTGATACTGCTGATGTTGATGTTGCTGAGTATGAGGGAAGTAGTGATTAGGTGGTTGAGACATCTTAGAACACTTGTGTAGAAATGGATCTTTGTAGAAGATTGAAATGCACGTTCCTTTGATTAAGTCAAAATTCCTTGGGGTACGTAGAATCTTACGCGTAACCTTTCAGTTTATGCGTAAAGAGTTAGTTATGCGTAAACAAAAAGTTTAGGCGTAAGTTTACTCTTTACGCGTAAGCTTTGGCTTATGCGTAAGGTTAAACAACCAAACAAATCTTCCAAACTTATCCAAGCTTGAAAGATATTCGAAGTCGAAGTATTCCACTAACTTATCCAAGCTAGGGAAGTACTGAGTCACTGAAGAACGAAGATATAACCTTGGATGAAGTTAAGCGTACGTAACTGAAATTTACGCGTAAGGTAGACTTATGCGTAAATTTTAGGCGTAGAATCTGTCTTCTGCGTAGGAATTCCCACTTACGCGTAGAAATTGAAGTTACTCGTAGGTTTAGGGCGTAGACTTCCAAGTAACGCGTAAAAACAGGGTTTTGACCTTAGTTACGCGTAAGAAAAGGGTTTTAGGCCAAAAGTTACTCGTAGAAAGGACAAAAAATACTGTTTACAGCTTTATAATCGTACTGTTCACCAAAGTTACGCGTAAACTGGTCAGAAACTTGAAAAATCTTAAATTTTTGAAAAAAATGCTTAGAAAGAAGGTACTTTTGATCAAATAACTTCACCAATACTTAGAAAACACTAACTATTGAAGATTTTGCTACCAAAAACTAGTTTTCCAATATCAAAGAAGCTATAAAACCTTAAAAAACCTTAAAAAATCACAACTTTATGCAAAAACTAAGCTTCAAATCACTATATCAACCTTGAAACTTATCCAAGCTTCAAGATTTGAGTGAAAGAAACCAAGAAAAATGCAAAAAGATGAAGAATAATCACCAAGTTCCCACGTTAAGACCAAGAAACACACTTCAATCTCTATTTGGCGAATGATACCACTTGTTAGGTCACCATTTATGTAAACACAAGTATGATTTAGAAAGAAATAAGATGAGAATGAGAGATGGTTGATTATGAGACAATATGAAAAGTGAAAGTGCAAGAGTTTCCTTAAGATAATCAAATAACCAACAAACATAATGTTTACATAAGCTTACTATTTATAAGGGAGGAGTTAGGGCAACACTCCCTTCCTCCCTTATCTCTCAAATTCGTGGGCTTTCAAGCCCATAGGGCTTTAATACATAAGCCTTGTAACATGAAACATAATGAAATAAATACTAAAGCAACCTATTACAAAATGTAATGACCGAGACTTGACTAAATACAAAAGTATGATCCCAACATGTTGTGTTTGGTGTTGGTTGGTCGATGTGCCATTGTGATTAGGTTTAGAGAGAATAGTGGTAATCGGTGAATAATAAGAAGGGTGAATGGGTACGAGTGAATAAATAAGAAAAGATATGAGGTATATAAGGATAAAATACAAAAAATCACAGTTAATTAATAATTTTACCATTATTTTTGGAAGTGATTATCCTCATATCTTTCGAAAGTTTGTTACCCGCAAATCTGACCGTTGGAACAGTATCTGATACGTCAGCGTACCCTTTATATCACCAAGCAGTATGTTCCATAAAACATGGAGCAGTACCTTCCGTTATAAACCCACACAGGATGTTGACCAAAGTACTTTCCAATCAAAATATCATGAAATTTGACTATTTGACCAAAATACCTTTGAAAGTCAACCTTGAGTAATGACTATCTCCCCAAATTAATTCCCAAAGCTACCATGGTAAGTGAACTTCAATACACTTCATTAAATGACCATTTACCTTTACTTTGCCTATAAAAGCAACTTCACCAACAACAAATTGCATTCATCTCTTCCATCATTATCAGAACACAAAAACTAGTAAAAGCAATGAGTCATATTCCTGTTGTGAACATCTCCTTTGACTCTGATGGCTCCACAGATTCAGAGATAAGTTACTACTCTGATTCTGAGTTTGAAGATCCAGGATGGTTAGATTACTTCCCTCCCCATGTAGAGTGGATGAGACCCAATGAATCTTCTTCATTAGTAAGTGTTGCAAACTCTTCCATAACTGATGCAGACAGCACTACCAACAAATAGCCCAAGAAGAAAAAATCTGTCCCTGGTTCATCTCTGGCTAATAAGCTTCCACATGCTTTAACTCAAGCCCTGGAATCAGCAATACAGAACATGAAGTGGCCTGCTCCAAGAAAAGAGAGACCTCCCAAGCAAGTTCTTGGCCTGGCTTGCCCAAGAAAGTAGGCTTCTTTTGATGACAAGAGAAAGACTGCTCAGAAGGGAAAGCAGGTCTATGAGGGCAAGGGAAAAGGCCTATGGAGTAGGTGTGTGGAGCTTGGTAGTAGGTTGTTGTAGTTGTTTGTTTGTTTTGTTCTGTCTTGTCTGTGTTTGTGTCTATAACTTGGTAACAACAATGGTGATGATAGATCTTGGAGAATGGTTGTTGTATGAACTTTCTGAATGATGAATAAAAACTTTTCTTTTGAATGATACATGTAGCCTCCCCTCAAATAATGACTAACTACTGACTACTAACTACTAACGCCTCCCCTCAAAAATAGCTTACATATTAATCATGCCAATACTCACAACTAAAAAGGTAAATCTTGAAACATCAAAGCCCTTTGTGAGTAGATCTGCTACATTATCATCAGTATGAACTTTAACCACATTGATAAGCCTGTGTTCATAGCAATCTCTTATAAAGTGATGTCTAATCTGAATATGCTTGGTCTTGGAATGATACACTGGATTCTTCACAATACAGATAATACTCTCATTATCAATGTTGATAGGAGTATTTTTGAAGTTGAATCCATAATCCAAAAGCTGATTCTGCAACCAAAGTACTTGTGCACAACAACTTGCAGCAGCTACATATTCTGCTTTTGAGGAAGAAGTTGCTGCAATTGTTTGCTTCTTACATTGCCATGAGACTAATCTGCTTCCAAGGTACTGGCATCCTCCAGTTGTGGATCTTCTGGCGTAGTTATCTCCAGCATAATCACTGTCTGAAAAGGCTTGTAGATGGAAAGGTGAATCCCTAGGATACCATAATCCTAGTTTAGGTTGTTGCCTAAGATACTTGAAAATTCTCTTGACAGCATTCAAGTGGGATACCTTTGGATGAACTTGATGTCTTGCACATAAACACACAGCAAAAGTAATATCAGGTCTTGATGCTGTTAAATACATGAGACATCCAATCATAGACCTGTATAGTGTGACATCAACATCTTCTCCTTCTTCATCTTTTCCCAAAGGTTTGTTAGTATCCACTGGTGTAGATGTAGGCTTGACAGTTGTGAAATTGAATCTCGTAAGGATATCTGCAACATACTTATCTTGACATATATATATATTCCACTGCTTGACTGTTTCACTTGTAGTCCCAAGAAGAATGTTAATTCTCCCATTGAACTCATCTGAAACTCTTTCTGCATAAGATCTTCAAACTCCTTCACCATAGACTGCTTAGTAGCACAAAAAATAATATCATCTACATACACTTGGACAAGCATGATATCCTTCTTATCTCTCTTGATAAACAAAGTCTTGTCAATAGCTCCTCTCCTGTAACCATGCTATAATAGAAAATTTGAAAGTCTTTCATACCATGCTCTTGGAGCTTGATGAAGGTCATACAGAGCCTCGATAACCTTGTAGACTTTGTTTGGGTGTGCAGGATCTTCAAAACCAGGAGGCTGTTTGACATAAACTTCTTCTGTAATTTTGCCATATAGAAAAGCACTTTTAACATCCATTTGATATACAAGAAATCCCATATAGGATGCAAAAGCCAAAAATAGCCTGATGGCTTCAATCCTTGCCACAGGAGCAAAAACTTCATCATAGTCTACTCCTTCTTCCTGTCTATATCCTTGAGCCACTAACCTTGCCTTGTTCTTGATAACATTCCCTCTTTCATCTCTTTTTACCCTGAAGACCCATTTTGTTCCAATCAGTCTCTTTCCATCAGGTAAATCACGTAATACCCATACTTCTTGAAGTTTAAACTGTAGGAGTTCTTCTTGCATAGCTTCCACCCAACTCTCCTTGGCTAATGCTTGTTTGATATTCTTTGGCTCTTCTTGAGATAGAAAACAAGCAAATAAACACAACTTCTGATCCTTGTGATTCACCCTATTTTGCTTGTAGATAAAACTAAGTAAAGAAGTATGTTGTTGAGACATTTTCTTGACCTTAGTCCTTGTGAGCACTCATGAAGCTGAGGGTCCAATTATGTTGGTAACAGGATGAGTTTTGTGAATTCTGAGAGTAGGAGTTGGTGAGACTTCAAGATTATCTTCCAAATTAGTTAAATCAGGATCTTCATTAGAATATGAGAAAATGCCTTCTTGATCCAATTCATCATCAGTGTCTTCTAAAGTAATTTTGTTTGGATCATTCAAATCATCAGTATCTTCTAAGTCAGGCATATTAGAATCATTCAAAGCATCAGTATTTATCCAATTTGAAGTATCTAAAGGTTGAAAAGTACTTTCAAATGGATTAGCAGCACTTTGGGGTAAAGTACTGTCAGTGCCTTTTGCCTTCTTCTTTTTTGCTTCATAAGCTCTCCTTTGTTCATCTTCATAAGACTTAGCCATTGTTTCTGGAAAAAGCATCCTAGCAAGTTCATCTTGAATGGCTTGATCTTCATCAGATACTGGTATTTGTGGTGGAACAGTACTTTGAGGATCAGCAGTACTGTTAGATTTAGCAGTACCTTGAGGCTCAGAAGTACTTTTCTTCCCATCATTGGCATTATCATTTGGCTCATCTTCAGATCTTAAATTAATATCATGAACAATGTACTGTGCTTCTTCTTCAGTGGGAGCAGCTTTATTTTCTTCCCTTACAGGTGCATAATTCATTGATGAAGACATTAAATCAAGATCAAACATCCAATCAGGACCTTTACCTTTAGAATTTTCTTGTTCTTCTAGAAAATCAACATATAGACATTCTTGAACCTTTTTGGTAGCCCTGTTGTACACTCTGAATCCTTTGCTATTGGTACAATATCCTAATAAATATCCTTCATCTGACTTCCCATCAAATTTGCCTAAATTATCAGCAGTGTTTAAAATGGTTAGGGGACATCCAAAAGGTTTCATAAACTTGATGCTAGGCTTCTTTCCCATGAGTAACTCATAAGGTGTCTTCATTTGAGGTTTTGTCACTGATACTCTATTCAACACATAACAAGCAGCACTTATAGCCTCAGCCCAGAATGGAACAGGTAATTGAGAGTCTGCAAGTATTGTCCTTGCTGCTTCTATAAGAGTTATATTCTTTCTTTCTGCAACTCCATTTTGCTGAGGAGTTCTAGCAATACTGAACTCTCTTTTAATTCCTTTCTTGGCACAAAAGTCATCCATTAGCTGATTCTTGAACTCAGTCCCATTATCACATCTAATGCCTCTTACCTTGAGTTTTAACTGATTTTCAAGTGCTATTATAAGATCATGAATAGCATCAAAAGTTTCATCTTTGAAGCATAAGAAAAAGACCCAACTAAATATGCTACAGTCATATGTTACAACCAAGCAGTACTTCTTCTTGTTCAGACTAACAACTGAAACAGGTCCAAACAGATCCATGTGCAGCAATTTCAAAGGCTCTCTAATAGTTTTCTCATCAATCTTCTTATAGGAAGCCTTGTGCTGTTTACCCTTCTTACAAGCAAGACGTGAGTGATCATTCTTGAATGTTTTAGAAGGTAAACCTCTAACTAAATTTCCTTTGACCAGCTTATTGATGTTCTTGAAATTTACATGCCCCAATCTTCTGTGCCATTGATGTGCTTCTTCCATTGTTGCTCTTGCAATCAAACATGTTGCTCTTTCAGTAGAATTGACATTCTTTAAATCTATGCTGTACACATCATTGTTTCTTGGTGCTCTCAGCATCACCAAGTTTCTATCTTCTAACTTAAAGTCAGGAGAAAGTATAAGACATTCTGTGTCAAAGAATAACACAGGGTACTTCTTATCACAAATCTGAGAGACTGACAAAAGATTGAATTTGAGCTCCTTCACATATCTAACATCCTCAAAATCAATGTTTCCTGCCTTGATAGTTCCTTTGCCAGTTATTCTTCCTCCATCAGGATCATTCCCAAATGCAACTTTTCCTCCAAAATAAGCTTTAAAATCTGACAAGAGCTCCTTTTCTCCTATCATACTTCCAGAGCAACCACTATCTACAATAAGATGATCTTTAAGCTCCTCTTCTGGGTTGCGCTGCATACACATGAAAAAGGTTAGTTATTTTTAGGAACCCAAGCCATTACTGACTTGTGTTCCCCTTGTGGAGTGACATACTCAAAATTTTGGAGTACGTAATCACCACTGTCTTTGAAAACATGATCAAGAATTAAGGTTTTTGTTTCCAAAACTGTTGGTTTATCATGATCAATTTCCCTTTTTTCACCCTTAACCTCTGAAAGTACTGGTTCTACCCCAGCAGTACTTTCTTTCTTAACCTATTTAGTTGTAACTTTAGGAGTTGGGTTCTGTGTTCCAGTATCTTTTCTTATGTTTTAAGGCCTTCTAGGTTTGTAGTAGTTGAATTTCCTAGGTCTTACACTTGAGCGTTTGCTAGAAGCATCTTGGTTAGGGTTCTTTCTATCAGTACTTTGTAAAGGTATTGGGGGTTTGGAGTATGATCTTTTCTGATGAGGGTACCTATAGTCTTTTGAGAAATTACTATGGTTAACCCTATTTGTATAATTCCAAACTGGTTTGTTGTCCCTTGGCTTATTCTCCCTATGACTTGGTTGTGCAGTTCTGGTCTTTGGATATTTACTTAAGTATTCTGAATGATAATCACAGTCTTTAATCAAATGATGAGGACTATAACATACATAACAGACCTTTGGACCAATATCCCCAAATCCCTTTCCATAAGGTTTTCTAAAATTAGCAGTATTTTGAAAGTATTTGCTTTGAGGTACTGCTGAGTGATCAGCAGTACTTCGAAAAGTGTTTGAAGGTACTGCTTGTTTTGAAAACTTGTTCTTATCAACCTTAGGTGCTTCAACATATTTTTCTAAAGTTTCAGGGTTAGATTGACTTTTAAGCTTCTTCCTAAACTCTAGATTATCTACCCCATAACAGTCAACATCTTTTCTAGGTGGTTGAAAGCTACCTGGGGGATTAGGAACTGCATTATATCCCTTTTCTTTCTTAAATACAGGAGGTGTTGGACTAGGGTATTCCTCATCACTAGAAGTGTTTTCATCTAGACTTATGAACTCTTCATCACTAGTGGAGGTATCTACTGTAAGATTTAGTTCCTTACTCTTAAATGGAATGCCTTCTTTGCTATCATTATCATAACCTAGGCCAGTTTTAAGGTTTGATATTCTTTACTTTTCAACAAATTGAACATGTGACAGACCTGATTCATTCCAAACAGCAAGTTTTGCTAATAACTTATCTCTCTCAGCAGTAACTTTCTCTAGTTCAGACACCTTACATCCTAGTTTCCATTCACTTAACTTAACTAGGTAATCATGTTGTTTATATGTTTCAGCCCATGCTACTTCATTGTTTTCATGTGTAATAATTTTGGTCTCCATTGACTCTAAAGTCAACTGATAGACAGCTATTTCAGCCCTAGCCTTTTGAAATTTATCTCTTTCAGCTACATATTCACTAAGTAACTTTTGATACATGTCATTGCACTTAGAGCATACCTCAGAGCTAGTGGATGAACTTGGTGAAGCAGCTACCATAGCAAGCTGAACAGGTGCTTCTTTAAACTCCATGCTCCAATCAAAGCTTCCTAGACCATCTCTTGACTCCAAAGCAGCATATCCAGGCTCTTCATCAAATGTTGTGCTCCAGTCTTCCAATGCAAACATTGAATAGGTTACTGGTTCATCATCAAATTCATTGGATCAATCAATCTCTGACAGATTCTCTTGAGCAACCAAAGCTTTTGGTTTTGGTTCAGTAATAGGAATCTCTTTTCTTTCAGGCTTGGGTGGTTCAATCATCTTGTTTGCTTGATACTTTGCAAATTTGCACTCCCTTGCAAAGTGACCAGTCTTTTGACAGTTGAAGCACTCAATCTTGGACTTATCAAATGTTATTCCCTGTTTAGCTCTGAAATTGATGCCTTTTCCTGTCTTATTCACATACTTCTTGATCCTTGCGGTGAGCATGGCAACTTGCCATCTGATATCAATTTCTTCCAAAGCATCATCATCTATTTGCAATACATCCTCTTGATAGGTGACAGGTAGAGATGCTTGTTGAGCAAAGAATGAACGTAGAACATCATATGAGGTGGGGGTTATTGATTGTGATGAATTGGTAGTGACCATAGTTGTACATGGAACCTGAGTTTCAGTCACAGTACTTTGGACAGGATAAGTAGTACCTTTGTTGGAAGTACTGCTTCTGTTTTCGGAAGATACAAAAGCAATGTTTTGAGGTTTCTGATGTGTGCTTGAACCTGTAGTACCATTCATCTCATGCTCATACACCTTTAGATTGTTGTAGAGATCATCAAAGTCCATTGTATCCAGCCCTGGTTGTCCTCTGATCATAGTAGCAATTACATGCCATGCTGATGGCAGACTTCTCAAGAACTTCAGATTAGCATCTTCAACTGATGTCTCAGCATCATATAGTTCTAGCATACTCAGAAGATTTTGGAATCTTTCATAAGCAGAATCAAGACCTTCTCTTTCACCAACAGTGAAAGTTTCAAATTGTTGCTTCAGCAAGTTCCTGTGCATCTTCTTGGAAGCATCATTACCCCCAAACTTCTTCTTAATTGCAGCCCATAGTTGTTTGGCATCCTTGGCATCGCGAAACTTTAATAAGTGACCATCAGGAATAGTAGAAAGCAGTATGTTGAGAGCTTTGTCTTGATTTCTTTTGGTAGCAGCAGGTATGGTTGGTTTAGGTGGTGTTGGTTGTCCAGGTACCTCTACTGGTTCATCAATTTGCATGTTACCATTGACAATCACATCCCACAGTGCATGGTCTGTGATGGCAATGTACTGCCTCATCTTCATGGCCCATAATTCATATTCCCCCTTCTTAACAGTTGGAATTCTAACAACAGTGATTGAGGGAGCAGGTGCAGCTTCTATCGACATCTTGAAGGGTTTGTAGTGAAATCGGTTTAAAGGTTTGTCTTTTTAATAAGAGTTTCCAACACAAGCTCTGATACCACTTGTTGGATTGATGTACTCTGATCAAACAACTTTGTAGCTTGTAAAGGTTTAATAATATTAATTAAACTTAACACTATTAATATTGAAACACTGTTTAACTTTGTAAAGTATGCGGAATCTACTAACACAAAGCTTAAGAAGAACTTTTATATTAACCAAACTTTGAACCTGCTTTGCTACACAGATTCACTAATAATCCCTAACTATTTATCGACTTTGAACAACTCTAAAACTTATATCGACTAATACCCCTTAAGGCTCTTTATATAGATAACCTTAAGTCGGTTTACAACATATAACTTGAACGATAAGTCATTATCCCTAACTAATTCTAGAATATTCGTTCAATATTACACATTAATCCTTTAACTAATATTGCACATAAGTCCTTATTTCCTTCGAAGTACTTTAAACATTCTTCAGTAAACAGCAGTACGTTGACTTTTATCTTCAGCAGTACTTTGACTTTATTCTTCATGCAGCAGTACTTTGACATACAGAAGTACCTTGATCTTTTATATCCCAACAGTAATGCATAAAAAAAAATTAATGGCTTTTGAAATAGCTTAAACTGTTTTAAATAGGCTAATCTAAACTCTCCTTGAGCTTGATTGTTTTAGTCTAATACTGAAATATTGAAACGAGTTGATATGCGCTTTCAACATCTGAGACTAACAACTTCACCAATAGGAAAAATGAAGGGTAAGTTACATTACAAAGTTGCCTTAAATGATTGTTATATATAGATTTGGCAAAATGAAGTTAGTGTGCTAACCGGTTTAAATGATTTATTTTTGTGTACACATCCATAGAAGTTTTAACTGTGTTATTATGGAACATTATTTCTCCAAATGAAGCAGTTAGTTAATATACGAGTTGCTTAAAAGGTGAGAAATTTTATAGAATGTAACAAGGTTTCAGCTCCTACAACTCATCTTCTTTGATAAAAGGAGAAAAAATTCATCCAAATTAGTGTTATTTTTATGGTATAATACCATAAAAATGTAGTAAACTTACCCTTTTTTGTAATTCTATGTAGGCATTTTTTTCCCCAAATTTACTAACAAACTTTCTAATTTCGATTATATAGTGTGTTGTGTAAGATGTCCTGCCATGTAAGCACTGACCTTTGTATAAGTATTATGTTTTTTCCAGCTGGTAAATACACGTTGGTTTCCCACCAATTTTCTTGCCACATAGATTTCCCACCCAATAAAATTCATCCTGATCCCCAATTTGGACCACAAACCTGTTTCTTAAAACTTTAACATTCAAACCCCACAATGATATATACCTTGTTCCATATGCTATCGAATACATCAACACCTTCTTGAACCTTCTCGAGAACTCGATCGATCTCGCCTTGAAGCTTTCTACTGGCTCCCATTGATTAGATTGTTGTTGTAATTGAGTTGTGGTAACTGTTCATTCAATGAATGGTGATAATAAATTTGATTTCAGGGGTTAATTTTGAAATTAGGGTTTTCAAGTATGTGTTTATTGATTTAATGAGGATGATGATGAAAAGGGCAAATGCGTAGTTTATGAAGGTCGGGTCGGGTTTCATTTATCATTTGGATTCGTTTAGTAAAAAATCTAAACATCTATCTACCTAAATATAAAACAAAAGGTTTTGAAAATCAATCTCTCCCCCAAAATACTTTAAAATTCGACACATGTATATTTAACATGATCCAACGGTTCTAAAGCATTTTCATTTTCTACAAAGTAAATGCATAAAAAATGGGGAGCATCACTGACTTCTTTCTCATTTGGTATCATTCCATTAAAAAAATGCTCTCTAGATCCCCTTTTTAAACCCTAACTGAAAATCAAAATTCAAGATCTATACAGATTAAATCAAGTTTTGAGAAATCGAAAACAACAATGATTAATCTGTAACCAATTTCAATTTTGAAATTATCTAATCCATTATTTTTATCTAAAAAAAATGTACAAAAAAATTATCAAGCAACCATATCCCATCCAATGATTACAATAACATTTGTTTATGTTTTGATTAAAACAATCATTATGAATAGATCATTTTGTCATAAACCCACATCAGAAGCAAACTGTTGTATGGATTTGTTGAAGAAGGTGAACAAACAAGATTGTATTTACAGACAACTCATCTTTTGATTTTATTGTTTATGAATCATTAATTATTCACTGTATGCTTTAGTTTTTAGCGTTTGTATTTTGTATATCATAGTGCACGATTTGACGTAATGTAGTAGATGTTATTTTTTGTTAATACTGTTAATATAGCATATAGATTTTAAATAGGTTATGATAATGCGGGAAAGTTTGAATTTGCATAATAGGTTATGATAATGCAGGAAAGTTTGAATTTATAGAACCTCACCCTATATATAGCACAAGTGTGATTACTATTTTTAGAAGCAAAAACTCTCTCAAAATTCCTAGAAAACTACACGTGTAAACATCACTACTAATAGAAAGCTTGACCAATTCTTCATTCAAGATCTGCTTAAACAAAATCATAACAAATATCCCTTTAAATAAGGAATCTTAGATCAAAAATCAAAAATCAAACACACACTGCAAATCACAAACACAGCAAACACATGCATTAACCACGTACAAAATCATTAAATATTTTGATTTCAATTCCGTTTTTCAAATCTATGATTTCAATTCCGATTGGGCGTTTCTACTTCATAACTCGATCATACAATCGCAGAAACAACACATCATCACAATTCAGCCATATTTAATTAAAGGCAATTCTTATTTTTGTTCGGATTGAAACAAAATTAAGTTACTGGATGTTTGATGAATTAAGAATTAGTTTTGTATGTATTTATGGATTTTGATTATTGGATTCAGTTTTGAATTCATCCTTGATACCGTATGAAGGTTACTGAATCATGTCTGCCAACTACTTTACCCATAATCATGGCTGCCAACTATTTGTTAATTTGTTGAAAAGAAAATCAATAGCTTCGAAACACAACACTTCATTTTGTGGTGGAATTTTATGTTTTTAATAAACTTTCTATATGATTTATCTATTTGAACAGCTTATGTAATTGATGTAAATCAAGTATTTGATGAAATGCGTGAATGAGAAAAGTTGTATGCGTGAATGCGATATGGTTCCATCTAATATTCATGATTGTTTGAAACTGATTTTTAAGGATATAAGTTCTCAAATTGTAGCTATATTATGAGTTTTTAAACAATAAGGTAACTTTGAGTTGAGGTAGTTTGGATAATCTTCAACTTCTTGGATACAAACTTATTTACCTTTTAAGGTATGCATGTATCTCTTATGCTCTTATTATCATTTTAATTATAATTGTCTCTACACTTAATTAGTATATGATTATGAATGATTGTTGTAGTTACAGAAAGATAATATACGGCTATAATGTGTAAACATATAACATATTATTGCGGTCATGTGTTTATTGAAGCTTAAGATGACGCAGCTCTAAATATTTTGTCATCTTAATATCATAAACTTAACAAGGTGTTGCACATTCAATCAGTTGATGAGTTGTAGATTTTAAGAGGGATCCTTAGCCCAAGGTATCTGATATTGAAAAGGACCTTGTCAAGAAGATGCTCATTCCAAACCAGAAGTTACACATAATTACCGTTCATGATTTCTTTTTTCATTATATTCATCTTTTATGTTCACTATACTCCATTATAATTGGTTTTGTTCAGAATTTCTAAATCTGTTTGCTTTTGTAAAATTCTTTCAGATCATATGTGGATACTAAACGCCAAAAAAGCTTCAAATGTTTCTTTAGGGGAAACTATTAAAGCGGGAATCAAGCAATTTTCTGTCATGAAAAAGCTTAAGAATATAGATATAAGAGTAAGAACATTGCTTGATTATAATGAATCCAGGTTCTTACCGGAATAAAAGTGGCATCGTATTGATACTACTTGCTAAAATGTGCCAAATTTGGCCAAACAACATATTCCAATCTCTAACTTGCTTGTGCTGAAGTGGTATGTCTTTTTTTTCCTTTGCCTTTTTAAGTTGCTAACTTGACATCTTCTTGACTTATCTTTACTGTTTCGTTATCTTCAGTTTAAAATGAATATTAATATGATGAAGGCGGAAGGTGCAACACTCTGTGTTCATAATGAGATTATTCCTCAGTCAAGGAGGTGTCATTTTGAAATCTATATGTTCCACCCTCCTGCATATGCCATTCATCCAAACGCAGGTAAAGTGCATTAACCTTTTGCATAACATATGTCTGCATTGGGTATATTGTAAAACATATCTTTGCGAGAATTGTGAGTGGAGTACTGAAATTAAGGTGAGCAGTATAGCTGAAGATTTATATCAGAGCCCGTATGTCTCAGAATCTCATATGGGTTCGGCGGCCATGTCTTTACCAAGGTACCAATGTATAAATGTATTATCTTTTCATGCTGAAGATAGATCGCAGGTATATACTCTCAAACATAAAAAAAATTTGAATAATGTGTCTTTATTTACGATTATTATTAATTAAACAAACCATTTTGTTGTTAGAGCAGGAAAAGGGAAAAAAGCGAAAGGTGTGTGCAGATGAAATTTTCTGGCCAACTTCTAAACCAGTTTACAAATTGAGAACTGATCGTAAACAATAAAAAGAGGTTTGGTATTAATTTTAAACTTCCATTTCTTTACAAGTATATTATTATCATTCACAAACTGACCCATTCTATTTTATTTAAAAGTAAGTGGCTTTAAAATCTTCTATAGTAAGGTCTATTAGGCGCAGACTTAATATGTATATCATCTTACTAAGTAGATATGCAAACCGCAAAATTTGAAGCAGGCCAAGTTACTGATGAAACGTGGTGTGCTTGAGATAAACTAAAAATGTATATATCACGTCATTGTAGAAATGAGGAGTTTATAGAACATTAAGCCACTGTGAAAAATGAGGTTTATTTTAATCTGGTTATAAGAGGAATACCATTTTTGTTGATGGAAGCAAGTACTACCAGATTAGTTCCTTAAACAAAAATGTGTAGTTGTGTTTTTTTTTAACTTAATTTGGAATGTTAATTTCATGGGCCTATAACATGAGACTAATGTACTGTTAAGTCTTTTATGATTTAGTGATTCACATTATTGGATTCCAATTGATGGAGTATGACTTTTCGAAGGTACATAGTTGTTTAGGGGAGAAGATGGCATAATTTTCTTATTCTTTAACTCATCGCATGTACGTATAATATTTAATACCAACCATATAAAAAACTATGCAATTATGTTAGTCATTCAAGGATGCTAACCTAATGCTTATAATGAATCCAGGTTCTTACTGGAATAAAAGTGGCATCGTATGTCCAAGCTGGACAAGTTGATATGGTAACAACAAAAATGCTTACAAGATTGGTAATTCTTGAATAGTGAGTACCCTTATTTAAATCTATAAATGTAACTAAGGGTGTATTTAGACGTGCAGTTAAAATTGACTATTATTTGTTGCTTAGGAAAATTTAAAGTTTTAAAAATAAGTTTACTCTTTTACTTTTAATTTCAATGGACATGTTAAAAGTATATCTGATCTAAAAATTTGGCAGGTTGTTGGAGATATAACGAAAATGAGCACTCTATCACCTACTTACTTTAAAGGGGGTTAAGAATGTGATTAATGCGGTGTCAGCCATCATTGGTCCAAAAGAAGGAGATACTCCTGATCGCACTAAATTTACTCAGGTAACTCCCAACATTTGTTTACTTATGGTGCATTATGTTCAGATTTGCCATACAAATTCTAATGAAAAAAGCACGTTCCTTTGCATGGTATAAACTTCTTTGAACCAGTGGCAACATGCTCATTTCTGGGAATGTTATTATGTTTGGAGCTGGATTTGCAATTAATCTAAAATTTTCTGATTGAAACAACCATATTAAGGGGATTCATCTAAAGTGGTGGAGTTTATTGGCTAAGGTAAATAATTTATGGTGATACATAGGGTCCGGAAGATATTTATGCTTTTTGTAAATGATTTAGGGCGATATGTAGGGTCCGGGGGGTATATATGCTTTATCTTTTCGTTTGAAGTTCATTCTTAACAATACTTAAACATAAATCCTGCTTGGGATTCTATAGGACGCACCAGGAATTTTGTGAGATTTTAGCCCTTAAAGTATACCCAATGTGCGAAAATAGTTCCATGTGACCAGATTATGATTGTCCAAAAAGAATGAATTACGAGTTATAGTATTGCTCACGGGTTGCATTCATCCGCATCTTAGGGTCCAGTGGGTATATATGCTTTCTCTTTTTGTTTGAAGTTCACTCTTAGCAATACTTAAACATAAATCCTGCTTGGGATTCTATAGGGCGCACCAGGACATATAGTGAGATTGCAGCCCTTAAAGAATACCCAATGTGCGAAAGTAGTTCCATGTGACCAGATTATCATTGTGCAAAAAGTATGAATTACGAGTTATAGTATTGCTCAGGGGTTGCATTCATCCGCATCTTAGGGTTTTTAAATATATCCTCAAAATAGTATTGGATAAGGGTATAATGTTTTGCTTTGATATGTCCTCAAAATAGTGTTCGGTAGCAGCGTTATTGCATAGGGGTATAACACAATCGCTAATGCATAAGGGTATAACACAATCACCATTCAGACACATAAACTGTTTCTTCGATAGAGCCATAGGAACCTGTATCTTAATTATCAGTAAATGTAAGATAAGTTGGTGGGTAAATGGTAACACATAGTTTAGGCTGAAACACATTGTATTACATTATCATACTTCTGAAAATATTACATATCGTACTTTTAGGTATGCGTCTTGGTTGATTATTGATGTATTTCAAAGTTTTGTTTCGCACTAATGTTTGAAATGTACCACAGGCTAATTTTCATTTGTAACTAACGAACCAAGATTAAGGACTATATACTTTGGTACTCAAGCTTGCACCGCTTTCTTAAGACTCTACAGTAGTAATTATAATGATAAAATCATGTACATGATTTGCTTTCAAAAGTTCATAGTCTGGGAATTGGGGATAGAAATTTGCGGCTGGAAGTTTTGGTGTAACAGAGCATAAACACAGGGGAAGGATGAACTGACGAATATAGCAAGTGGCCTCAAAGGAGAGTTATTCATACGTGATAATTGAGACCATATGTTATTACACTTCTTGATACATGATAATGTATATGGTAGAAGTTATTAACATTATATTTTATATTTATCACATTCATTGATTCGAAGAATATTCATATTATTGTTATGAACCAGGTTGCACCTTCAATATAAAAGATGTTAAACTATCACTGCACATTTTGGAAACTTTTATTACTTGAGGTTAATAATTTGATACACATGTTTTCTACAAGTAACATACTTAATCTATCATAGTTTTAGGAGTACTTACGATGCATGACATTGATCCTTATGTGAAGCCCATTCGTTTGCGTGATCGATGTCGTTGGAAGGAGGACTGGGCCACCCTTTTTCACCGCAACCTTTAATCTCTATGTTTTACTTTTTAAGACTGATGAAAAAGGCCTATGTAACATTCTTTTGTTGAGTCCATTATCAATACATAAGAATCAATTTTTTGTTGATATGTTAAAGAATACGAGGATGATTCAGTAGACACCAATAATGATGTAAATATGTTCCTTACATTATGTATTTGTTTTAAAATTGAATACGTATTCGAATGGTATTTTGATGTTTTATTTTATTAATATACTATTAATTGAAATAAATTGATAGAGCTAGCCCGCCCATCGGGCGGGTCTTAAAGCTAGTTTGTTTATAAAGCGCCCCAAATTACTCTATATACTAAATCCCAAAAAAGTCAAATGGCCAAATGCTTCACTTCTACAGTGCTCACTTCACTTCTATCACTACAAGAATTCAGTCAGATACCCACGAAAATCACCCATGAACGTTTGTTTGTGGGTACTTTCCCATATATTACCCACATACTACCCACAACTAACACAATAAAAATATGACCGAGTTACCCTCGAATTACCCACGAATTTACCCATAGAATTACCCACATAACTACATTACATGTGTAATTTGTGGGTACTTTTTTCTTGCTGAGATAGTTCCCATGAATTACCCGCATATTGAATTACCATGGCTAAATACGTGGGTAATTTCGTGGGTAAATTTATGTTACCCATGAAATATGTAACACTTTAGGGTTGTGGGTAATTTTGTATGGGTATTTTGTGGGAAAATTTATACTTACAGCTTTATCCGAGTTTGGTTCTCATGACTAGTATATTGTTTATATTTGTTTTGCGGTTGATTTATGGCCTAACATATACGCACGACCTACATAAATAGTATTTGACCTAGTCTGCCACTTTGAGCCGTCGCCTCTATGCCACCCCGTTAAACCCTAACCCCTTGTTATAATGTACCTTAAAATAACAAACACAATCTAGTGTTTCGGCCTTGACCCATTTGACCAATTAATTTAATTTATATATGTTGTTGTTTGCTTTTTAAATTGCTTGAATTGGTTTGCAGGCGACCCATTTTTACCCATCTAAAGTAGGCATGAATACGACGTGTCTACTTTGTAGATTAAGTAGGTTGTCCTAACACGACCCAAAACTTGCCTATGCCTAATACTAATGTGTTTATCTTTGTGTCAATCCCGGGTCGTGTGTCATGTTATTTCTAGAATTTTGGTTAAGTGTTTATCTTTGTGTCAATCTCGGGTCGTGTTTCATGTCCATATTTAAAATATTAGACGATAACACGTACACATAGTTGTTAAGATCTCGATCCTGATCTTAGGATCTTATGATTTTACGATAAGATCTTAAGATCTAACCTGATCCGATCTTAGTTTTTCAAACCACAAACTAAAAAAACTACAAAGTTATGGATTATGTTTTATAGAATTTATAAAGAAAATGTTAATATTTTTAAACATTTCATATTCATAACTTATGACAACATTTTCATGAAACATGCATATAATTTTGTTTTTATTACATGTAATAATTTGTAGATTTGAATAATATTAAAAATGCTATTAAGAATATGATATTATAGTAGGATCTTAGGATCCCGATCCGATCTTACGATTATGATCTTGCAAAAACGAGAACGATCCTGAGTAGGATCCCAATCTTGAAAACTTTGCCCGTGCTTATTGACAAGACTTTATTGCAGCAAATAATTATAGTTGAGATTTTTTGGTTAAGAGTTTCGTGTAACGTCTAAGCATGTAACTTAAAATAATCAAAATTAAATTAAAAACTGTTGTAACGTACGATAATTCTACTGAAAATGAAACATGACAATAGTTGTCCAAAAAACACTACGTGACACATGTCACCCTTTGATGCAAGCTGCCCAATTGTACGAGTTGCCCTGGTCAAATATCATAACTTTTTCAGATCGAGGCGGATAAGCAAACGCATTGGGCAACTGGATCGGAGCATTGTAATAATCATCCCTTTTTTAAATGATGGTTTGTATAAAAACAAGTGAAACATTTTTATGTGCTAAATTATAAAACAAAATTTAAATTAAATTTTTAAAAAGCATTTTAGGTATAACACATTACTAATTTTTAAGTTTTAAAAAATTTTAATTAAAATTATTCACCATATTTATTATTTTTTTATGCGGTGTTGTTTCAAATTTTAGAACAATGTTATTTTAATTTGATTTTTCAAGATTCACAAAAAAAACTTGTTCCCCTTAAAAATAAAATAAATTTTACGAATTCCCACCCCACCCCGCCAATTGATTTCACATTCTCAAACCGTATTTCACATTCTTAAGCCATATGCCCATGCCCCCATTTCTCTCGTAACCTCCTCCAAGTACTCAATTTGTTTTATCTTCACCTTGAGTTAAAAATAAAAAACCCATAATAATCCAGTGGAAGAAAACTGAATTGACGATTTAAGGATTTAATATAACTATTGGGTATACTGGTATGTGTATTTACAATGATTGTCTTTGATTATCTACACACTTCATGTCATAATATATTATTATTATTTCTTTTAAATATATGCATATTGATTGAAATTATTATTTGGGTCATATGCAATTTTGTTTGCAGAACATAACAAGGACATGACAACAAAGATCCCGGACCATTTCGAGCCATATACAATCGACATTTATAGAAGGGTGTCATCTTATTTTTCATATGATGCAAACTACTGTCCAATGACGTAAAGGTACGAGTTCCGGAAGTCATTTTATGTTTCTGACCAACATCGATGAATAATTTTTAAGCATTTGGTTGCAATTTATTGCATTCTACATGAGTTCAGTTGATATGTTGAGTTCATTTTATATAATTTTTAAGCGTTTGGTTGCAATTTATTGGATTCATTTCGTTTCCATTCTTTTATATAATTTGTTCATTTTGGTAAACTACTAACAAATTAATTTATACAATGTTTTTTGTACTAATTTTCAGAGGAACAATATCTTATGGACATTATCAATAGCAGAACCACACTAGTTGCATTTCACATTTAGAGATCTTTATGCATCCTGTAAGCGTCGTTCAATTTCTTTGATCTCTTTACTTTTATTTTCATATCATTTATTTCTTGATTAGTACATTTTAATGTTTTACACATGTATTATGTGCATGTAGATCCGTCAACGTTTGACATCATACAACATATATACACAAAACTGAGTAGAAGCGTAGAAAATTAGCGCCACAACAAGGTACAAGGAGAAGAGAGGATGCAAAGCTGCTTCACACACATATGGAGAAGCAAGATACACAAAATTTGAGGGTGAAGGTTCATTAACTTGTACGAAATGGTCGATCTCATATTATTTGTAATTTGATCAATTAACACCTCTAGAATTCATATTTGAATCACTTAATTTTTACTAGCATTATGTTGTATTTCTAAAGTCTTAGTGTATAATGTGATTTTTATATTTGTAGCAGTTTGATAGGTATATTCATCTAAATCATGTAAATTTTATCAACGAATTTTTGCATGTTATTGTGTAAACATTTTGCCATCTATTACCAGAAAAATCAAACCTGATTAGTTTAAGCATTCCATTCACCCATGATTGTTACACATGATTGTATGTGTGGGCAATTTATCATGGATTATTGTGGACAAACAAAATATTTCTCATTAATTTACACACGATTATCTTCGTAGGGAATTATACCCATGGATTAGCCATGACTATAATTTATGGGTATTTTCATGGTATCTTACGAAAACCCACAAAAGGTTTACCCACGCGCTAAACATAATCACCCATTGAAAGACTCCTGAGTAAATTTACCCACCGCTTGAAAATATGGTGGGTATAAAATTAGCATAGGAGGTTTTACCCATTCATATAGGTTTGTGGGTCATCCGTGGGTATTGGCCAATTACCCACAATATTATGTCGTTTACCCACAAATTTGGTCCGTGGGTAATTGACTGGATTCTTGTAGTGTATAGTGCACCAAACTTCTACAGTGCCTAAACGTTATATCAAAGTAGACCTTATGAACAAACATGGAGGCCCAAAACTTAAACCAAAACAAACAAGCCTAAAACTAAAACTTAAGAAAAGCCCAAAACACTAGGTGACTATGTTATTAGGAAAAAAAAAGAAAAAGAAAAATAAACCCTATACTTATCCAAACATTGTTCTATGCATAAAAAAAAACACCCATGCGTCAACGCACGGGCTCAACGGCTCGTTAATTATATGTAACAAACTTCATTGATGTTTTGTTAGACTTTTAATTTTGAACTTGCTTCCTTAATTATCTTCAAATTTTTAAAATTTGAATATCATTTCATCCCCAAAACTCATATATAAATTGTTATATCATATGCATATACATCACATATCTCCTCCTTCTCTATCTTATTTGGTTAAACAGTAAGGTAATTTTGTCTTCGACTAAACATGCAAATGTGAATCTTGATAATGTTATTTGAGATTAATATCATTTATATGGTGTAATTCTAATCATTGATGAATGTTTATTTGTTTAGATAAAGCAATGGAATAGAATATCACTCAGTTATGCGACATTGATCCAATGTTGGATGATGTTAAAATATTGGCTCACTGCATTAGTATCTGGAAGTCCCACCCTGCAGGATAGCCCAATGAAGTTTGGAGCTTAAACATGGTTTTTCAAGATCCACTGGTAGTTTCATACACGCTTTCTAATCTTTTCAATATTGTTTTCTTAATAATTAATTTACATAATCAAAATATATTTCATGGGAATCGTGTCCAAGCAACAGTTAAGAAAAAGGAATATCTTAATAAGTTTCAACTGTTGATTGATGAAGGATCCTATTATCGTATTGGTAACTTTGGCGTTGATGAAAATGGAGGGAAGTTTCCATTTTTGAATCATCGATTCAAAATTGCTTTCTTTAAAAACACTTCTGTGACAAGGGTAGCCAGCTTTGACAACAACAATCGTGGATTTAAGTTTGAACCATTCCCAAACTTTACCTCTAAATAATTTAAAGAAAGTGATGTTATTATTTATCATAATCATTTTTAAGCCGATATATATAGATATCCATACTTCCATATAATATGTGTTATGTTTCAGGTTGTATTAAGGCATCTAACAATAAAGTTTCAGAATACGCCGTATTGAGGCATCTGACAATTAAGTTTCAAAATAATAAAAAAAAAAAATTAAAATCAAATTCAAAAATTTTCCAGGTTGTATGAATACGCCGTATAGTAACTTGGGGACTCGAACAAAATTGAAATAATAATATGGGTTGTCTCCCAGCAAGCACTTTTGTTTATTGCAGAATGTTTAAGTTAGACTCTCTTCAACTCCTAGTCCATCTCATGCATGCTCACATGTCCAAGCGCGAGCCTTTCAACAATCTTCTCGTCCCTAATGTATTTGGGTCCCAAATTCAAGATACCCTTGAAAATCTTGCATCTTTTGATAAAGGGTGCCTTTTTCCGTCCAATATTTCTCGTGCATTAACTCGAAGTAATGGCCTTTGAAAGGTGTTTAAATCTTGGGTGCGAATAGGTCATTTGGTAAGTAACACTATCATTACCGTTATGAAGGGTAATCAATCCATCGAACCTTTTTACTTCCAAACTAGAAACCCTACAAAATGGCTTTTCGAGTATAACATCATCCATCTCTTCATCACGGTAAGCATCCATATTCTCCACAATAGCAAAATCTGTAACAATCGAAAAATTTCCAACAAAAATAGGCACATTTATAAAAGCTCCTACTACATTTTTCCCTTTATAGTGAACTTTCTCTTCCATTATTTAATTATAAAAATTTTTATACATCACATTTATTGAAAGAATAGGAAAAAAGTTAGCATTAACATGTTTGTATTCTATCATGCATGAAAACTATAAACTATAAGCACAATCAACATGGATCTTCCTATCATACTATCTCCTCCTTCATATCATCTTGCCTAGTTTTTTCTATGTTTTCCTTAGGTCCGTCAATAATTTCTCCTTCCTCAATCTCGGGATCTAAGTCCTCCATCTCATGGTCATTAAGCATTGATGGTTCGTTCAAGGAATCCTATCACACAAACAGATTTAGTGTTGTTACAAATTGAAGTATCACTCTTAAAGACTGCTTTTTCATTCCCTACTCTTAAAGTAATTTTCTTTTTAAAAACATCACTTTTTACCTAAGTTGTAGACAAGAATGGTCTTCCTATGATCAATGGAATTTGTACATCCTTGGGAATCTCAAGAATAAAAAAGTTTACGGGAAAGACAAATCTATCAATTTTTACAAACAAACTTTCTACTATTCCCTCGGGACGTTTAACAGTTTTATCAGCCAATTCTATAATTAAACCTATAGGAGCTAATTCACCTAATCCTAACTTAATGAAAGTTAAGTAAGGAATCACACTAACACTTGCTCTTAAGTCAGCTAAGGTTGGATTATAAGTAATGTTACCAATACAACAAAGTAAAGTAAACTCACTGGGTCTTTTTCTTTTAGAGGTAGAGCATCATTTAAAATTGCTGAGGCACATTCATTGTTGCTTTGATCTCATCCTCAATCCTTGACTTCTCCTTCAACAACTTCTTTAAAGTGAGGGCAGATTCAGGTGCATCTTTCAGAGTCTCCATAATTGGCACGTTGATCTTCAGTTTCCTCAAATCACCCAAGGATTTCTTATCAGCACTACTATTCTTTCTCAATCGTCCACCAAAAGGAATTGATGGGTAATTTGTTACTCTAGCTGCCTATTTATACTGCAAAACTTTAGGAAGAAAACTAAAGGAATCATTAGAATCATAAATAAAACAAGAATTGGAAATTGGCTCCTTAGAGGTTGTGATCGATTTAACATGATCATGTGGGTTTATTTCAGTCGAGCTAACAATGGTCATATTAGATTTTTCATCTTTGGCGATTTGAGAAACTCAAAATTCTGTACCATGGTTCCCAACCTGGTAAACAATTATGATCACATTTGTTTTGAAAACTCTTACGTTGATTCCTCGCAGTTGTAAAGATACTTCGTTTGATGAAACTCGCCTCGAGATTTATTCGATTGTTTGAAATGTTCGCGATGTATTCCTTAATGAACTACCAAGATTACCATCTGAATGTGAAGTTGTTTTGATCTGGTTATGAAAAATTGTTTAGTCACGACTCGAGGTAGAATGTGATTGCAATAAAGGCATGTGTATATGATTCATGTATTATGACGTCTAGCCAACGTGATAATAGTTACATCATATAAATTGAACTTATTGGGATCATAGGATGTCTTGAGAAGTTCCTGAGAACAATAAGTTATTTGAGTCAGAATTCTATCCGTATAAGAGCGACATTTTGTCTAATTCTGAAACTCTGTATTGGACGACATTAGTTGAATGTAAAGAATTGGAGGACCAACTTCTAGGAAGTGGTTTATCCGTCCGAGTGTGTTTCCGTGGTGTACTCCAATTTTTGTTCGTGAAGAAAAATGATGATAGTATGAGATTGTGTACTGATTTCCAGAAGCTAAATCATATTATGGTTAGAACCGTTATCCGTTACCTCGAATCGAAGATTTGGCTAATCAATTTCTGGGTGTGAATTTTCTCAACGATTGAATTAAGATCTGATTACCTTCAGTTACGTGCAAGATGTCCTAGAATTGCTTTTCGTATCCATTATGTTCTTCATGAGTATTAATGATGCCAATTGTATTGGTGATAATATCAAATTAACCTGATATTTTATATATCAAATTCCCATGTTTATGGCCTCATAGTATCAATAGTATACTTAATCCGTTAATATGTACATTTCTGGATAAATGAGGCATTGGAGCGGAAATGATACGAGAAAAGGCCAACAAGTGCAATAATGTGTTCTGAAGAATAGTTACGGCGTAGCTTAGTCATTGAGGTTACGCCGTAAATATCCAAGGAGTCAGCCTTATTCATGAACTATGAAAGTTACGCCGTAACTAGTGAGTTGTGTTACGACGTAAATATTACACAGATTGTGATTGATGAGATTGAAGAGATTACGGCGTAACCATTAGGAAGATTACGCCGTAATTGATAAATGTGAAGGTTATAATGTAATTTGGTAATTTAGTTACGCTGTAGAGAAATTTTAGGAGTGGATAAGTACACGCTGATGATGAATTATGGCGTCACTTGGTGATTTAGTTATGCTGTAATTAATGACTTGGGCGCAAAGGTATTGAAGTCCAGGGGCTGAAAGTGACAAGATTGACATTATGGTTGATTTATTTTGAGGACTTGAAGTAATAATGGGAAGAACGATGAGGGGTCAAAAGCGCATAATTCATTTGAAGTTTAAAATGCATAAGGATCAAAAGTAAAATGGAAAAGATTCTTAGGGGCTAAATCTGTAAAAACCATTGAAGTTTGAAAGTATTAAACACATTTATGTGTTTATTTCCTACGGTGGAAAATGATAAAGTGGCACAAGGACTAACGCTGAAATAAGGAGCAATCTCAGGGGGAAAACATGGACAATGCCAAAGTTTTATTTTATTATATAAACAACTCATATTCAATACGTAGGGGGTATCTTTTTAGGTTTTGTTTTCTTCTGTTTGAGGCTACTGCCGTACGAAAGGAAAAGAATGAAGACAAAAAGAGCAGTAGGTAGCACAGGTTTTTGTGGGACAAACCCTTCGGGGTTTTGCCCCGGTACTCAACTAGGGGATAAGGGGCATTTATTTAGCACGATATTTAAACTTATCTCGACATTCAATATTTAATTCAGTTTCATTATTTGTCATTATAATTTTGATTCTACTTTGATTGTTGATGCCTTGGTACCTATTGTGTTTTATTTATTTGTTCCTGTCTTTTAATTAATTAATTAATTATTCATACCTTTTAACTAATTGATTATTGGGTGATTAATTGTTTGACTTTTATTATTGGTTTATTTATTGCTTTATATGTATGCATGCTTAGTTTATTCATAGACCCTCTAGCTTTGGTAGTTTTGAAGGGCAGCAGTACTTATGAAGCTAGGAGAATTGACCATAGGACCCTTGAAGCGTAGGTTGCGTGGGTTGGTAAGAATTGACTATAGGACTACCAAACCCCTTTTGTGCGAATGAACCAAAGGATCACCTACCGATGTTGGATAAGCTTAAGAAGTTAGGGATGTGTGGTCTAAGATCCGAGAGGCCGGATCACACATTAGAATAGGTCTAGTATGTAGTGGTACTTAATGACTCAACATAGCCTACCGGCGATCTCCGCCAATCACAAAAAGTCAGTCCTTTGATATCGGAGTAGGATTCTATGGGAAATAGGCTAGACGAATTTACCATAGGAGTCTAGTGAATTTTACCCCCATATATTGTGATAGTAGACACAGTATAAGAATTTGATCATAACAATTATCATTCCCATTAGCTGTTTGCCAGAAAACCATGCCTATTGATCATATTCAAGTATCCTCAATTTACTTTCTCTATTTTATTATTTTATTAGTTTAATTAATACTCAGCTCAAAACCCCTTTTATAACGTGACATAGACTTAAGTTAGAATCTACTCACACATAGCTCTTGGGACGACCTCGGTTTTACCAAATACTACACTACACACGACCGGGTACACTGCCCGTGAATGCATAAGGTATACCATAGGTAGACGAGACTTAATATAAATTTAAAACCTGGTCAGAAAACCTGCATCAATTGGCTACTGCTCCGACTGTTCCTATTGACTTAATAAATCATGTCTTTCATGAATACTTGGATAATTTGTTATAGTATGACATATTGTTATATTCAAAGACGAAAGAGAAACACGAGGATTATCTTCGTAATTTGTGTTGAACTTTCTACGTCAGAAGAAGCTCTATGTAATATTCTCGAAGAGTTAATTTTGGTTGGGGTGAAGAATGAGAAGATAATTTTGTAAGGCTGAAAAGAGAATTGTTTCTACTCAAGAATGAGGCTTAGTTATGTCCTTATGCAACACGAGAAGATTATCAGTTATGCATCAATACATCTAGAACCGTAGGAAGTGAATTATTTGGCGCATGACATGGGAGTGATTTGTGACAGACATGAAGAAGCTCAGGGGCAAGACGGTGGAATATGATCTATATTAGAAGACTGAAGGAAGCGGTTTTGATTTAAGCGCATAGTTTTATTTTCTCTATTCATCTTAGTTGTACTATTATGTATAGAGACTTGCAGCAGAAATTTTGATGGAATGGTATGAAAGCGGTTGTGATTACATTGGTGGCGAAGTGTCTAGCGTATCAATAGGTTAAGACTTAGCATCAGCGTTCAAGTGGATTTCTTTAGCCTTTGGACGTTCTTATGTGGAAGTGGCATTAAACCTTCATGGAATTTGTAGTGAGATTTTCGCGCACATTTAGGAAGGACAATATGAATTAGGTTGTAATGGATCGTTTGACTAGGTCGGCTCACTTTAGAAGATTGGCAGAGATTTCTTTCGGCAGAAGATTATCCAAGCTACATGGCGCACCTGCAGTGATCGTGTCATAAATTCGCGTTTTGCTTCACATTCCAGAAAGAGTTACAGAAGACTATGGGAATTAGACTCAGGTTTTTAGTATGACTTCTCACCTTCATACGGATGGACAGACAGAACAACTATTCAAACGTGAAAGATGTGTTGAGCAAGAAATTTGACAAGTGCTGGGTCTGGATGTATTTGTTCACTAAGATAGATGGCATGCAAGTGACAAGGATTTTCTTTCAGAGTTCTGTATGAACGGAGATGTAGAACACCTTTTGGTTAAATTATGTCGGGGAGCTGTTTACTAAAGGTCCGGAGTTGATTACGGTGACTAATGGATTAGTTATCATTATGGAAGAGGAACTTTGGCATTTTAAACCGGGAATTTGTGTGCTCCGTATGGTGTTCCCGTACAGAAGTGTTGGACGTTTTGGCATATAGGGAAGATTTGGTTCGTGATACGTTAGTCCTTAGATTCGTTCTTATTCATACTATTTGCCTACCTATTCCATTATGCTTTCTGATACGTTGTGATACTCCGATATGTGCTTAGTTGATCGTTTGTACGAATATGTTACCCATCTCTTTATGAAACTCTTGATATGTTTGATAATTTGATATGTGCTTCTCTGATCATTAGTAAGTTCCCTTAGTCCGTTCAGAATCTGGATAGAGTTGATAAAATTTTCCTACCCTTTAGCACTACCTTCGTATTTGCCTCGTGTGTATATGTGTCTCATATACCTCTTTGTGAGATTACAACTATCATTTGTTACGTATTTGTTTCTTATCCGTTGGATCAGATGTGTTATGATTCGTGTTCTATTGGAGAGCCTGGAGCTATCCTAGTTTGTCAGGATCGAGTCATGAGAAATAAAACTATTCCATTTGTGAAGATTCTTTTGGAAGAAACTCTCCAAGGAGGAGGCTACTTATTGTAATTTCTTTTCATGATTTGGTACACCTCCATCTAACTGTTGCGACTTCAATTTCGAGGACAAAATTTTCTATTTAGGGGGGAGGAATTATAATAACTTGAAAATTCGAAATGACATTTGAATGTGTTGATACAAATAATACGTAAAGTCTATGAACCTTTAACACCTACGTTATAAAAATCAACACAACCTTGTACACAAGTAAATTTCACACGATTCTATGGGTTCTATAGGGTCCGATTTATATTTAATCTTGTACACAGCCTTACACCTTTGAAGATAAGATCATAATTTGAAAAATTGGAAGAACTAGTCATCCCATACACTCCCATATACTCGGCATTTCTTCCTTCTTATCCCACATTTATAACAAACCGTATACCATTTCTCCACACACACACACACTCAAAAACCCTAAAAACCTACTCGGTTGCTTATTTATTTCTCCAAGAAAATCAAGTGGTACGAAGGCTGGCAGGGTGGTAGTTAGTCCTTAGTGTTCTAGCCATGTTGGAAATTGACTTCGTGGGGTATTCAAGCATGTTGTGGATCATATGTGGTGGTTTTGTTTCGGAAGGGTTTTAGGTCTTGGGTTCTTATGTTCTCGTTTTGTTTCTAAATCCGATCCAAGGTATTTCAATCACCTATTGTCTCTAAATCTCTTCGATACCAATGTATATAAATACGACAAGATGTGAAAAACATAATCTTTGTTTTGTTAATAACATGACTATGCGAATGGACATAGATGTATACATTTAATTTGATTTAGAACGTATAATATGAAACATAAAGTTCGACTAGTGTTTCTGTTTTGAACCATATGTATCAGATTTAATACAAGCTCTAAGTAGACCCAAAGTACTCATTAATGTGTGACATAAAACCTAGAAATAAACTTGGGTTAATGGAAATGGTGCATGCCTATTTGTTTTCATGAATAAGAGTTTGGTTTTCGTGTGAATTATATGTTGATTAAGGAGGGTATAACGTGAATACTTTTTCATTTGAACGTAGGTAAACATGATCTATTTGTTTAGTTAAATGAGAGTATACGAATGGAAATATGCTACATAAAATCATAAAACATAGTCGCTTATATGACCTTTTTGTGTCGTGAATGGTGGACTATTTTGATGTTTGTTTCAGCCCTTATTGAAAATAAAAATCAGTACTTGGTCATTAATCAGACATTAATTATGAGCTACTAAATTTGGAAAAACCCTTGACATTTATTAGAGGTCGATTAGGGTTTATAAGGGTTTAGGGAGTTGTTTTCTGTCACAATGGTATGCTGTCCAGAAATTTGGGTCAATTGAACAAGATCTATATTGATAATACCAAGGTGTTTTGATAAGGATTTATTTGATACACTTTTAAGGGGTCATTTAAGCCTTACATCGTAAATATATGATCAAATATTGCCTCAAATCGTTTCATTTCTCATTTTAGGTACTTGAGACGTTAATTCTGGAAAATGTAGCATTTTGGACGTTTTTGGACTCAAAAGTGAAGAAAACGACAAAGTCATGAAAACAAGTCAGGAAACTACACCTAACGGCGTCACGCCTTAAACGGTGACGCCGTCACTTGAAGATTCAAGAGGTGGAAAATATTACATTTGACGCTCCAGTGAACTTTTAATGATATTACACCTGATGGCGTCAGGTGTTATTGAAGTTAGGCCGTCTGGTACAAAATTAACAAGAGATGGCCTAGAAGAGATTTGAACGTGACGACGTCAGAAAGCTTAATTGCGCATCAAGAAACCCTAATGACGGCGAGTTGACGGAGTCAGAACTTAATGACATCAAATAAGTACATATTATTGTCATCATTTATCCTATTTATTTTACATGTTTTATATTATTATCTATGAGAATCGATACTTAATTATTTACTTTAGTAACTCTCAGGTAAAAACAAGCAATTTGTAAAAGTTAGTGATTTTGGACGAAATATGAAGCTAAATGATCAAGATTGGAAGAGTATACTAAACGAGGATTTAAAGACCATTGCTTGACTTTAAAGAATGCGCTGCATCTAATTTATTTGATGCGCCGCATATGAAACTTTTGGTCAACTGATACGTGGGGATCGCACCCTCACAACAGGTTTTACCTCTCAAGGGATCTCGAGAAGCTTACAACCCCCATCAGGCAGTGTACCTGATCGTTGTAGTATAGTATAGTGACAAGTACCGGGGGATTGATCGTTGAACTCAGGAATAGTGTCGCTAGGATTATAAAGCATACTAAACTAGGTCTAGAGGTGAGGGATGATTCTTTTGTATTTTTATATTTTTATAAAAACAGGTAAAATCTCGGGTTTTGAAGGAGTGGGCGAAATTAGTTGCTAGCCAACTAACCCAATTAATCTAAAGATGCAATCAAAATAAAATAATAGAAATGAAAATAAAGCTAATTATACTAATGTGGTGGAAACAATGATGAGGAAAGTTGTGTTTACTTAGGTTTCATTACTCCCTAGATATCGTTTACAGGTTGATAGCTTGTTACAATTGCATGGATGACGGGTCATATTCCTTAATACTAGTCGTAGGGCCGTGTACAATATTCCCTAACTCTATAGGATCCTACTTCACTCCTATGTCGAGCCGTTAGAAGCTCCTAACATAGGATCATTAGAATTCTCCTACGCATTAAATACAACCATAAATCGTAGTACACCTCCGATCATGTTTCTTAAGATGTTAAAGCAAGTTACCAATGGAAGTCTGCCAGTTTTCTTAAACCTAACATCGAATACAATCATCCGTAACAATTATAAACAAACAATTAACCCATAATTAACATCTAGGTTTCACTACATCTAAGCAAACACAATAAAAATCTAGCCTAGCATGTTAAATAAAAGACAAGCGTAAGATATAATCAAACAACACATAGACATATTGAATGATTTGAAAGGATACTTATCTTTAATTGAATATGAAAGAATTAAGGGGTTGAAACCCTTGAAAAAGTGATAAAATTCGAACTAGGGTTTATTCCCTCAAAGTTGCACCACAATGAATGAAATTTGGAAAACTATATATAGATTACACATTGTGATGGCGTCATGTGTTAACCTGTGACGCCGTCAACTTGCTGCCATGATAAATCGTATTGCCTAGATCTGTTTGTGACGCCGTTATGTAGGATTTTACTCTGGGCCGTCACTAAGGTTTGGACCCTGACGGCCTTGGGTGACGCCGTTAGGTCCATGGCTTGAAAACTCTCTGGATCGTCATGTGTATTTTCCACTTCCACCTCCTTTGTAACTCTTGACACCGTCATGTGGAACATCTTGACGCCGTCAGGTACTGTTCCCAGCAAGGAAAATTGAGACTTTGCCGTTTTCTTCACTTTTATGCTCCAAAAACATCCAAAATGCTTCCTTTTCCAGATTTCTCTCCAAAAGTACCTAAAATGACAAAAGGAACGATTTAGGGCAATATTTGATCAAATAATCTCAAATTCGGGCTTAAATGACCTCTTAAAAGCGGTACACTTTTCGCCTCATCATCAACGAAGAAGAACCAACTTGTTTTAGCTCAGATACGCCACATCACAGTTCTGACATACGGCGCATCACTATGCAGACTTCACCAAATACAATCCAAGATACTGAAGGACATAGGCCGCATTACATTGAAGATACGCCGCATCTGAAGACGGTGTACGAATATTCCAGAATATATTAATTTTGGACCCCACGTGAAGTTAAGTCAATGCGCCACATCTACTTAGTAGATGCGCCACATCGATCCCTCAGACAGAAACTATAAATACCCCAAGATACAGCCAGATTTCGTGTGCCATAAACCCTAGAACAAAAAGAAGGAACCCTAAGGAGAAGCATACAGACGAAAAGGCAACACAAGACACACCAAAGTGAAGATTTCATAGCAGTAAGAAGGTCCTGAATGTATTTTAACTCAATTAAGTAGTTTTGTTTTATTGTAATAGTAAGCTTTAATCCATCAGGATTGATGGGCTTGTGACCGCCATATTGCTCCCCTTAAAATTGCTTTCCCATCGATTAAATTTTATATGATCTTTTTTTGATTCTTGTTATATGTGCTTTGATAACCTCTGTGTCTAGCAGTAGCAAGCTTTGGGCCTCCATACCCTTTCTAAGATTACTTCACTAGCATTATAAGTTAGTGTAAGCCTGTAAAAAGGTTAAATAATTCTAAGACATAAGTGATCATTAAGGGTTTACTAGCCTATAGTCAAGAAGCAAAAAGAGTGAATAGTTTACGATACTCATCATATAAAACTAGCAATAAAACAAGTGACAAGCTACTTAATCATTAGTCAGTCATTAATACGTGGGAATCGCACCAGGCTTTACCTCTCAAGGGATCTTGAGAAGCTTACAACCCCCACCAGGCAGTGTACCTGATCGTTGCAGTATAGTATAGTGACAAGTACCAGGGGATTGATCGTTCAGCTAGGAATAGTGTCGCTAGGATTAGAAAACCTAAATACTAGTTCTAAAGATGAGAGATGATTATTTTTGTATTTTTATATTTTTTAGAAAGCAAGTAAAAATCTCGGGTTTGAAGGATTTGGGCGGAATTAGTTGCTAGTCAACTAACCCAATACTAAAGATGCAATCAAAATAAAATCTAGAAATGAAAATAAACTAAATTAACTAAGGTTGTGAGAAATAAGTGGAGAAAATGTGTTTACTTAGATTTCACTACTCCCTAGATATCTTTTACACGTTAATTACTTGTTATAGTTGCGTGGATGACGAATTGTATTCCTTAATACCATTCATGGGGTGGCGCACTTAATTCCCCAATCCTATGAGTGCCTACTTCACTCCTATGTCGAGCCGGCTAAGAAGCTCCTAACATGGGATCATTAGAATTTACTCATGCATTAAATACAACCAATAAAACCTAGTGCACGTCAGTTCATGTTTCCTAAGACGTTCAAGCATGTTACCATTTGGAGATCTGCCAGTTTTCTTAAGCCTAACATCGAAATCATTCATCCAATACAACCATAAACAAGTAATCAACACATAATTAACATCTAGGTTTCATTAGATCTAAGCAAACACAAGATAGATCTAGCCTAGCATGGTAGAATTAAGACAAGAACAAGATATAGACAACCAACACATAGACATATTGATTGAATTAAAAGAATACTTATCTCAATTACACATGAAAAAGATCAAGGGCTGAGAACCCTTGAAAAACCTGTAAAATTCGTACCAATTTCGTACTTAGGGTTTCTCCAAAACTTCTCTCTTTTTAATGTGAAAATTAGAAAACTATATATAGGAAATAGGGTCTGACGGCGTCAAGAACAAATTTGTGACGCCGTCATCTCGCCGCCAAAATACTTCTCGGACTGCCTTGATCAACTTTTGACGCCGTCATGTGTTATGTGTTTCCAGGCCGTCATGCATTTTACTCTTGACGCCCTAACTTGTGACGCCTTCAATTCTGTACTGGGTCGTCATGGAAATTACTCTTGACGCCGTCAGAAATTCCTTCGTGACACCGTCACCTACTGTTCCCAGCAAGGAAAATTAAGACTTTGGCGTTTTCTTCACTTTTATGCTCTAAAAACGTCCGAATTGCTTCCTTTTCCAGATTTCTCTCCCAAAGTACCTAAAATCACAAAAGGAACGATTTAGGGCAATATTTGATCAAATAAATTCAATTCCGAGCTTAAATGACCCCCTAAAAGTGGTTCATTTTTCGCCTCATCAGTCATTCTATCTGTTTATGTGTTGGATCGATATACTCTGACCAAACTACTTTGTAGCTTGTAAAGTTTAACAATATTGAGTATACTCAACACTATTAATAATAAAACACTGTATTGACCTTGAAAGTATGCAGAATCTACTAACACAAAGCTTAAGAAGAACTTTTATATTAAACCAAACTTGAACCTGCTTAATTACACAGATTCACTAACAATCCCTAACTTGACTAATATCGACTTCTCTAACTTGTATTTTTAATAGGTAAAACTCATTACGACTAATACCTCTTAAGGCTCCTTTTATAGACACAAGGATATCCTTAAGTCGGTTTACAATACTTGAACGATAAGTAATTATCCCTAACTAATTCTAGAATATTCATACAATATTACATAATAATCCTTTAATAAATATTGCACTTAAGTCGTTATTCTCTTCGAAGTACTTTGAATAATCTTCAATATGTAGCAGTACTTTGACCATGTTTGACTTTGATCTTTAAGCAGCACTTTGACACAGCAGTACTTTGAAATACAGAAGTACCTTGATCTTTATATCCCAACAATCCTCCCCTAACTTGAACTCCATGGTATGCGTTAATTCACATACCATTTCATGGCCAAATACCGATCCAATTAGACTATTTTGCTAACCAAATGCCAAAGAAATATGTGTTTTTATGTTGTGAATATGTAGGTACGGATTTTATCACAAAAAGTCAAATAATCAAGCAAATACCGGAAAAATGGGCACGAGAGTGGGAGATGGTCAAAAAGTCAAAGCTGGGATTCAAAAGTCAACTTCAGTCCTTCATATATTCAAGATTGGCAGAATTAGTCCCTGAATTATATTTTGAGAAAGTGACAGAATCAGTCCTTGAAGTATTGGCAAATTAGAAAATTAGTCCTTGGATTCTAAATACATCAAATCTGAAATCGAATACAAGTCCTAGTCCAAGTCCATTTCCTAATCCAATAATCCAAAGCCCAAGTTATAAACCAAGCCCAAATCCATGGTCAAAACCCATACCCAGGGTCAATGGTCAAAAGCAGGGTCAAACTACTAATAAAAATACCCAACCGTACCTTTTACCCCCAAATTCCCTCCAAACCCAGAATCCCTTAACCCCCATGAACCCTAGCTTACCAACCAGGGTCAATTGATCACACCACACCAATTAACCATCAATTAACCTATCATTGGTACTTCTAGAAGGTCTCACGTGTTTGTGCACATGTCAGAGAGAAGTATTTGAGCTACAAGGGACACTTGGATACTCACCATTGGACAAGTCGCGTCATTGGATTCCGCTTCTAGATGCTCTGACAAGGACAAAGATTATGCACACGAATGGGACAGGTGTCAGAGTTGGAATGGGCAAGACACGTCTAAATCCTGATCCAAGGGCTATTGATTGATCAAAGAAACACAAAACGTATCCAAGGTTGATAAGATGGACTGAAGAAGCACAAGAGAGGTGTGGATCGCCAACCTGGCATTTAGACCCCAACCCCTTCACCTCAGTTATAAATAGGTCTCATTTTAGCTTATTTTCTATGTAGTATTGTAGGTAATAAAACTCTGTCGAATTTTCTTTTGAATGTATTTTAGTATAGTCAATGTAATTTTTACTTGAAATTTTTAATAGAAGTGCTTATTTTCAATAATACTCAGCTTATTGTTCATCTTAACTTTGCTTATTCTGTTTCAATATCTTCTTATTCTGCTTATTCTAGTGATATTCAGCTTAAATCAGTTACTCTTATCTAGTTTTTATAAATCATTTACAGAAAATAAATAAATAAATAAATAAATAAAAATCAAAAAAATATAAAATTATAAAAATATGTTTACATGTTTAATAGTAAAGCTTCCAGTAGAGCTTATTTTGCTTTTATACACTCCATTTGAGCTTTATAGCTTCTAGTGGAGTTGTTTGAGTCATCAGTCAATGAAAAAAGTCAAAAGAGAATTGAACTGTGATCCTGTGGTGTTAATTGGATAAGCTTGGACAGACCTGGAAGGTCCTGCCTATCCTAAAGATAGACAAGCTCAGTGAGCTCCCTCTGTTCTGCTGAGGGAGAGGATTTGGTAATTCTGATTTGTAGTTTTCAATTTATAGTATCTATTTATTGAGATCTGAGATTGTTCATTCAATCTGTTCAATATTTGAAATTGTTGTGTTGTTATAGTTTTAGTTTTGTAGTTTAACTTGTTTGAGATAGTAGTATTACTGTTTGATTTAAATTGGTTGTAACTGTGGTGTATTTTTGCTTAGTAGATCTGTTGTGCTAGTGGTAATTTCATATCTGTCACATTGAATATCTGTAAGGTAGCATATTGGTTTTTTTTTTGGGTAAAGGGGAGTAATCCTGCACCCTGGTAAATATATTAAAACCAAAACGTTTAAGTACAAATGGAATGTGGCTGAAGTACCACATTAACCTCAAGCTAAAACAGCTTGATAAACAAACTAACCTAGAGCTTATGACAAGCCAAAAGCTCTTGACAACTCTAGAATCAAAAAGAACCTAGAACAAGAAACAGAAACTAATCAAGCTAACCAGCAGCATCCGTGAAAGATGAACTTCCACCTTTTGCAAAGTTAGGGAATAAATTAGCTGATTCATCATACATGTTATCCACACAATCATCATCACCATCTTCTTCAGTAGCTAGAGCATCATAAGGATTGGATGTAGACACTTCACCGCCCTTAGAGGAGGGACCTTTAGACTTCAACTTAGATGACGAAGTAGGCACATTATTAGTAGCTCCCTTCTTGGGTTCACTAGGAGCCTTCTTAGGCTCATACCTGACAGTCTGCTTAATAGACGTACCAAACTGACTCCCTAAACCAGACTGGCCTTTACCTTTTTTCTTCTTACGACTCACCTTTTGGAAACCATCATTAGCATGCATAGCAGCAGGAGGAACCACATTATGAGTAGTAACAACCGGAGGAGTAATCTCTTTTTTAGGAGAATTCTCATGGGTATGCCTAAAAATCTTACATGAAGTGCACCTAGGAGGCCTCCATTCATATTCAACTCGGATAGATTCATTAGAAAACCCATCCCCTGTAAGAGAGGGGACACCAATAGTGATAACATCCACGAGCTCAGCTTCTGAACCCACTTCAATCAAACACCGAGCAAAACTGCATCTACCCCAAGAATCCTTACACATAGAGCTTGTGTACGAATCCAACATAATAGGTTTGCCAAGAAATGAAGCAATCAAGTTAATACCCTCATTTTCAAAAACTTGGATAGGCACATCATGCAGTTTAACCCATATCGGAATGCGAGTCAGCTCTTCCTTACATACGCTAGTACCAATAGACCATTTCTTAAGGATGATTGGAGAGTTACGAATCATCCAAGGACCATCTTCCAGAAGAGATTCTAAACCAGCTTGATTATCAAATTTAAAAAAGAAGAAACCTTTAGCATTCATCATTATCTTTTTCAAACCATACTTAGCCCAATTGTTTCTAACAAAGTAATCAACCACCAGAAATGCCATTCTCTTCCCAATAAAGTAGCCATATAAAGTGTGCTCAAGGCGTGCACTAACCTTTTCTATTACTCTACGTGGAATAGTCACGTTAACTCCTTCACATACATCCTCATCAACCAAAGGACCAGACGGAGCGGCTTTAAAAGCCGCCCACAAACCATCGACAACATCCTGAACCCTCTGAACAGCATCCTCATCCAAAGTATCCCACACCGTATAGTTACCAGCTCCCACAGCTTTAACAAAAGCATCGATATCCTCTGGAGTTTTAAGAGATACTCCAAACAAAGTTTCAATAAAATCATGCTTACTCTTACGAGAGGACTCCACATCTGAATCATGTGAACAACCAGAACCATGTGGAATCGGCTCCACACTAATCTCATGATTAGTTGCCTTAATATTCAACTCCGCACCCAATGAATCATTAGTCTTCTCCACCGGTTCATCGTCAACAACATTCCTATTAGCTTTCTTATGTTTCCTCATAGCCACATACGACAACGAGTTTGTCGCTTCAACCGACTTTAAGAGTTCAGAAGCACTAAGTTCATCAACATTCAAAGAACCCGTAACCTCAGCAAGAGGTGGAAAATCATCATCCAAGGTATGCAAAGAAGCATCACTAGTTTGACCAGATTCCAAATTAGAGTTTGTTAAAACCCTAAGAGCATTACGAGGGTACTTCACACAAGAAACATAATCACCTTGCACATTCAACGACTTCAAACTATCCCCCACCTTACCAACATCGACCTTAGCAGCACCAACTTTCTCCATATCGATTCAGAAAACACGAAAACAAAGGAAACCCTAACTAGCTATTGAAAGAAAACAAACACAAGTATCCACGTCAATCTTTAATTCGATTGCCTCAACATAAGTCGAGGCATAGATTAAATACGTACCAAAACCTAACTGACTTCCATGTTATATGGAATGATCGATCAGCAAACAAACCCTAACAACTAAATAGCGATGAAACAAAAAACCCAAAAATCGAAACCCTAAATCAATCAGGTTTGAATCCAAATAAAAAAGATGTTATAAGACTGAATTAATCTAGTTAACCGTCAAAAACATAATCGTTATAAGGATTAGAACAAGATTAAGAATATTAGAGATCGAATTATGTGGAGGTTAGGGTTTTTTGAAAGAGATAGCCCATAGTATACGAGAGAGAAAGTCACGTGGTCTAAAAATAGGTAGCATATTGGTTGATCTTGTGGATTTTGGTTATCTGGTTGTGTTCATGTTAGTAATTTGTGACTGATTTGGAACTGAGTTTTAGAGATTTGTGGATTGGATAGTGATATCACTGTTTCATCTAGTGGGTAATAGTATAAGGGAGTGTTTGGTTAAGTTTGTTGCAGTGGTAGTTTAAATGTGGATTAATGGTATGCCTGCACACTTAGGTTAAATTTGAATAAAAGTTGAGTTATATAGCTTAAAATCAGAAGGAAGATATACATATAGTCAAACTTAGTTTAATCATCTTTGATTTGTTGGTAGCATTAGCATACAGTTAGTTAGTTGGTATTTGTGGTTGTAATATAGCTTAAGCTAGTTTAATTCAATTGAAAATTAGCTTAAACATCACTAGTAGGAGTAGTATTGGTTAACTAAAATTGGAATTAGTCAATTCAGAAATAGTCTAATTTAGTCAATTGTTACATTGAGTTTAGTTTAATAGGCTGCTGAACTAGTGGGATTTAGAGTATTAATTAGATGCTTCTGGTTTTATAGTTAGTTGATCTAGCTTCTCAGTTGTGTATTTGAGTTTTTGCCCCCATTAGCTGTTCATTCAGAGCTTATTAGGACAATTTTTTTGCATATGTGAACTAGCCTGTGTGAAACAGGGTACCTATTTTGATTTTAGGCCTGCAGAAGTGTTTTTGATCTTGCATCTATGATTTGTATATGCTTCTGAGTTTCAATTAAGTGAACAAGAGTTGTGTTTAATCAGCTTGACTTCTGTTGCTATCTGTGCTAATTCTACCTTATCAGTGTGCTTAATTTTGAGCTTATTGCTATATTTCTGAGCTTCTGTGGATTATTGTCATATCATTTGATATATTTTTGCATAATTGAGTTTCTTTTATCATCAAAAGGCTGTTTTAAAAGTTTCATTGAGATTGGGTTACAAGTGCTTAAAAATAAGCACTTGTGATAAGCTGTTTCATCAGAATAAGCACTTAAACTGTTCATTTAAGCTTCAAAATTTTCCTCTGAGTTCTTTTATTATTTTTGATTTTCTGGAATTTTTCCAGATTTTTCCAAGCATTTTTACTATTTTTCTTAATTTCTTTTGATTTTATTCATTTTTAAATAACAAAAATCCATAAAAATTCATATAAAGCTGTGAAAATACAAAAATATTTTTAGAAATTCTTTTATAATATTTTAGAATTTTCAGAATTTAATTTTCATTTTTCAACCTTATTTTTCTATTTTTTTTCATTTTTTAATTCTTTTAAAATTACAAAAATCAAAATAAATTCATAGAAAATAATAGAAAAGTTAAAAAAATATTTTTCTTTTTCTGGAAATTCATTTTATCAGTTTAAAATTTTTAGAAAATATTTTCAAGTTTGTAGGATCACTTTTCAATAAAAGTTGCGTTTTAAATAACACGGTTGCATTTCCGTTTTTACGATTTAGACTTTTGTGCATTAATTGCTTGTACTCTTTGCATATTTCATCTTTGATTGTGAATACTTGAAGTACTTGATTGCGATTTTTACTTTTTCACTTCTCAATTCACGGTTTCATGAATCAATATTCTTGATTCCATTCGCCTTCACTTGGATTCGACTCGGGTGATCCGTATTTTACGCGGATCATTTCGATAAAATACTACTATATACTATATAAGTTGATTTTGACACAATCAATTTTTGGCGCCGCTGCCGGGGAAGGTCGAAGTGAGTTTTTGAATATCGTATTGAAAAAATTGTGTTTTGTTAAGCCTTCCTCTACTTTGTATATATATTTCTATAAAAATTGAAAAATTCAAAACACTTTTCCTAAAGTGTTTACAAAAATACAAAAAAATTAGTAAAGTTACAGCCTCGACTCTGCCGTGGAAGGGAGGGCGTTGTAAACCAAATAAGTCTCACATATAACGAAAACGTGAAATTAGTTGTTTATCGGATTATTTCAATTACTACGACCGATTAAGCGGGAAATACGGAAGCTAAGACATTAAATTGCTAGCTGAAGAGAGATCCATTCTTCTCTCCCGTCCCGTCGCTAGTGGTTTTTGAAGGAAACGGTTTTCAATTAACGTTACGTTTTAAGAAAAGAAAAACAAAAGAAATAAAAAGTTTTTGGGATAAAAATAAAAACAAAAAGATTTTTCTTTTCTTCTTCTTCTTCCTTTTTTTGATTTTGCTTTTGGTGTATGCACACCCGCTCTTCTTTTGAGAGTCTTATATCACCTTTGTCAAACCCTGAAAGGGTAATTCGACACACACACCGTGTCTATTTCCTTAACGTTGAGGAAATGGATCCGAATAATCAACACCCTCCGGTGGGTGGTGATGAAAACCAACACATGCCGGCTCCCGATCTCCGAACGATGGAGGAGCTGTGCCAACCCACGATGCATGGTAGAGGTGGCCCGATTGCCCCTCTAAATATTGAGGCTACGGATTTTGGACTTAAGCACCACATGATACAACAAGTCCAAAATTCGTGCCAATTTCACGGATTACCGGGTGACGATGCAAATAAGTATCTCAATAAATTTTTAACCGTCACCCAAAATATGAAGCAAAACGGGGTCTCCGATGACGCTCTCCGTCTCTCTCTCTTCCCCTATTCTTTAACGCATCATTCCACCACTTGGTTTGATCGTCTCCCCAGGAACTCGATTCATACTTTCAATGAAATGGTATCTGAATTCCTGGCAAAGTATTTTCCACCATCGATGGTGACGAAGTTGAGGAACGATATTAGCAATTTTCGACAACTTCCCGATGAGTCTTTATTCGAGGTTTGGGAACGTTACAAGCTAGCCATTGATCGTTGTCCAAACCATAACATGCTTCTCGTCACAATAATTGATACGTTTTATAATGGTTTGACTTTACGACATCGGGACACGATCAATGCTGCAGCTAGTGGTACTTTCATGAAACGTTGTCCTGAGGATTGTTACGAGCTAATCGAGAATATGACGGCCCATTACAACTATTGGGATTCTTCAGCCGAGAGGAATGAGCCAATAAGATCGACTGCGACTCTAAACTCTTCTTCCTCTAATCCCGAGTTAGCCGTCATGAATAAGAAACTTGATGATTTGTCGACAGCTATGTTAAGAATGTACCAAATGATGCCGAATCAAGTCAAGAATACACAAGTTAATATGGTTAACACAGTTTGTGAAACTTATGGTGGTCCAGATTCGTATCTTGAGTGCCCAGCCTCCGGTGGTTTTGCTCAAGAGAACGTGTATGCTACAAATATGCGTGGCAACGGTTACCCACAACCTCAAGGAGACCGTAATCTCCTCAGCTATCGTTCTAGCAATTACCTTGGACCACCCGGGTTTAATCAACCAAATCAAGTGCATCAGAATAACAATGTGCAAAACCGTAATCATCAGTTTAATAACAATCAGAATCACAACCGCGGAAATAATGGTTTTCAAGGACAAAATCAGAATTTTAAACAAAATCAAAACCGGGGAAATTACCACCAAGGCCCGCCTCAAGGGAACAATTTTCAAAATAACAATCATGGAAACTTTAATCATGGAAATCAGAACAATGGAAATTTTCAAAACCGTGGGCAAAATTTCAATAATCAAAATCAAAGTGTTATTCCAAATCCATCGCCCGCGGATGAGTTGATTAAACAATTGATTCAAAGTCAACAACCTTTAATTGCTAAACAAGAGGAAACAACGAAGTTATTTGCAACTCAAATCAATGATCTTAACAAGCGTTTAAATGATCGACCCTCGGGCTCTGGAACGTTGCCAAGCAACACGATCGCTAATCCGAGGGGCGATGCAAAAGCGACCATAACAAGGAGTGGTGTTACTTATGATGGACCGACGGCTCCGACTACCTCTTCTTCTCTACCGTGAACCCGAGGTGACAACGGATACGGAAATTCCTATTAATAATGGAAGGACCGAAGATATCCAACCTCCGGTGGTCCCAACGTCTAAAGGAAAGAAAAAAATTGTTAATGATAATGAAAAGGAAACATCGGTTAAAACAAAGTTGCCATATCCGTCACGCTTAAACGAACTAAAGCACCGCGAGAAGGATAAAAACCAAATGGAAAAGTTTTATCAGATTTTTCAAGAGTTACACTTTGATATAAGTCTCGCGGATGCTATACTTTTGATGCCAAAATTTGCTTCGATGCTAAAAGGTCTTTTGAATAATAAGGAAAAGCTTTTTGAAATGTCAAAGACTCAAATGAATGAGAATTGCTCAGCGGTTCTTCTTAAAAAGCTACCCGAAAAGCTTGAAGACTCTGGCAAGTTTCTTATACCGTGCAATTTTCCGGGTGTGGTTCAATGCTTCGCCTTGGCCGATCTTGGCGCTAGCATTAACCTAATGCCATTGTCAATTTGGAAAAAGTTGTCTCTTCCTAACTTGACACCGACGCTTATGACCCTCGAGCTTGCCGATCGATCTACGTCTCGTCCAATTGGCATAGCTGAGGATATTTTTGTCAATGTTGGGAAATTCAATTTCCCAGCGGATTTTGTGGTTGTTGATTTCGATGCCGATCCACGGGTTCCTCTCATTCTCGGGAGAGGATTCCTAAGGACCGGTCATGCTTTAATTGATGTTTATGATGAGGAGATTACTTTACGTGTGGGAAATGAAGCCGTTACTTTCAATCTTAACCAAACTGCAAGATACTCCTCCGACTACGATGTTTCTTCCGTCAACCGAATCGATGTTATTGATGAAGCTACGGCGGAGTATTCTCAAGAATTTCTTGGTTTTACCGAAAATGCTTCGACTGACAATCCCACTCCTTCTTTTGAACCAATCGTCTCCGATTCTTCCCCTTCCCTCACTCCGTTTGAGGGAAGTGATCTCGCTTGGGATGAAATCAATGCTTGCCTTTCAAATGATTCAGTTTCATCGGAAATTGATAGTAATAACTTTGATCCGGAGGGGGTTATTTTACTAATTGAGAAATTGTTAAATGAAAACACGATTGTCTCTTCCCCTCCGATGGACCTAAAAATGGCAGACGTAAAAAAAGTAAAGCCGTCTATCGAGAATCCTCCGGAGCTCGAGCTCAAGGATTTGCCTCCTCATCTCGAATACGCATACTTGGAAATAAATGATAAATTACCGGTTATAATATCAAAAGGCCTTAAAGATGAGGAGAAGACACGATTCTTAGATGTGCTTCGGAAGCATAAAAGTGCGATTGCTTGGCAAATATCCGACATTAAGGGAATCGTCCCTCGATTTTGTACTCATAAGATTCTACTTGACGAAAATCACAAAGCTTCCGTCCAACAAAAACGACGGGATAATCCACAAATCCACGAAGTGATCAAAAAGGAAGTTATTAAACTCCTTGACGCTGGAATGATTTATCCGATCTCGGATAGTTCATGGGTTAGCCCGGTTCATTGTGTGCCAAAGAAGGGCGGAATCACTGTTGTGAAAAATGACGATAATGAGCTTATACCGACTCGACTTGTGACCTGATGGAGAGTTTGTATTGACTACCGCAAGTTGAATGATGCGACACGTAAAGACCATTTCCCGCTCCCTTTTATGGACCAAATGCTTGAACGTTTAGCGGGAAATGAGTTCTATTGTTTTATGGATGGCTTTTCTGGGTACTTTCAAATTCCCATTGATCCCCAGGAAAGAAAAGACCACTTTTACTTGCCCGTATGGAACGTTTGCCTATCGTAGAATGCCCTTTGGCTTATGTAACGCTCTAGGCACGTTTCAACGGTGTATGATGGCCATTTTCTCCGATATGATTGAAAAAACCATGGAAGTTTTTATGGACGACTTTTCCATCTATGGAAATTCTTTTGATTCTTGCCTTTCCCATTTGAAAAGTATGCTAATTCGGTGTGAAAACACTAATTTAGTTCTAAATTGGGAGAAGTGCCACTTCATGGTTAATGAGGGTATATTAATCGGCCATAAGATATCCAAATCTGGGATTGAGGTGGATCGTGCAAAAGTCGATGTTATTGCTAAATTACCTCATCCTACGACCGTAAAAGGAATTCGAAGTTTCCTTGGTCATGCTGGCTTTTACCGACATTTTATTCAAGACTTCTCCAAAATAGCTCGGCCTCTGACCCACCTTTTAGAGAAGGATGCTCCGTTTAACTTCACAAATGAATGCGTCGATGCATTTAATGTTTTAAAGAAGAAGTTAACGGAGGCACCAATTTTAGTTGTCCCCGATTGGAACTTACCATTTGAGCTAATGTGTTATGCAAGTGATTATGCCATTGGTGCAGTTCTGGGGCAATGTAAGAATAAGTATTTTCAACCGATACACTATGCACGTAAGACCATGAATGACGCCCAACATCACTACACAACTATCGAAAAAGAGATGTTAGCGGTTGTCTATGCTTTTGAAAAATTTAGACCTTATTTGCTTTTGAAAAAGTGCATAGTGTATACGGACCACTCAGCCCTCAAATACTTAATGGCAAAGCAAGATGCTAAGCCAAGTTTAATGCGGTGGGTTCTTTTACTCCAAGAATTTGATGTCGAAATACGAGACAAGAAAGGAGCTGAGAACCTTGATGCTGATCACCTTTCACGACTTGAGAACCCCCATCAAAGTCTTCTCGAGAACAAGGAAATCACCAAAACATTTCCTCTCGAGACACTTGGGAGTGTGACTAAACTTGACCAAAGTACCCCATGGTTCACCGATTTTGCGAATTACCATGCGGGGAAATTCATTAGGAAAGGGCTGTCGTCCCAGCAAAAGAAGAAATTCTTTAAAGATGTCCAACAGTATTTTTGGGACGATCCCTATTTGTTCAAAGTCTGTGCGGATCAAGTGATCCGGCGGTGTGTTCACGGTACAGAAGCCGTTGAAATTCTTATGGCATGCAAAGTGGACCCACAGGGGGACATCATGGTGCCAACTTCACCGCAAAGAAAGTGTTCGATTCCTGCTTCTACTGGCCGATGATATATTGGGATGCCCATGAATTGGTGAAAACATGTGATTCTTGCCAACGTCAAGGGAAAATTTCTCAAAAAGATGAAATGCCGCAAAATGCGATTCAAGTTTGGGAAATTTTTGACGTTTGGGGCATCGATTTCATGGGGCCATTCCCGTCATCTAGAGGAAACAAGTACATTCTCGTGGCCGTCGATTACTTGAAGCGAAGGCGCTCCCCACCAATGACGCCCGAGTTGTTGTTAAGTTCTTAAAGAGTCTCTTTGCCAGATTTGGTGCACCTCGAGCCATCATAAGCGATCGTGGGACCCATTTTTGCAATGATCAATTTGCCAAAGTAATGCTTAAATATGGTGTCACACATCGTATTTCCACGGCTTATCATCCACAAACGAGTGGTCAAGTTGAGGTCTCCAATCGTGGTTTAAAACGAATATTAGAAAGGACAGTAGGAGAGCACCGTGCCTCTTGGGCCAACAAATTAGAAGATGCATTATGGGCTTTCCGGACCACTTACAAAACTCCCATTGGGTGTACACCATATAAGCTGGTTTACGGGAAGGCTTGTCATTTGCCCATCGAACTTGAGCACAAGGCCTACTGGGCCTTAAAACATGCAAACTTTGACTTGAAAACCGCGGGTGATCACAGAAAAGTTCAATTGAATGAGTTAGTCGAACTCCGTGATCAAGCTTACGAGAATTATTTGATATATAAAGAGAAAACAAAAAGAATCCATGATGCCAAGATCAAAGACCGCGTTTTCAACGTTGGTGATCAAGTGTTACTTTTTAACTCTCGTTTAAAGATTTTCTCGGGTAAGCTTAAAACCCGTTGGTCTAGACCATTCACAATAACCCAAGTTTTCCCTTATGGTACCATTGAGTTAGCTCAACCCGATGGTCCCAATTTTAAGGTGAATGGTCACCGTTTGAAACTTCACTTTGGAGGGGACGTACCAACCATGGTAGTCCCGGATCTCCAAACTTTCCCCAAGGACGATTGAATTCGGGGATCGAGTCAAGCTACGTGACTCGAAAATAAAAAACAAAGCGCTTCGTGTTGGCAACCCATGTTTATCCAATTTCATCTTCTTATTTTCTATTTTCTAACGAATAATGTGAGGAGGGGGTGCCTCTTCTACTCTTGTGTTCCGTGGTTGTTTGTGATGTTTGTTAGGATTGTCCACAATTTATGATGACTCTCGTGCTCGTTATCTTCTCTCGGCTCGAGTTTCATTCATCGGTGCTATTGGAAATCCTATATCCGTTAATATTATCGACTAACGTTTTCTTTGGCATAATTAATAAACGGCCTAGAATTTTGTTAGGATTACCTTAACCCGTAAAACATTGAGGACAATGTTTCATTCTAGTCTGGGGGAGGGTGAATCTTCGATTCGATTTTGACCTTGCATTTTTCACAAATGTCATGCACTCTTGCAACTCCGTTTTTCCACCAAAAATAAAAAAATGAAAAAATTTGGAAAATTCAAAAATTTTGAAGAAAAATGAAAGAAAAAGTCATGGAAAAGAACAAAAAGATGTGAAAAAAATTGAAAAAGAGTTGTGCAAAAATATAATAAAGTTTGAATAAGTGTTTTGACACCTTGTTGACTTTCTTGCTGGCGAGAGTAAGAATAAATATTTTGACTTGACAGGGCGTGTTGAGCCCTAGCTTGTTCCCTTAACCAATGATAATCTGATGCGTGGGAATCGCAACAGGCTTTACCTCTCGAGGGATCTCGAGAAGCTTACAACCCCCACCAGGCAGTGTACCTGATCGTTGTAGTATAGTATAGTGACAAGTACCGGGGGATTGATCGTTCAGCTTAGGAATAGTGTCGCTAGGATTAGAAAGCCTAAATACTAGTTCTAAAGGCGAGGGATGATTATTTTTGTACTTTTATATTTTTATGAAAGCAAGTAAAATCTCGGGTTTTGGAAGAGTGGGCGGAATTAGTTGCTATTCAACTAACCCAATACTAAGATGTAATCAAAAATAAAATACTAGAAATTAAAATAAGCTAAATTATACTAAAGTTGTGAGCAGTAATTGGAGAAAATGTGTTTACTTAGATTTCACTACTCCCTACATATCTTTTACACGTTAATTACTTGTTATAATTGCATGGATGACGGATCATATTCCTTAATACCATTCATGGGGTGGCATACATAACTCCCCAATTCTATGAGCTCTTATCTCCTCCTACACCATGCCCAACACAACTATAGGGATTGTAAACAGTGGCTCATGCATTAAATACAACCAATAAAGACCTAGTACGCCTCGGTTCATGTTTCTTAAGACGTTCAAGCATGTTACCATTTGGAGATCTGCCAGTTTTCTTAAGCCTAACATATAAATCATTCATCCAAGACAAGAATAAACAAGTAATCAACACATAATCAATATCTAGGTTTCATTAGATCTAAGCAAACACAAAAGAGATCTAGCCTAGCATGATAGAATTAAGACAAGAACAAGATATAGACAACCAACACATAGACATATTGATTGAATTAGAAGAACACTTATCTTGATTAATCATGCAAGGTATCAAGGGGTTGGAACCCTTGAAAAACCTGTAAAGTTACACCAAAATCGTCTTTAGGGTTTCTCCCAAAAACTTCTCTCCTTAAATGTGAAAAACTAGAAAACTATATATAGGAAAATAGGGATGACGGCGTCAAGAACAAAGGTGTGACGCCGTCATCTCGCCACCAAATACTTCCTCGGACGGCCTTGATCTACTTCTGACGCCGTCAAGGCCTAGGCCGTCACACAAATTACTCTTGACGCCCTGTGTGTGACGCCGTCATCAACTACGGATTTTAATTCTTGGGGTTTTGACGCCGTCAGGAAAACTCTTAACGCCTTCATGAACTCTCGGATTTTATTATTGAGGTTTGACGCTGTCAGTAAATTACTCTTGACGCCGTCACCTACTGTTCCCAGTATGGAAAATTGAGACTTTGCCGTTTTCTTCACTTTTATGCTCCAAAAATGTCCAAAATGGCTTCTTTTTTAGAATTCACTCTCCAAGTACCTAAAATCACAAAAGGAACGATTTAGGGCAATATTTGATCAAATAAATTCGGATTCGGGCTTAAATGACCCCCTAAAAACGGATCATTTTTTGGCTCATCATATACCCTTACACTTGAGATTTGCTTGTCCTCAAGCAAATGCGCTTTTATTCTACTCAAAAGACAAGTTAGGGGTCATTTAACACTAATATAAAAGTAATTACAACAAATAATCGTTCCACTAAAGACCAATAGACAAGCACGGAGGTCATACACTAGCACCTCACAAATAGTGTTTAGATACTCACATCTCTCGGGTGTAATAAAGTGTAAATTACAATATGGAAACGGAAGATATCTCTCACTACCTGTCATAGCAAAATAGATTACCATAGGCTTGGGAAAGGATCAAACCTCCACCACATGGCGTAAGCACCTAGGATAAACTATCAAAGAGGTCTTTTAAAGGGTTGTAACGTTAGGTATAGGGATATGAATTACACGGTTTTGTTGGATAAAGGAAGTTATTACTGGTGGCGAGTTAACAATCTTAGTTAATTACATGTAGAATATGGCGTTGCTAAGCCAAGACTAGACTCGACTTAAGCTAATAAATGAAAAATAACAAAAACATAAAATGAACATAGAATAAAACGGGATGGTAGTCCGTATGTTTTTTCTCTTTTTCCTTTTTTCTATTTTTTTTTTCTTTTTCTTGATTTTTCGATTTTTTTTTTTTTTTTTTTTTTTTTTTTTTTTTTTTTTTTTTTTGCCTTACCATCCAAAATAATACATCATAGGGAATGAACGTTTCCCTTACACTTGAATCTTTACATACTTTACATTTAACTAATCTAATGACTCGAATTAAGAAAATCAAAACACTTGGAGCACTTTTAAGATTAGCGTACATATGGGGGTAATAAATGATGTTCTTCCCCATTACTCCATAAAATAAGTACTTACCCATGAGTCCCAATCGTCCCAAAACAATATGTACAAGGATATGACTCGACTTAGCAACCATGTAATCAATTAGATAGTTAACTTAGGGTTTAACAAATAACAATAATGCACTAAAAATGAGCGCATACACGGAAGGCTAAGGCAATTTGGTTGTACATTTAAGTGGGGTGTAACAAATTCTTCCTTTAAGTAAGATGCTTAAAGTTAGAAACGAAAAGATAGGCTCGGAGGGGTGTACTAGGGGTATCGTGTACTAAAAATGAGTACAACGCTAAGGGTGTGGGAAAAATTAGTTGACTTAACTAGCCAAGTAATATGACTTAAATGGTCAAGTAATTATGATACGGGTTTAACACAAGGGTGATCCTAATGCCTCTTATCATGTAGTAAATCCTACCACACGAATGTAGTCTCACTAGCGGTCTCGGGATGCATCACTAACGCAAGTTCTAGAATCTAAATGCTACCGGTACACTCATAAGCACTAATAATAAATGCTTTTTCCTATCAAATCTAAAGGCGAACCTCACATTTTTGGGTGGAAAATTTTTCTGAATATACGGTTATGTGCTAGTCATACAATCTCCTATCCATGAGACGCTTGCTATGGCTAAAGTTTCACTCCTAAATGTTGTAAAAAATTTTAAATTTGGCGCTAAAATTGCACTAACAAGTATTTCTCATAGTTTTATTACACATCTACCATTAAACAAAACAAACTCAAGCGAAAGTGCATATGTAAGGTATCATCTTTTTACCCTCCCCTTACACTTAAGATGAACATTGTCCCCAATGTTCAAGTAAAGAATGTAAAAGTGAAATAAGTAAAAAGAATGAAATCAAATACTCCCCTGATTCGCTCGGTATGGATAATAGGATGGCCAGGTTAAATCTTCCTCCAAGAAAATGAACAATCAAAGCTTCCCTTCCAGAATATAAATCATCTCCTTGTCATACATAACCTGTAAAACCTGACAAAATAGACAAGACAACCTCACGTAAAATCGGCGGCATCCTATATAAGTTACTAAATCCTAGAAAACAAGATAAGATATAATGCTTGTGGAATGAAGTTTGCAGATCTCCTGGAGATTATAAAACTTAATAATTCACAAAAACCATAAGACTCCGTTAGAAAAACAAAACCGGTAAAATTTCCAGATTTTTACACCTGACGCCGTCAAGAGTAAACTCCTGACGCCATCAGAATGGACCTGCAGAAATTCTTATGTTAAGTTTTCGGAAAATTTCTGGAAAAACTTGGTCCTACTTCCTGGAAAATCCTGCAAAACTTCATTATGACTCAATACAAGCATTTGACTCTAACAAATACGAATATACATGTTCATTTAATATTGTGGAGAATCATGATTGGTTTGTTTCTTAAAAACATATTTGGGGTTTCCCCTTACACTTATCTTTTGCAAAAATACCTCTAGGTGGAGTTAAGACTAGGCCAAAACAACAAAGTAAAGTATTTCCACATTTTAGTTGAGAAACATGATCAACCAACAATAAAAACTAAGCATGCATACGGAAGCAAATAACAATCAAACAAATAAAATCACACAAAACATGGGTTGCCTCCCAAGAAGCGCTTTTCTTTATTTACGAGTCTTGTAGCTAGACTCAAGGTTATGGGTTACTACGTGATTTCATCATTTGAAATGATATACCCCATGTAGTTGCGATCATTACTATTATGGTGGTAGTGCCTCAACCTATCGATACTCGCAATCACTATTCCACCTAATTTGCTTCTCAATTTAGCTACCCCATCTTGGCTCAATCCTTCGATTGTGAATGGCCCATACCACCAAGGACTTGGTTTATCGGGTGGTATTGTTGTTTCCAAGTGTCTCAAGAGCACCAAGTTCCCTTCCTCAAATGGTGTATGATTTTTTTCGTGTCGAGTATGTTTGAGTTCAACCTGAACCTTATTGCTTCTTCTTCTTTCATCCTTAGCTTTCTTATAGCTTTTGATTCTTGCCTCCCATGCAAGAATTTTATTCTGAACACGAATGGGTGTCATGCCAATGTTGTTTTTGATCATTCTCCAACTCAAATTCTCATGCCCACTTCGCGGGGTCATGGGGAAGCTAATCTTTCTTTTTCCAGATTTAAGTTCAATCTTCCTACCTTCATACTTAATGACAGCCCTAGCGGTGGTGAGGAATGGTGCCCCAAGGATTATTGGCATGCATCCATCCCCTTTATCATCAATGACCATAAAATCAACGGGGTACATGAATCCTGCAACATTAACTAATACATCTTCTGCGATTCCTAGGGGGTATACGTACGAGTGTCCAACAAGAGATAACCTAACACGAGTAGGTGCTGGCATTTTTGACGTTAGTTGGATGTAAATAGTTAGGGGCATAAGATTTACTTCCGATCCTTGGTCGGCGAAAGCACTAAGATGTTTCAAGTCCCCGATGCTCGTTGGTATTTCAAAGTTCCCACATGCTACCTGCTTAGTAGCCACTTTCTGTACCAATAACCTCTCGAATACTGATCCTCCAGGAAGTGTATCATGCTCATCTTCCTCTTCTCAGGAACCTATCCGGAGGATTGGTTACGCCCATCACCCTTAATCCAATTTGTTATGGTGTTTTTGTTTATATCATGTTTCAGGTAGTAACTCAAAGGTTGGGATTCTGGTGGTTTTTCTAAGGTCTGTTTAGCAGGAGTTTCTACCTTCTCGTTATCTTTATGGACAATGGTGATGGAGTTAACAAACTGGGTGGTGGGAGTGGCACTTTCTTTCCTTAGTAGTATTCGTTCGGGGGTTCTCTGGTTGGCATACTCCTCCAATAGACTCAACATCTCATTCATTTTCTCCTGCATTTCCTCTTTTTGCTTATAAACTGCTTCTTTGAATCTAGCAAGCCGATCTGAGTGAGTTGCCATATATTCTCTCATCCTAGCCTCAAACTCCGAGCTAAGTTCCTTGGGAGGGGAACAAGGTGGGGTGCACCTTTGAAAAGTCTCGACATGTTCTCTAGAAGGTGACTCAGATAATGGTGCCGAAGTTGGTTTTGAGACAGAATTGACAGTGGCTTGTCTAGGACTTAAAGGTCTCCTTTGCATTTCCTCAAAATAGTCAACTTTTGCCTCAAGTTTGCATAGGAGTTCCTCGGGGATTTCGGTGGTTCCTCCAGATGGCGAGACTGCATTGATGGCCGCTTCTATCGTATTTTTAAATTCCCACATCTCATGATTATCAACAGCGAGCTCTTCGATAATTGCCCAAGACTCCTCGGCATTCTTATCACGCAATTTACCTCCCGCGGCCCTGTCGATGGTGCGCTTAGTGTGATAGTCAACATGGTCGTAGAAAATCTGGACTAATAACCAAAGGTTTATGCCATGATGAGGGAGCTTGTGGAGGAGATCCTTAAAACGGGCCCAAGCCTCGTAGAAAGTTTCACCCCGCTGTTGCTCAAACATCAAAATGTCCCTTCTAAGCATTGCAGTCTTTTCCGGCGGAAAGAATTGGGTAAGGAAGCGATTGGCGAGATTGTCCCATGTGGTGATGGATCCCGCGGGTAAACGCTCAAGCCATTGACTAGCTTGATCCCGTAGAGAGAATTGGAATAGGCGTAAACGGGTTGTCTCTCTAGTTGCAACATCTAGGTCTATGGAGTCTACGATTTTGAGAAAGTCCTTAAGATGTTGGTTTGGATCTTCGGAACGAAGTCCATGGAATGCACATCCGCTTTGCACCAACCGGATGGTGTCGGATCGCAAGGGGGTCACATTGGCTCCGGTGAGCTCAATGGTGTTTCGGTAGCCTTGATGGCTAGGTCGGGAGTACTCTCCTAAGGTTCGGGGCCTAAGGGGTTCTAATGGTGGGTTTTGTTGTGGTGGGATGATGGGTTCAAAGATGTTACCACCTTCCATGATGTCGGATGGTAAAGAGTTACGAACAAAAGCACAAAGAAATAAGATAGACTAAAGAAGACCTAAAAATAAAAATAAAATCTTACTAGAAAGGAATCTAGCAAGTAGACCTAATAAAAAGAAATTCTAACCTAGACAATAACTATTCCCCGGGCTGCGGTGCCAAAAACTTGATGCGTGGGAATCGCAACAGGTTTTACCTCTTGAGGGATCTCGAGAAGCTTACAACCCCCACCAGGCAGTGTACCTGATCGTTGTAGTATAGTATAGTGACAAGTACCGGGGGATTGATCGTTCAGCTTAGGAATAGTGTCGCTAGGATTAGAAAGCCTAAATACTAGTTCTAAAGGTGAGGGATGATTATTTTTGTACTTTTATATTTTTATGAAAGCAAGTAAAATCTCGGGTTTTGGAAGAGTGGGCGGAATTAGTTGCTATTCAACTAACCCAATACTAAGATGTAATCAAAAATAAAATACTAGAAATTAAAATAAGCTAAATTATACTAAAGTTGTGAGCAGTAATTGGAGAAAATGTGTTTACTTAGATTTCACTACTCCCTAGATATCTTTTACACGTTAATTACTTGTTATAATTGCATGGATGACGGATCGTATTCCTTAATACCATTCATGGGGTGTCATACATAACTCCCCAATTCTATGAGCTCTTATCTCCTCCTACACCATGCCCAACACAACTATAGGGATTGTAAACAGTGGCTCATGCATTAAATACAACCAATAAAGACCTAGTACGCCTCGGTTCATGTTTCTTAAGACGTTCAAGCATGTTACCATTTGGAGATCTGCCAGTTTTCTTAAGCCTAACATATAAATCATTCATCCAAGACAAGAATAAACAAGTAATCAACACATAATCAATATCTAGGTTTCATTAGATCTAAGCAAACACAAAAGAGATCTAGCCTAGCATGATAGAATTAAGACAAGAACAAGATATAGACAACCAACACATAGACATATTGATTGAATTAGAAGAACACTTATCTTGATTAATCATGCAAGGTATCAAGGGGTTGGAACCCTTGAAAAACCTGTAAAGTTACACCAATATCGTCTTTAGGGTTTCTCCCAAAAACTTCTCTCCTTAAATGTGAAAAACTAGAAAACTATATATAGGAAAATAGGGATGACGACGTCAAGAACAAAGGTGTGACGCCGTCATCTCGCCGCCAAATACTTCCTCGGACGGCCTTGATCTACTTCTGACGCCGTCAAGGCCTAGGCCGTCACACAAATTACTCTTGACGCCCTGTGTGTGACGCCGTCATCAACTACGGATTTTAATTCTTGGGGTTTTGACGCCGTCAGGAAAACTCTTGACGCCTTCATGAACTCTCGGATTTTATTATTGAGGTTTGACGCCGTCAGTAAATTACTCTTGACGCCGTCACCTACTGTTCCCAGCATGGAAAATTGAGACTTTGCCGTTTTCTTCACTTTTATGCTCCAAAAACGTCCAATATGGCTTCTTTTCCAGAATTCACTCTCCAAGTACCTAAAATCACAAAAGGAACGATTTAGGGCAATATTTGATCAAATAAATTCGGATTCGGGCTTAAATGACCCCCTAAAAACGGATCATTTTTCGCCTCATCATAATCACATAAGCTTGTGCTAGTTTTGTATACAAGGAGCTATAAAATGCGAATTCTTTCTTAAGAATCTGCAAGTTCCCGTACTTGACTTTATACATGCGCAGCTTAAAAGCTTTCGCTAGTCTTTTACATCAGGAGCTAGAAAACGCGAATTCTTCTTCTAGAATTTGCAAGTTTTCGTAACTGACTTTATATATGCGTGGCTGATTATCGGCTAAGTATTCGCGGGTTTTATTATTTGGAATCTTAAATTGCGAAGAGCGAGAAATGATAGAGTTTATTTAGAAGTTAGATGCTAAACGTGGAGTAGTGGTTCTCTTCAGAGCTCATGAGAGGTACTTGTGGCTTTTTACTCCCATCAGATACGTGACCAATATATAATAGATGTTCTAGGTTAATTAGTGGTATTTAAGTTTGAATAATATTTAGTTCTTTGTTTTCTTAAGAGAATTTTTGCTTTAAAAGTTGGGTACATATCAAGGAACATAAAAAAAAAGAGCAAAAAGTGAAAAATCAAAAGTCAAAAGTTGATTATCTATGAGGTTTTGGAGCTACCCGATAAGCTTCCATTGATATTATGAGAAAAGTCAAGAAAAAAAAAGTGAAAAGTATGAAAAATATGAGAAAAGTGAAAAAAGTGAAAAAAGTGAGAAATGAAAAAGAGAAAGTTGAAAGTTATGATGAATAAGAGTTTGAATGTAAATAAGTTGTTGGCGCGTGAGGTGCATGTGTGTAATTCTGAATTGGACACATGAGGTGCATGTGTAGTACTCCGCATGTAAAACCCACATTTTCATATCATGATTAAATGACTAAAATACCCTCCAATTTGAAATTTTGAAGAATTAAGTACGTTTACCAAACAAGCCAAAATCAAAAACGGTTATCGTACGATCACAAACATGGACATGTAACTTCAAGTAAATCACATTTGAGCTACTACAACAGTATGAGAACCCAAGAATATGAAATTTGAACTAAGAAACGAATGTTGCACGTTACGTGACCTAACGGGTCCAAAAACACTTATAACTGTACACAACTTGTGAAATAAAATATATTACATAACCTAAGGTATATTATTACTTAAAAAAATGATACAAATTACCTCCTAATTAAGTTCTACACGTTTCCCATTCAACTCTTGGGCCGAATTTATGTCTTATAATATCACAACATGCATTGAGCCTTAAACCATTTGAAGTTAGTCTAGAATTAGACCCATTCAAATTTTCCTGGATTTAAGAATTAGCTAAGTCAGAAGATCCCACAAATTTCGGAATTGGTGATTCCCTATTCATTATTTACGCTCTCATTCCACCTTTAGCCTCACAAAACAAAACGGCATCTCACTAAATACAACAACACACACTAAAAACCTAAAAACAAATATGACGGCTAAATTCTTTTTCCTATCTACTTTTCTGAATCATAAAGGATCAAAGGAGGTTTCGATGGTGGGTTCTGTTGGTGTTTAAGACATGGTACATGTATGGTGCGAAGGTGTCTTAGTCGTGTTATACATCTCGGTTCATAACTGGTTCGAGAGAGTTTGTGGAGTCATTGGTTTGAGATTGTTCGAGGGTGTGAGGGTGCTGCTTCGACTTGGTGTGGTGATCGTATTCTTCCTCTCTTGTCTTATTAATCTGCCAAGGTACCATACGTTCTCCTCCTCGTCACTCTTGTTTTCACATGACTTGATAACAACCTAGAACCTAGTTCATTATCTGACATGCTTCACCTTTATAATTCCATTGATATGTTAAAAGATTACCAGTCTCATAAAATCATATAGTTATCACCTAAAATACGCACATGAAATAGCGAGTGTACGAGACATATTTAATCGACTACAAATAATGGTGTGTGTTCGACTAGTGATACGTAGATGTCTTGACCTAGACTGGAACCTATCTTGTAAATCGAATGGATACAAAAGGGTCACTTAAGATCACAAAAATATGTTACTATATATGTCTTTAATATGGCTTTTCGACATTCGTTTTGATCGCGAGTATATGTGTCTAAATCTGGTCCATATCATGTTTAAGCCTATCTAGTAAATAAAAATTACTTCACATAAAATAACAGAAATATATAAGTGATATAACGAGTATGAAACTAATCTAAATCGACCTATGTATACTTCTGTTTTGAATTGTTTTTCTTTAGATATAAATTTCATGTTATACGATAGGAAGTTACATGATATAAATTTCATGTGTGTCGCGGCTTATTTAAACAACAAGAGAAGTGGTTGTCTCGGCATATTTTTAACAAGAAGGTGTCATGGACTTTGGTTGTTTTCGAAATAATAAAAAAAAAAACCTTGAGTCGTCGTGGCATAAATATTAAGGTCGTGAGTACGTTAACAAATTTCATAAAATTATTATGACGGGGTGCAAAATTATCTCAATATTAATTTATTAAAATAAAGTTTAAAATAATTTTATTGACTTTTAATATTTAATAATTTACATTTTAGACCCTAAACTTATAATATTGACATTTAAGACCTAAAATATTATATTGGTCATTTAACCCTTAAATATTATTATTTGTCGATTATAACAGTTAATTATTAAATTACTTAAAGTGGGAAATTACTAAATCTGGAAAGTTACCTAAAATAGAAAGCTGCTAAAAACGGAAAGTTAACTAAAAAGAGGTAACTTGGGTAATTTGAACTCGTCGTAATTCGTATACACTTGCTTCTAGGTGCCGTGAAGTGGGAGTGATTCACTTACACTTGTTGGGTTCTAGCTTGGTGATTGTTTTGGCAAGGTACAGATATTCCGTACTCTTTCAGTAAGAGTACAACTACTTCTCTCATGACTCTTCTTTCTCTCTTTTATATTACTTGATTTCACCCTTGATATTGAACCCTTGATATTGACCTTGATATTGACCTTGATATTGACCTTGATATTGAACCCTTGATATTGACCTGGATATTGAACTCTTGATATTGAACCCTTGATATTGACCTTGATATTGAACCCTTGATGTTGAACCTTGACTTGAACCTTTGATTATGACTTGACCACTTGTACTTGATATCGTACCTTGAACCCTTGACCCTTCAGTATTTTACCCAGGAGCTACTTGTTGTGGAGTAGCCACAACCATAGCATTGATGCACCAATGTTATGTACTCTAGTGGTGCTAGAGAGATGTCCCCCACCGTCCCTGATTCTTGTTATCGACTACTGCTATGATTATTATGATTATTATTATTGGCCAGCAGGGGCGTATGGATGCATCCTAGATTTGTCTTGACTTGTCTTGGGCTACGGCCATCTTGATTATGATATGGACTACATGATATATTACTTGGTGACTGGGCGTGTGTGCATTACAGCCCCTCACATCTTGGGAGTTGATCACTCCATCTTGGGATACTTGACTTGATATACTTGACTTGACTTGTGTGCCTGGGGGTTTAAATACTGATAGCCTTAACACTTGATACCTTATACTTGATAGCCTTGATACTTGACACCTGATAGCCTTGACCCTTGATACTTGACACCTGGTAACCTTGACACTTGATACTTGACATTTGACACTTGACACTTGATACCTAATACTTGGTACTTGACACTTGATACTTGACCTTGCAAACTATTGATACTTGACCTTGCTTAAACCTTTGATACTATACTCAAACCTTGACATTATACTTGACGATCCTTGAAACTAGTTAACCCTTACTATTACACTTGACGATTCTTGATACTTAACCTTGATGACGTTTCATATTAAACCTTGAAATTTGGTAACCTTTGATACTATACTCAAACCTTGACATTATACTTGACGATCCTTGAAACTAGTTAACCCTTACTATTACACTTGACGATTCTTGATACTTAACCTTGATGACGTTTCATATTAAACCTTGAAATTTCCTTGATATACCTGGTGACACCATATGTAATTTCTATTCATACTCTCTTATCTTATTACTTGATGTGCTTGTTATCTTCATATCTGTTCACTGAGCTTTTTATGCTCAGCCGCGTTTTCTTTTCCATGCGGCAGGTACTTAAGCTAGGATGCGGGGTTTTGCTTTGGGATGAGAGAATGTGGACCAAACCTAGAGTTCCTTTATATTATGGACATTGTTTTATTATTGAAATTTCCTTATCTTGGAATTCATTGGTAACCTTGTACTCGTTGTATTGTTAAAGTATAAAGCTTGTGTTTTGCTCTGTTGGACACTATTTATTGTGATATCTTTACCCTTGACGGGTTGGGGTGTTACAATTTATGGTATCAGAGACCAGGCTGACGACTTATAATACATAACCTGGACCTGTGAGTTTTGGACCATTAGGTTTCCACTGTAGGAACATTGATGAACATCTTGAGAACTTGATTTAGGATCCTTCCCTGTGCAAACTTAAGTTTAAACCTGTGAGGATTGGGTAGATATTAAGCTTCCTTCGGCGTACCTTCCTTTCATGTTGTCCTTGACTTCCTTATTCTGACCATTTGGTGACCATTCAGATGGTTAAATCTCATCACTCTATTGAAGTTTTGAATTAAGTTTCCCTTCTGTGAGTTTTGTTATGGCAATCTTGTTGTGTTCATCAGCTAATTGTAATGGGAATTTTGATGATTTTGGAAGTATTGGTATGATGGTTTTGCACCCTAAATTGATTGACCTGATAAATTCCGTTACTTTTGGATAATCCTCATCCTCCTATTTTGACTCCATTGACGATGTTAGCAACTAGTTTTCCACGCGCATCACTTTATCAACAATACCATGTTCGTATTCGCAGTGAGGCACATTTGGGCTAAGAAGCTGAACAAAATCCCAACCTCCTTGAATGGTTAACTTATCTGCCTAAAGACTTTTGACAAAACCTTACACTTGATCCTAATTCGTGAATTATCCGTCTGGTTTGACAAATGTAGTTGTTATACAATTCCGTTTACCTTTGCTATGATTTTGACCTACCCGTTAAAATCCGTTTCCGATGGCTTCATTGAAAGACTGAAGAAACAAATGAAAGAACTTCTGAGAAATGAGTTTACTAATCAAGAGTAAGCCGTGAAGTATATCAGTTTATTGGTGAAGAAGAGGAGAGACGATGTGGGGTGAACGTGAAGGTTCCTTAAGATGATTTTGAAGCCGTTTTTGTTTTCGTAATAATAAGTTAACGATTCCAATAGTATTGGCTATCACATCAACTATTTCCGTGTATATGGTGAGATTATGTTTTCGTGAATAATTGGAAGAATTGTTATAGTATGACATTGGGGTATGTTCTGAAATGGAGTTATGAGTTGAGATTATTTTGGAATCGCCTTCCGTATTCGTGACAACTACCATGCCGGTTAGTGACGCTAATAGTATTAGCTAAAGCTCTGACCATCTTGTGAATCTGATAAATAGCATTTTCTCGTGAGTACTTGGACAAACAGTCATTGTATGACGTAATAGTACATTTGAAGACAAGAAAGGACATGGAAACCATTTTGCACCTTGTTATAAATTTGGCGACCATTTGTACATTTTGGGAGAGTGATAGGAGCAACGGTGTTCTTAGATTAGAATGTCTCTTTAAATTCCGCAAGATCTGAAACTATCACCAAGTGATCAAGACCGACAATAAATTGAAAAGATTGTCTTTTGAATCCTATAGAAGAATCTTGGAATATGCTTACCAATTTGCGTCAACTAGAAACTTATGAGAAGATTAATTTCACTGCCTGACCTGGAGTTGACAACAACAGTGGCTACCATGAAGTGGGAAGACACTCCTTACAAGACAGAAGTGTTGGCGATGCAAGGAACAAGAGCTTGTCAAAGTGGCGAACCTGGAGCGGATGAAGACATACAGTCACACTTCCCTATTCATCTTGGTGGTACTAAGATGAATTAAGAGCGGAAGCAGACTGGATGACGAAGAAATTTGAAGATAGTGTCAGATTTCGCATTACTCCATCGCATCCCAAGAAGAACTGCAGAAGGCTTGATGAGTTAGACCCAAGTTCACAGTTTTGTTTCATTTCCAGATTGATAGACAAAAGAAGATAGATTACTTGGACTTGAAGACATTTGATGTTGGTGATCTTTGGAACAAACCATCTTGTTGTTTGAAAGAGTTGATTCTGTGGAAGATGAAGTTTACGATGACTAATGCTCACTCTTGTTAATTTCTGAGTTTCATTAGTTGGTAATGTGATCCTTGGACGATCTAGGTCCTCCAATATCATCTCTGTTTCGTGTTCATTCTGCGTATGCTTGGTAATGATCTTGTTTGGAAATTTTGGCAAATTTTGGGAAGATTGATGCTTTTAGTGACGATGTGCCTTACTTGCTAATATGATTAGATTTCCGTTACTCTTGTGAAGAGTTTTGTTTTCCCTTAATTATTCATTGAGACTTCCTCTAATAGGTTATTAAATGTTCCTCTTGGTTATGGCGTTTGATTTTGGTTGACCTCTTGGATGATAGAAGTAATAGGTGAACTAAGATTGACTTGTTTGTTTACGACTCGCGATATAGTATGACCATCATGAGAGCATATTTATATGATGCTATTATTATGACGCCTGGCCAACGTGATAATACTCACATCATATAACGTGCACTTATTGTGGTTATAGGATATCTTGGGGAGTATCTAAGAGGTTTAGAATTTGAACTCCGTTGAATTTTCTGCGATTTGTGAGACTTTAGGTTCATTCTACCTATGCGTTGACTCTGCACCTGTTCGTTAGATAATTGGATTAAATTTGAACTCTCGATCTTGTATTATGTTGACCTCGATACAACTGTCACCAAACCCAAGCTCTTGAAGATATTTCTACTGCTTGACACAGTTAACTTGACTTGAAATTTTGTTCATATTCCTATATGAACTTTTCAGAAGATACAATTATCATCCTCTACATATGGTGTCATACCCTTTTGATCATATTCAACCAAATATAGCCATTCTTGATAGACAGAAGAGAGTCATGAGAAATAAAGTTATTCGTTTTGTTATTTGGATGAATCATCCGCCACGTGAGGCGACCTGAGAGACCGAGGAGTCTATGCGAGCCAGCTACCCCCATTTTCCTTTGTAGTCTGGTAGACCTTCGTTTTGTTTCGCTGCCTTATTCTTTCTTTCATTTTCGCGGATGAAAATTCTTTTTGAGGGGGGAATAGTTGTAAAACTCACATTTTCATATCATGATTAAATGACTAAAATACCCTCCAATTTGAAATTTTGAAGAATTAAGTACGTTTACCAAACAAGCCAAAATCAAAAACGGTTATCGTACGATCACAAACATGGACATGTAACTTCAAGTAAATCACATTTGAGCTACTACAACAGTATGAGAACCCAAGAATATGAAATTTGAACTAAGAAACGAATGTTGCACGTTACGTGACCTAACGGGTCCAAAAACACTTATAACTGTACACAACTTGTGAAATAAAATATATTACATAACCTAAGGTATATTATTACTTAAAAAAATGATACAAATTACCTCCTAATTAAGTTCTACACGTTTCCCATTCAACTCTTGGGCCGAATTTATGTCTTATAATATCACAACATGCATTGAGCCTTAAACCATTTGAAGTTAGTCTAGAATTAGACCCATTCAAATTTTCCTGGATTTAAGAATTAGCTAAGTCAGAAGATCCCACAAATTTCGGAATTGGTGATTCCCTATTCATTATTTACGCTCTCATTCCACCTTTAGCCTCACAAAACAAAACGGCATCTCACTAAATACAACAACACACACTAAAAACCTAAAAACAAATATGACGGCTAAATTCTTTTTCCTATCTACTTTTCTGAATCATAAAGGATCAAAGGAGGTTTCGATGGTGGGTTCTGTTGGTGTTTAAGACATGGTACATGTATGGTGCGAAGGTGTCTTAGTCGTGTTATACATCTCGGTTCATAACTGGTTCGAGAGAGTTTGTGGAGTCATTGGTTTGAGATTGTTCGAGGGTGTGAGGGTGCTGCTTCGACTTGGTGTGGTGATCGTATTCTTCCTCTCTTGTCTTATTAATCTGCCAAGGTACCATACGTTCTCCTCCTCGTCACTCTTGTTTTCACATGACTTGATAACAACCTAGAACCTAGTTCATTATCTGACATGCTTCACCTTTATAATTCCATTGATATGTTAAAAGATTACCAGTCTCATAAAATCATATAGTTATCACCTAAAATACGCACATGAAATAGCGAGTGTACGAGACATATTTAATCGACTACAAATAATGGTGTGTGTTCGACTAGTGATACGTAGATGTCTTGACCTAGACTGGAACCTATCTTGTAAATCGAATGGATACAAAAGGGTCACTTAAGATCACAAAAATATGTTACTATATATGTCTTTAATATGGCTTTTCGACATTCGTTTTGATCGCGAGTATATGTGTCTAAATCTGGTCCATATCATGTTTAAGCCTATCTAGTAAATAAAAATTACTTCACATAAAATAACAGAAATATATAAGTGATATAACGAGTATGAAACTAATCTAAATCGACCTATGTATACTTCTGTTTTGAATTGTTTTTCTTTAGATATAAATTTCATGTTATACGATAGGAAGTTACATGATATAAATTTCATGTGTGTCGCGGCTTATTTAAACAACAAGAGAAGTGGTTGTCTCGGCATATTTTTAACAAGAAGGTGTCATGGACTTTGGTTGTTTTCGAAATAATAAAAAAAAAAAACCTTGAGTCGTCGTGGCATAAATATTAAGGTCGTGAGTACGTTAACAAATTTCATAAAATTATTATGACGGGGTGCAAAATTATCTCAATATTAATTTATTAAAATAAAGTTTAAAATAATTTTATTGACTTTTAATATTTAATAATTTACATTTTAGACCCTAAACTTATAATATTGACATTTAAGACCTAAAATATTATATTGGTCATTTAACCCTTAAATATTATTATTTGTCGATTATAACAGTTAATTATTAAATTACTTAAAGTGGGAAATTACTAAATCTGGAAAGTTACCTAAAATAGAAAGCTGCTAAAAACGGAAAGTTAACTAAAAAGAGGTAACTTGGGTAATTTGAACTCGTCGTAATTCGTATACACTTGCTTCTAGGTGCCGTGAAGCGGGAGTGATTCACTTACACTTGTTGGGTTCTAGCTTGGTGATTGTTTCGGCAAGGTACAGATATTCCGTACTCTTTCAGTAAGAGTACAACTACTTCTCTCATGACTCTTCTTTCTCTCTTTTATATTACTTGATTTCACCCTTGATATTGAACCCTTGATATTGACCTTGATATTGACCTTGATATTGACCTTGATATTGAACCCTTGATATTGAACCCTTGATATTGACCTGGATATTGAACTCTTGATATTGAACCCTTGATATTGACCTTGATATTGAACCCTTGATGTTGAACCTTGACTTGAACCTTTGATTATGACTTGACCACTTGTACTTGATATCGTACCTTGAACCCTTGACCCTTCAGTATTTTACCCAGGAGCTACTTGTTGTGGAGTAGCCACAACCATAGCATTGATGCACCAATGTTATGTACTCTAGTGGGGCTAGAGAGATGTCCCCCACCGTCCCTGATTCTTGTTATCGACTACTGCTATGATTATTATGATTATTATTATTGGCCAGCAGGGGCGTATGGATGCATCCTAGATTTGTCTTGACTTGTCTTGGGCTACGGCCATCTTGATTATGATATGGACTACATGATATATTACTTGGTGACTGGGCGTGTGTGCATTACAGCCCCTCACATCTTGGGAGTTGATCACTCCATCTTGGGATACTTGACTTGATATACTTGACTTGACTTGTGTGCCTGGGGGTTTAAATACTGATAGCCTTAACACTTGATACCTTATACTTGATAGCCTTGATACTTGACACCTGATAGCCTTGACCCTTGATACTTGACACCTGGTAACCTTGACACTTGATACTTGACATTTGACACTTGACACTTGATACCTAATACTTGGTACTTGACATTTGATACTTGACCTTGCAAACTATTGATACTTGACCTTGCTTAAACCTTGGAAACCTTGGAATTTGGTAACCTTTGATACTATACTCAAACCTTGACATTATACTTGACGATCCTTGAAACTAGTTAACCCTTACTATTACACTTGACGATTCTTGATACTTAACCTTGATGACGTTTCATATTAAACCTTGAAATTTCCTTGATATACCTGGTGACACCATATGTAATTTCTATTCATACTCTCTTATCTTATTACTTGATGTGCTTGTTATCTTCATATCTGTTTACTGAGCTTTTTATGCTCAGCCGCGTTTTCTTTTCCATGCGGCAGGTACTTAAGCTAGGATGCGAGGTTTTGCTTTGGGATGAGAGAATGTGGACCAAACCTAGAGTTCCTTTATATTATGGACATTGTTTTATTATTGAAATTTCCTTATCTTAGAATTCATTGGTAACCTTGTACTCGTTGTATTGTTAAAGTATAAAGCTTGTGTTTTGCTCTGTTGGACACTATTTATTGTGATATCTTTACCCTTGACGGGTTGGGGTGTTACACCGCAACTTATATTTATGATATTGTATGTACCAAAATTCCTTGATGTGGACCGAATTTCTATTGCAGTAGTTCTTAAGAGAAAATGAATAACTACTTATCGTTTTAACTTAGGTATCACTATCGGACTAAAAAATATTGAAACTAGAAAATATGAAGCAATTCATTTCTCAACAAAAGTAAAATATTGAGATACAAAACTTAGGACATGGGAGTAAGGAGTTTCGACAAGTAACTATTATGAGTAGTGTTAGCATCTAATTTGTAGATAAGCTGTGATCACGTTTGTACACTTAGTTTGGGGACTCGTGAAAAATCAAGGATGACGATTTTTATCCGTATGGTCACTTCTTAAATAGAAGTGTTTCTACTCGTTGACCCTAATAATTATTGCAAAATAATGAAAGTCCAACAAACCATCACAAGTATGAAGAATGAAGAGTACAAAAATAGAAGTGAAAGTGGAATAAAGGAATAAAAGAAATTTTTGGAAAATGGAGCGTTTTCGGGAATAAATGATTTTATTACTTCTTTCGAACCTCCTTGCTACTATACAAAGTCAGTAGAAAGGGTTTTCGAAATTATTTATCTCAAAAGCGTGAATTGATCCCATTGCGTGAGGGGACACGACAATACCTTAGTATGGGGTATTTTGGTTTGTGTTAATTCACATACCATTTCATAGCCAAATACCGACCCAATTAGACTATTTTGCTAACCAAATGCCAAAGAGATATGTGTTTTTATGTTGTGAATATGCAGGTACGGATTTTATCACAAAAAGTCAAATAATCAAGCAAATACCGGAAAAACGGGCACGAGAGTGGGAGATGGTCAAAAAGTCAAAGCTGGGATCCAAAAGTCAACTTCAGTACTTCATATATTCAAGATTGGCAGAATTAGTCCCTGAATTATATTTTGAGAAAGTGACAGAATCAGTCCTTGAAGTATTGGCAAATTACAAAATTAGTCCTTGGATTCTAAATACATCAAATCTGAAAATCAAATACAAGTCCTGGTCCAAGTCCATTTCCTAATCCAATAATCCAAAGCCCAAGTTATAAACCAAGCCCAAATCCATGGTCAAAACCCATACCCAGGGTCAATGGTCAAAAGCAGGGTCAAACTACTAATAAAAATACCCAACCGTACCTTTTACCCCCAAATTCCCTCCAAACCCAGAATCCCTTAACCCCCATGAACCCTAGCTTACCAACCAGGGTCAATTGATCACACTACATCAATTAACCATCAATTAACCTATCATTGGTACTTCTAGAAGGTCTCACGTGTCTGTGCACATGTCAGAGAGAAGTATTTGAGCTACAAGGGACACTTGGCTACTCACCATTGGACAAGTCGTGTCATTGGATTCCGCTTCTAGATGGTCTGACAAGGACAGAGATTATGCACACGAATGGGACAGGTGTCAGAGTTGGATTGGGCAAGACACGTCTAAATCCTGATCCAAGGGCTATTGATTGATCAAAGAAACACAAAACGTATCCAAGGGTGATAAGATGGACTGAAGAAGCACAAGAGAGGTGTGGATCGCCAACCTGGCATTTAGACCCCAACCCCTTCACCTTAGTTATAAATAGGTCTCATTTTAGCTTATTTTTTTGTGTAGTATTGTAGGTAATAGAACTCTGTCGAATTTTCTTTTGAATGTATTTTAGTATAGTCAATGTAATTTTTACTTGAAATTTTTAATAGAAGTGCTTATTTTCAATAATACTCAGCTTATTGTTCATCTTAACTTTGCTTATTCTGTTTCAATATCTTCTTATTCTGCTTATTCTAGTGATATTCAGCTTAAATCAGTTACTCTTATCTAGTTTTTATAAATCATTTACAGAAAAAAAAATCAAAAAAATATAAAATAACAAAAATATGTTTACATGTTTAATAGTAAAGCTTCCAGTAGAGCTTATTTTGCTTTTATACACTCCATTTGAGCTTTATAGCTTCTAGTGGAGTTGTTTGAGTCATCAGTCAAAGAAAAAAAGTCAAAAGAGAATTGAACTTATGCTCCTGTGGTGTTAATTGGATAAGCTTGGACAGACCTAGAAGGTCCTGCCTATCCTAGAGATAGGCAAGCACAGTGAGCTCCCTCTGTTTTGCTGAGGGAGAGGATTTGGTAATTCTGATTTGTAGTTTTCAATTTATAGTATCTGTTTATTGAGATCTGAGATTGTTCATTCAATATGTTCAGTATTTGAAATTGTTGTGTTGTTATAGTTTTAGTTTTGTAGTTTAACTTGTTTGAGATAGTAGTATTACTGTTTGATTTAAATTGGTTGTAACTGTTGTGTATTTTTGCTTAGTAGATCTGTTGTGCTAGTGGTAATTTCATATCTGTCACATTGAGTATCTGTAAGGTAGCATATTGGTTGATCTTGTGGATTTTGGTTATCTGGTTGTGTTCATGTTAGTAATTTGTGACTGATTTGGAACTGAGTTTTAGAGATTTGTGGATTGGATAGTGATATCACTGTTTCATCTAGTGGGTAATAGTATAAGGGAGTGTTTGGTTAAGTTTGTTGCAGTGGTAGTTTGAATGTGGATTAATGGTATGCCTGCACACTTAGGTTAAATTTGAATAAAAGTTGAGTTATATAGCTTAAAATCAGTAGGAAGATATACATATAGTCAAACTTAGTTTAATCATCTCTGATTTGTTGGTAGCATTAGCATACAGTTAGTTAGTTGGTATTTGTGGTTGTAATATAGCTTAAGCTAGTTTAATTCACTAGTAAATTAGCTTAAACATCACTAGTAGGAGTAGTATTGGTTAACTAAAATTGGAATTAGTCAATTCAGAAATAGTCTAATTTAGTCAACTGTTACATTGAGTATAGTTTAATAGGCTGCTGAACTAGTGGGATTTAGAGTATTAGTTAGATGCTTCTGGTTTTATAGTTAGTTGATCTAGCTTCTCAGTTGTGTATTTGAGTTTTTGTCCCCATTAGCTGTTCATTCAGAGCTTATTAGGACAGTTTTTTGCATCTGTGAAGTAGCCTGTGTGAAACAGGGTACCTATTTTGATTTTAGGCCTGCAGAAGTGTTTTTGATCTTGTATCTATGATTTGTATATGCTTCTGAGTTTCATTTAAGTGAACAAGAGTTGTGTTTGATCAGCTTGACTTCTGTTGCTATCTGTGCTAATTCTTCCTTATCAGTGTGCTTAATTTTGAGCTTATTGCTATATTTCTGAGCTTCTGCGGATTATTGTCATATCATTTGATATATTTCTGCATAATTGAGTTTCTTTTATCATCAAAAGGCTGTTTTAAAAGTTTCATTGAGATTGGGTCACAAGTGCTTAAAAATAAGCACTTGTGATAAGCAGTTTCATCAGAAGAAGCACTTAAACTGTTCATTTAAGCTTCAAAATTTTTCTCTGAGTTCTTTTTATTATTTTTGATTTTTTGGAATTTTTTCAGATTTTTCCAAGCATTTTTACTATTTTTCTTAATTTCTTTTGATTTTATTCATTTTTAAATAGTTTTTAAATAACAAAAATCCATAAAAATTCATATAAAGATGTGAAAAATACAAAAATATTTTTAGAATTTTTTTTATAATATTTTATAAATTTCAGAATTTAATTTTCATTTTTCAACCTTATTTTTCTATTTTTTTTCAATTTTTAATTCATTTAAAATTACAAAAATCAAAATAAATTCATAGAAAATAATAGAAAAGTCAAAAAAATATTTTTCTTTTTTTGGAAATTCATTTTATCAGTTTAAAATTTTTAGAAAATATTTTCAAGTTTGTAGGATCACTTTTCAATAAAATTTACGTTTTAAATAACGAGGTTACATTTCTGTTTTTGCGATTTAGACTTTTATGCATTAATTGCTTGTACTCTTTGCATATTTCATCTTTGATTTTGAATACTTGAAGTACTTGATTGCTATTTTCACTTTTTCACTTCTCAATTCACGGTTTCACGAATCAATATTCTTGATTCCATTCGCCTTCACTTGGATACGACTCGGGTGATCCGTATTTTACGCGGATCATTTCGATAAAATACTACTATATACTATATAAGTTGATTTTGACACAATCACTCCACTTGCTTAATTTCAAGCTTCTTTGTTATCTTTGATCTTCAATATCTTAATCATTCAGAAAGATTGTTTCTTTATCTCTGTATCTTTTATCTGTCTTATGTGTCAAAGTACCATTTGTCAGCATCAGATGATATCTTCTCAGCAATAAATCTTCACAGCTACTCAGCAACATTTTGGCAAAATGTTCATCAAATCTTTTAAAGTTTCATACTATTCTCATCACCTCCAGGTGTGTAAACTCCTGTGAGAGGTGAATCATTGAAAATTAATGGATTTTGATGTCTCTTTACCAAAGCCATTAACTCTGGTGTAGCCAATATTTAGGTTAGAACAACCATGGTACATTGATAACCATATGATTTTTAGCAAATCATCAGCTATCAACAGATTTGAATAGTCTTTACCAAGAGTCGTTTGCTTTTGGACTAGTTAGTTCTTTGATCTCAACCATGGTGAACTAATTACCATAAATGGATTTTCCACAGCCTTTACCACAAGTCATTTTTCTTGTGGGCTAGCCAACTCTTCACTTTTACAGATATGGTGAGTTGAAGACCATACAATTTTTAGTAAATTGTCAACTAAAAACAGATTTGATTATCACATCAGAGCCGTACCCTCATGATGAGTCAAACTCTTTCTTGTCTGTTAAACATGGTGAGTTGATTACCATTTGTTGTGCAGTATAAATACTAACACCATGTGTGACTTTTTCAAAACCTTTTATAGATATCATCATAAGCTTCAAAATATTGTATTCAAAAAACTTTTACTGGTTTTATTCAACAAGCAGTACTTTGGTGAAATAATATTTGTCTTGCAGTACTTTGAGAAAAATATTTTTATTCAAAACAAATCATACCAGTACTTTGCAATATTATTATTCAGATTTAGTCCACCTGATAAATAGCTTAATCACATTAAAAGCTACATCAGTTTCTTCTTCAAGCTCCATTCCATGATCTAACATCCTGAGCATAATTTCTCTTATCAATGGATATCTTCTCTCAGTAAGCATGTGAATCATGGTACCATCTTCCATCTCAAGTGAATGAACTCCTGATGACTCAAAGAATCTCCATCTTGTAATTTCCCAATTTTCTTGATCATTCCACAGAGTATCAACACTTGTTTCTTCTGTTTCCCAGATGGTTATCAAATCTCCAAGTAAGATTAATCCCACTCCTGTTGCTTCAATCTCCTCATAGTATGTCTGCACTTGCAAGTATAAATCATATAGATCTTCTCTGGTAATTAAATGCAGAACATCCCATAACATATTAAATACTATGAAGCTTCCATCTTATCTGTTGAACATAAGATAATTCCCTTCTTTTGATTCAACCACAGAGAATAAGATAATCTTTGATTTCTTTCTAGAGTCTTCTGTTTTCTTATTCTCAAAATCAATTACTCTGAAATAATTCCTCAGTTCATCAATTGTATCTTCATGTATCATTTTAAGTCTTTTTGACAATTGATCATCTTGAACTGCTTTCTTCCTCTTCAATTTTATTTTCTCAACTTGTTCTTTACTTATATCTTCTAACTTCTTCTCCTTATCAGCATCCATGGGTACAAAACTTTCCAACTCTTTCTTGATAGACTCTTGTACTTCATCCCATAGAGCTTTCACTTCTGGATATCTCAATTTTTGTAAATTCTTGTATCCTCTTCCTTTCAAGAAACTAATCATCCAGTTTCTTTCTTGAGCAATTGTCATTGGCTTTCTTGTAATTGGCTTACTTATCTCTTCCAAATACTCTGCATCATACTCAGCTTGTTGCTTTCTAGCAATCTCTGCATCCTCTGCTATCTTTATTTCTCTAAGCTGTGCAAGAGTAAATTTCTTATTTTTCTTCTTAATCTTCTGCTTCATAATCCCTTTTCCTTTATCTTTTGGATCTAACTCTTCAGATTCAGATACTTGTTGTGCAGGCTCAGAAATATGTATACCTTTTGAAGGTCTATCCAAATTGAGCATTATCTGAGCTATAGTCTCATTATCACTTGCAGTATGCTCCTTGACTTCTTCTTGCTGAATAGGATTTGAAGAACCAGCTTCATCTTCAAAAATCTTTGTAGAAGGTCCAGCTGTAGAAGTTCCAATTCCATCAATATCCATAGCTGCAGTACCTTGCACATCTGCTGTATCTTCTAAATTAAATTCTTCTGTGTCACCACTTTTAACAACAACATTCTCATCTTCAAGATTAATTTGCTCTGTCTCATCACTATTTCTTTCAGTAACGTCTTCAAAATCAGTTTGTTGTTGAGCAATGTTCTCACCTTCATCAGTCTTTTGCTCTGTCCAAAGATGAGCATCTTCTGAATATTGAACCCCCAGTATCATCTTCATTCAAATTATCATCTTGATTCCTCCCCAATTTGAAAGATGATGACCTCCTGTGACTCCTCTTGGATTTAGAAGTTTTCTTTGCTGATTTAGACTTTTTCTATTGGGATTGTTTCTTCTCTTTCACATAAAGCCGAAAATTCTTCACGAGTGGCCACACAAACTTCTTTAACCTTCTAAACTTCTTTCTTAAACTCTTTATTTCTGCAGTCTGATCAGCCATAGCTTTCTTCATCCTCTCTAACTCTATAGTCAAAGCATAATTATTCAAAGGACCTTCAAATCCCTCATCTCCTCCAGGTGTTTGAAACCCACCTGTGGGAGTATAATCATTGGGAGAAGGTACTGGAGTATGCTCTGAAGCAGTACCTTGTAAAGAAGTACTTTGTGGAGAAGTACCTTTAGCAGAAATAGGTTTTTCCATAGTAACAGAAACTGAGGGAGTTCTTTCACTTAAGTCATCAGGCTGAGGTGAAACAATAGGTGGTGTAGGTGTATGGACTGATGCAGAATGCTCAGAATGATCAGATTGATCAGCATCATCAGAATTAGCAGAACCACTAGCATTAGCAACATCATCCCTAACAGCCTGTGCTACCTCTAACATGGAAGTATTGAGAGGTGTATTGTTACCAGAAAAATTAACTCCCTTGTGAGACATAAAGGTAAACACCTTAGGTGGCATCCTAATAGTAGGTACATAATCCCGAGGTTTGTATATCCCATCTAGTGGATTCTCTAAGATAAGTTGAACAAATCTAGGATACATCAGATAAGGTGATCCAACCTTGATATGTGTGATCATACCATCAAGGATCATGTAGGAAAACTTGAAGGATTGATTGGTAATTAGGCCAACTAATGCAGAAGCTATGGCATGTCCAAATTGATCCCAAACAGTACTTTTTGGACTTAAGCAATGAAGTAAAACATGAATAAGATACTTCCAATGAGGACTTACCATTGCTTTCTGAAAAGTAATCTTGTTCAAAGGTCCTTCATACTCGATATCTCTCAGTGCATATCAAATAGCTTGTTTAGCAAACAAAACAGAGCCTTCTTCATCGTCAAATAACAAAACTTCCCTGATTGTTGCTTCAGTAACACGAATAGCTCTTCCAGCAACTGTAGCATGAATAACATCCTCTCCATCTTCAATTTCAGCCCTAGCCGTGGCCCAAAACGCCTGTATCCAAGGTCCAATAATCTCTGGGTTGACTAAGAGTGAGTAATTGATGGTGGTTCCGGTGAGAAAATCAATAATTCCATGAAAGTCAATATTCCTCTGCGTTTTCTCAAGATTGGCAATCATGTTGTGTTTGTTGATGGTTGGTCGATGTGCCATTGTGATAATGATTTGAGAGAAGAGTAGTAATCGTTGATGATATTGGTGGGTTTGATGAATGAGAATAAATGAATAAGGGTGTATAAATAAGAAAAAGAGATGAGTAAAAGGGGATAATATAAAAAAAATCACGGTTAATTAATCATTTTACCATTATTTTTGGAAGTTATCTTCCCCATATCGTTCGAAAGTTTGTTACCCGCATTTTTGACCGTTGGAGCAGTATCCTGACACGTCAGCGTAGTCTTTATATCATCAAGCAGTACTTTCCATAGAATATGGAGCAGTACTTTTAGTTGTAAAACCAATCAGTACGTTGAACAAAGTACTTTACAATCAAAATATCTTTAGTGTTGACTGTTTGACCAAAATATCTTTGAAAGTTAACCCGAGGTAATTAATACCTTCCCAAATTAATTCCTAAAGCTACCAAGGCAAGTAGAATTCAATGAACTTCATTAATTACCCTTATACCTTTCCTTGTCTATAAAAGTAACTTTCCACCAACATACTTCTTTCATCAACACTTGCAATATAGCCACAAAAACCCTAGTGATAAACATGAGTCACTTCCATTGGTGTACATCTCTTCTGATTCAGATGGCTCCACAGATTCAGAGATTAGCTACTATTCTGACTCTGACTTTGGGATGCAGGATGGAGTGGGTACTTTCCTCCTAATGTACCATCCTCATCAATGAGTGTAGCAACCTCTACCATTACTGATGCAGCTAGCACTACTAATCCAAAGCCCAAGAAGAAAAAGTCTGTCCCTGCTCCTGGTTCATCTCTGGCTAATGAACTTCCACATGCTTTGACCCAAGCCCTTGAATCAGCCATAAAGAATATGAAGTGGCCTGCTCCAAGAAAAGAGAGACCTCCCAAACAAGTTCTTGGCCTGGCTTGCCCAAGGAAGCAAGCTTCTTTTGATGACAAAAGAAAGACTGCTCAAAAGGGAAAACAGAGTTATCAGGGGAAAGGAAAAAGGCCAATGGAGTAGGTTGTGTTGGGTAGGATAAGTAGGTTTGATGTTGGATGCTTGTGGTAGTTGTCTTTGTTTCCTGTTTGTGTCTGTGTCATGATTGACTGTTTCTTTTGGAAGTATGAATGTAACTCTCTGAAGATGATGAATAAAAATCTTATCTTTTGAATGATACATGTAGCCTCCCCTTAACTAATGACTAACTACGAATGCCTCCCCTCAATAATAGCTTAATTATTAAGCATACCAATACTCACAACTAAAAAGGTAAATCTTGAAACATCAAAGCCCTTTGTGAGTAGATCTGCTACATTATCATCTGTATTAACTTTAACCACGTTGATAAGCCTATGCTCACAGCAGTCTCTAATAAAATGATGTCTGATTTGAATGTGCTTTGTTTTGGAATGATAGACTGGATTCTTCACAATACAAATGGTACTCTCATTATCAATGTTGATAGGAGTATTCTTGAAGTTGAATCCAAAATCCAAAAGCTGATTTTGCAACCAAAGTACTTGTGCACAACAACTTGCAGCAGCTACATACTCTGCTTCTGTGGAAGATGTTGCTGCAATTGTTTGCTTTTTGCATTGCCATGAGACTAATCTACTTCCAAGGTACTGACACCCTCCAGTTGTGGATCTTCTGTCATAGTTATCTCCAGCATAATCACTATCTGAAAAGGCTTGTAGATGAAAAGGGGACTCCCTAGGATACCATAATCCTAGCTTAGGTTGTTGCCTAAGGTACCTAAAAATTCTTTTGACAGCATTCAAATGTGATACCTTGGGCTGAACTTGATGTCTTGCACATAAACAAACAGCAAAAGTAATATCAGGCCTAGATGCAGTTAAGTACATTAGACATCCAATCATAGACCTGTATAATTTGACATCAACATCTTATCCTTCTTCATCTTTTCCCAAAGGCTTATTAGTATCAACAGGTGTAGAAGCTGGCTTGACAGTTGTGAAATTGAATCTCTTAAGAATGTCTGCAACATACTTATCTTGACTGATAAAGAGTCCATTGCTTGATTGTTGCACTTGAAGGCCCAAGAAGAATGTTAATTCTCCCATTGAACTCATCTGAAATTCTTTTTGCATAAGATCTTCAAATTCCTTCACCATAGATTGCTTAGTAGCACCAAAAATAATATCATCTATATAAACTTGGACAAGCATGATATCCTTCTTATCTCTCTTGATAAACAAAGTCTTGTCAATAGCACCTCTCCTGTAACCATGTTGTAATAGAAAATTGGAGAGTCTCTCATACCATGCTCTAGGGGCTTGATGAAGGCCATATAGAGCCTTGATAACCTTGTAGAATTTGTTTAGATGTGCAGGATCTTCAAAACCAGGAGGTTGTTTAACACAAACTTCCTCTGTGATAGTGCCATAAAGAAAAGCACTTTCAACATCCATCTGATAGACAGGAAATCCCATGTAAGATGCAAAAGCCAAAAATAGCCTTATGGCTTCAATCCTTGTGATGCGTAGGGATTTGCACCAGGCTTTACCTCTCGAGGGATCTCGAGAAGCTTACAACCCCCACCAGGCAGTGTACCTGATCGATGTAGTATAGTATAATGACAAGTACAGGGGGATTGATCGTTCAGCTAGGAATAGTGTCGCTAGGATTAGAAAACCTAAAGATTAGGTCTAGAGATGAGGGATGATTCTTTTTGTATTTTTATATTTTTATGAAAGCAATTAAAAATCTCGGTTTTGAAGGAGTTGGGCGGAATTAGTTGCTAGTCAACTAACCCAATTACTAAGATGCAATCAAAATAAAATACAAAAAATGAAAATAGACTATATTATACTAGTGGTGTGAGCAATATATGGGAGAATTGTGATTACTTAGATTTCACTACTCCCTAGATATCTTTTACACGTTAATTACTTGTTACAGTTGCGTGGATGACAGATTGTATTCCTTAATACCATTCATGGGGTGGCGTACTTACTTCCCCAATCCTATAAGCGCCTAATTCACTCCTATGTCGAGCCGGCTAAGAAGCTCCAACATGGGATCATTAGAATTTGCTCATGCATTAAATACAACCAATAAAACTTGGTACACATCGGTTCATGTTTCCTAAGACGTTCAAGCATGTTACACAATGGAGATCTGCCAGTTTTCTTAAGCCTAACATTGAATTCATTCATCCAATACAACTATAAACAAGTAATCAACATATAATTAACATCTAGGTTTCATTACATCTAAGCAAACACATGATAGATCTAGCCTAGCATGTTGAAATCAAGACAAGCATAAGATATATTCAAACAGCACATAGACATATTGATTGAATTGAAAGAGGACTTATCTTAATTGAACATGAAATGTTTCAAGGGGTAAAAACCCTTGAAAATACTGTAAAATACGACCTAGGGTTTCACAAGTTCGGCCCTAGTATTCTCCACACAAGTTCCTCTCTACGAATGAAAAATAGAAAAGTATATATAGTTTTTCTGAGGTGACGGCGTCAAAAACAAATTGCTGACGCCGTCATCTCGCCGCCAAATAATTTCTCGGACTGCCTAGATCTGGGTTTGATGCCGTCATGTGTACTCCTTATGCAGGCTGTCACCAAAAATACTCTTGACGCCCTTCTCTTGACGCCTTCAGGTTTTCACTGGGTTATCACGGATTTTACTCCTGACGCCGTCATGATTTTTGATGAGGCGAAAAATGATCCATTTTTAGGGGGTCATTTAAGCCCGAATTCGAATTTATTTGATCAAATATTTCCCTAAATCGTTCCTTTTGTGATTTTAGGTACTTTGGGAGAGAAATCTGGAAAAGGAAGCAATTCGGACGTTTTTGGAGCATAAAAGTGAAGAAAACGCCAAAGACTTAATTTTCCATGCTGATAACAGTACCTGACGGCGTCAAGAGCATTTTGGTGACGGCGTCAAGAGTAAAAGTGGTGACGGCCCAGAGAGAATGTGAAGGCGTCACCCAAGGCCGTCACGTGTTAACTTGTCAAAACTTGCGCGCGGAGTAGCTGATTTTGTTTTGGTCATAACTTTTGCATACGAACTCGGATTTAGGTGATTCAAAAGCCCACGCGAAGAGGACAAAGAGATCTACAATTTGGTGAAAAAATGGTCTTGACGGCGTCAAGAGTAACGGGCTGATGCCATCAAGAAGGGCCGACAGAAAACATGCCTATAAATATAACATCATAACTTCACTTTTTGTAAGCCTTAAACCCTAAGGTCGATTCATGGGTTTAGGTGGGTGTTTTTCCAGCAACTTAGAGGGTTTCAATCACTCCATAAACATCATGTATTGGTTTGATGATTCTATCTTAATTATGTTTTCCATTATCAATGTTGTTTGCTCTTCTTTGATGATGATTTGCTAATTCACCTTGTGTCTACTTATGATTATGTGAAACTTGTATATAATTGATTAGATCTCATTGATTTCTTGTTGATGTTGTGTCTATCTCCATCAATTAAGGCGTGACAACTTCAATAGATCTAGTTGGTTTAGTTTATAATCCTTGTTTCCTATTGATTCTTGTTTTGATTGAATGATTTATATGTTAGGCTTAAGAAAACTGGCAGATCTCCAAATGGTAACATGCTTGAACGTATTAGGAAACATGAACCTATTGCACTAAGGTCTTTATTGGTTGTATTTAATGCATGAGCCACTGTTTACAATCCCTATAGTTGTGCTGGGCATGGTGTAGGAGGAGATAAGAGCTCATAGAATTGGGGAGTTATGTGCGATACCCCATGAATGGTATTAAGGAATACAACCCGTCAATTAAAACAAGGTTACAATTCAATAGGTAGGATTGGATAGCTAGCAAGGAGTAACATATTATGGGTAGACATGCTTCACTTATCTTGTAGAACCCTAGTTTACTTTTCTTGTTAATTAGTTTAATTGGTAGCTTTTGGGTTAGTTGATTAGCAACTAATTCCGCCCACTCTCCCAATACCCGAGATTTTTACTTGCTTTTCATAAAATTAAAAAATACAAAAAGAATCATCCTTCACCTTTAGACCTAGTTAGATTAATTTCAATCCTAACGACACTATTCCTAGCTGAACGATCAATCCCCCGGTACTTGTCACTATACTATACTACAACGATCAGGTACACTGCCTGGTGGGGGTTGTAAGCTTCTCGAGATCTCTCGAGAGGTAAAGCCTGTTGCGATTCCCACGCATCAAGTTTTTGGCACCGCAGCCCGGGGAATAGTTATTGTTTAGGTTGAATTTGATTTTTATTAGGTCTACTCATTAGATTCCTTTTTAGTGAGATTTTTATTTTCTTTTTATTAGCTTTCTTGTAGTCTATCTTTTTCTTTGTGACCTTTGTTTGTGAAATCATTTTCATTTGTCTCCATGGCAGATGAAATTCCATTTAGATCATTAACTATAGAGGAACAATTAGTTTACTCGGATCGATTTGCCTCCTGTTGTTCCAATGAATTTTTAAGTGATCTTACATATATACAAGAGGAGATGGGTGTAAAGTTAGATGGGTTTGATGAATTTTATGCATGTGTGTTTTCTATTAGACGATCATTATCAGGATCAATTCCTTTTAGTGAGACCCTTTGGATGAATTTTGAGAAAAGCTTCCTAACCATAACCCATAAGTTTAACGAATTGGTGGATTCGTATGAGCGAGATGACCTAGTTTCTAAGAACATGAACTTAGAATCAAACCAAGATTATGATATGGTTAGTGTTGAACTACCTAGTTGCATAAGCGGGATAGATTTCACCAAAACATACGACACACATGAGGTTAGAGTTGAGCCACCTAGTTGCATGTCATGGTTAGGTACTACCATAATACAAGATGAACACATAGGTGATATTGATGTGATGGAAGAGATAGTAGAAAACCCAAGCCCACTAAGTACCCCACAAGTCCTACCATCATTTGAGTCATACACACCGCTCGTGACTTACCCGGAAGAAGTAGAAGAGACTATAGGAACCCCAATAGAAGTAGAACCCTTGGACCAGGTACCATTAGAGGATATAGGTTTGAATACTTGTAGTGATAACCTTACTCCTAGTTCTAGGGAATTTCCTAGGGTTGATGAACCGGAACCTCAATCTTTACACACCTTTCCATCCTTAGATATATTTCTAGGAGACAAAAGAGGAACCGATCCACCCATCAACCAATATTATCCGGGTAGTTTTAGGATGAAGGAAGCCATTCACTCACCCCCTTCACCTCACGTGGCATATTCACACCCTAAGGGTGTGTATCGCTACTTTCACCCACACTTAATCCTAAGTGTAGGGAGAACCTCCCCTATTTCCATTAAATAAGGGTAGAGTCAGGCTCGTGACTCGAACAAAAACAAGCGCTTCTTGGGAGGCAACCCATGTTTTGTATGTTTTTATTTGTTTGTTTGTTTGTTTGATTTTATTTGTTTCCATATGCATGTTTCGTTTTTATTGTTTGTGGCTCATGTTTCAAAGTAAATTGTGAAAATGCTTTATTTTGTTTTTAACTTCGTCCTAATTGCATACAAAGGTATTTTGCAAAAGATAAGTGTAAGGGAGATCCAAATTTGTTTATAAGAACGAAATTCAGCATGAACCACAACAATATTAAATGGACATGTGTATTAGTACTTGTTAGAGTCAAATGCTTGTATCGAGTCGTAATGATGTTTTGCAGGATTTTCCAGGAAGTAGGACGAAGTTTTTCCAGAAATTTTCCGGAAACTTAACATAAAGATTTCTGCAGGTCACTTCTGACGGCGTCATGAGTTTACTCTTGACGGCGTCACGTGTAAAATTCTGAAAATTTTGCTAGTTTTGTTTATACCGGAGTGTTAAAGTTTTTGTTGATTCTTTAGTTTTATAAACTCCAGGAAATCTGCAAACCTTCATTCCACAAGCATTATATCTTTAATTGTTTTGTTTTTATTCCTAAGTCTGGAATTACATCTAGTTGTGATTTATCTTTGTTCGGATTGATGCTTTGGGTTTTTGTAGTTGTTTTCTCAGGTTTAAAAGGTTATGTATGACAAGAAGATGATTTATATTCTGGATGGGAAGCTTTGATTGTTCATTTTATTGGAGGAAGATTTAACCTGGCCACCTTATTATCCATACCGAGCGAATCAGGGGAGTATTTGATTTCATTCTCTTTACTTTTTCACTTTTACATTCTTTACTTGAACATTGGGGACAATGTTCATCTTAAGTGTAAGGGGAGGGTAAAAAGATGATACCTTACATATGCACTTTCGCTTGAGTTTGCTTTGTTTGATGGTAGATGTGTAATAAAACTATGAGAAATACTTGTTAGTGCAATTTTAGCGCCAAATTTAAATTTTTTTACAACATTTAGGAGTGAAACTTTAGCCATAGCAAGCGTCTCATGGATAGGAGATTGTATGACTAGCACATAACCGTATATTCAGAAAAATTTTCCACCCAAATATGTGAGGTTCGCCTTTAGATTTGATAGGAAAAACATTTACTATTAGTGCTTATGAGTGTACCGGTAGCATTTAGATTCTAGAACTTGCGTTAGTGATGCATCCCGAGACCGCTAGTGAGACTACATTCGTGTAGTAGGATTTACTACATGATAAGAGGCATTAGGATTACCCTTGTTTTAAACCCGTATTATAATTACTTGACCATTTAAGTCATATTACTTGGCTAGTTAAGTCAACTAATTTTTCCCACACCCTTAGCGTTGTACTCATTTTTAGTACACGAAACCCCTAGTACACCCCTCCGAGCCTATCTTTTCGTTTCTAACTTTAAGCATTTTACTTAAAGGAAGAATTTGTTACACCCCACTTAAATGTACAACCAAATCGCCTTAGCCTTCCGTGTATGCACTCATTTTTAGTGCATTATTGTTATTTGTTAAACCCTAAGTTAACTTTCTAATTGGTTACATGGTTGCTAAGTCGAGTCATATCCTTCTACATATTGTTTTGGGACGATTGGGACTCATGGGTAAGTACTTATTTTATGGAGTAATGGGGAAGAACATCATTTATTACCCCCATATGTACGTTAATCTTAAAAGTGCTCCAAGTGTTTTGATTTTCTTAATTCGAGTCATTAGTTTAGTTTATTGTAAAATATGTAAAGATTCAAGTGTAAGGGGAATTCTCATCCCCTATGATGTATTATTTTGGATGGTAGGGTAAGAGTGTATGCAAAAAAAAAAAAAAAAAAAAAATCGAAAAAAAAATAGAAAAAAAAACAAAAGAAAAAGAAAAAAAAAAAACATACGGACTACCATCCCGTTTCATTCTATGTTTATTTTATGTTTTTGTTATTTTTCATTTATTAGCTTAAGTCGAGTCTAGTCTTGGCTTAGCAACGCCATATTGTACATGTAATTAACGAAGATTGTTAACTCGCCACCAGTAGTATTTCCTTTATCCAACAAAATCGCGTATTTCATATCCCTACACCTAACGTTACAACACTTTAAAAGACCTCTTTGATAGTTTATCCTAGGTGCTTACGCCATGTGGTGGAGGTTTGATCCTTTCCCAAGCCTATGGTAATCTATTTTGCTATGACAGGTAGTGAGAGATATCTTCCGTTTCCATATTGTAATTTACACTTTATTACACCCGAGAGATGTGAGTATCTAAACACTATTTGTGAGGTGCTTGTGTATGACCTCCGTGCTTGTCTATTGGTCTTTAGTGGAACGATTATTTGTTGTAATTACTTTTATATTAGTGTTAAATGACCCCTAACTTGTCTTTTGAGTAGAATAAAAGCGCATTTGCTTGAGGACAAGCAAATCTCAAGTGTAAGGGTATATGATGAGGCGAAAAATGATCCGTTTTTAGGGGGTCATTTAAGCCCGAATTCGAATTTATTTGATCAAATATTGCCCTAAATCGTTCCTTTTGTGATTTTAGGTACTTTGGGAGAGAAATCTGGAAAAGGAAGCAATTCGGACGTTTTTGGAGCATAAAAGTGAAGAAAACGCCAAAGACTTAATTTTCCATGCTGAGAACAGTACCTGACGGCGTCAAGAGCATTTTGGTGACGGCGTCAAGAGTAAAAGTGGTGACGGCCCAGAGAGAATGTGAAGGCGTCACCCAAGGCCGTCACGTGTTAACTTGTCAAAACTTGCGCGCGGAGTAGCTGATATTGTTTTGGTCATAACTTTTGCATACGAACTCGGATTTTGGTGATTCAAAAGCCCACGCGAAGAGGACAAAGAGATCTACAATTTGGTGAAAAAATGGTCTTGACGGCGTCAGGAGTAACGGGCTGACGCCGTCAAGAAGGGCCGACAGAAAACATGCCTATAAATATAACATCATAACTTCACTTTTTGTAAGCCCTAAACCCTAAGGTCGATTCCTGGGTTTAGGTGGGTGTTTTTCCAGCAACTTAGAGGGTTTCAATCACTCCATAAACATCATGTATTGGTTTGATGATTCTATCTTAATTATGTTTTCCATTATCATTGTTGTTTGCTCTTCTTTGATGATGATTTGCTAATTCACCTTGTGTCTACTTATGATTATGTGAAACTTGTATATAATTGATTAGATCTCATTTATTTCTTGTTGATGTTGTGTCTATCTCCATCAATTAAGGCGTGACAACTTCAATAGATCTAGTTGGTTTAGTTTATAATCCTTGTTTCCTATTGATTCTTGTTTTGATTGAATGATTTATATGCTAGGCTTAAGAAAACTGGCAGATCTCCAAATGGTAACATGCTTGAACGTCTTAGGAAACATGAACCTATTGCACTAAGGTCTTTATTGGTTGTATTTAATGCATGAGCCACTGTTTACAATCCCTATAGTTGTGCTGGGCATGGTGTAGGAGGAGATAAGAGCTCATAGAATTGGGGAGTTATGTGCGATACCCCATGAATGGTATTAAGGAATACAACCCGTCAATTAAAACAAGGTTACAATTCAATAGGTAGGATTGGATAGCTAGCAAGGAGTAACATATCATGGGTAGACATGCTTCACTTATCTTGTAGAACCCTAGTTTACTTTTCTTGTTAATTAGTTTAATTAGTAGCTTTTGGATTAGTTGATTAGCAACTAATTCCGCCCACTCTCCCAATACCCGAGATTTTTACCTGCTTTTCATAAAATTAAAAAATACAAAAAGAATCATCCTTCACCTTTAGTCCTAGTTAGATTAATTTCAATCCTAACGACACTATTCCTAGCTGAACGATCAATCCCCCGGTACTTGTCACTATACTATACTACAACGATCAGGTACACTGCCTTGTGGGGGTTGTAAGCTTCTCGAGATCCCTCGAGAGGTAAAGCCTGTTGCGATTCCCACGCATCAATTTTCTTCTTGACGCCTTCAGGTACTGTTCTCAGCATGGAAAATTAAGTCTTTGCCGTTTTCTTCACTTTTATGCTCCAAAAACGTCCAAAATGCTTCCTTTTCCAGAATTCACTCCCAAAATACCTAAAATCACAAAAGGAACGATTTAGGGCAATATTTGATCAAATAAATTCAATTCCGGGCTTAAATGACCCCCTAAAAGTGGTTCATTTTTCGCCTCATCATATACCCTTACACTTGAGATTTGCTTGTCCTCAAGCAAATGCGCTTTTATTCTAATCAAAATACAAATTAGGGGTCATTTAACACTAATATAAAAGTAATTACAACAAATAATCGTTCCACTAAAGACCAAAGACAAGCACGGAGGTCATACACTAGCACCTCACAAATAGTGTTTAGATACTCTCATCTCTCGGGGTGTAATAAAGTAATATCACAATATGGAAATGGAAAACATCTCTCACTACCTGTCATAGCAAAATAGATTACCATAGGCTTGGGAAATGATCAAACCTCCACCACATGGCGTAAGCACCTAGGATAAACTATCAAAGAGGTCTTTTTAAAAGGGTTGTAACGTTAGGTGTAGGGATATGGAATACGCAGTTTTGTTGGATATAGGCAGTCTTTACTGGTGGCGAGTTAACAATCTTGGTTAATTACATGTACAAAATTGCGTTGCTAAGCCAAGACTAGACTCAACTTAAGCTAATAAGTGAAAATAACAAAAAAATAAAATAAACGTAGAATGAAACGGGATGGTAGTCCGTATGTATTTTTTTTTTCATACACTCTTACCCTACCATCCAAAATAATACATCATAGGGAATGTAAATTCCCCTTACACTTGAATTTTTACATACTTTACAAATAACTAATCTAATGACTCGAATTAAGATAATTAAAACACTTGGAGTACTTTTAAGATTAACGTACATATGGGGGTAATAAATAATCTTCTTCCCCATTACTCCATAAAATAAGTACTTTACCCATGAGTCCCAATCGTCCCAAAACAATATGTTCAAGGATATAACTCGACTTAGCAACCATGTAATCAATTAGATAATTAACTAAGGGTTTAACAAATAACAATAATGCACTAAAGATGAGTGCATACACGGAAGGCTAAGGCGATTTGGTTGTACATTTAAGTGGGGTGTAACAAATTCTTCCTTTAAGTAAGATGCTTAAAGTTAGAAACGAAAAGATAGGCTCGGAGGGGTGTACTAGGGGTTTCGTGTACTAAAAATGAGTACATCGCTAAGGTGTGGGAAAAATTAGTTGACTTAACTAGCCAAGTAATATGACTTAAATGGTCAAGTAATTTATGATATGGGTTTAACACAAGGGTGATCCTAATGCCTCTTATCATGTAGTAAATCCTACTACACGAATGTAGTCTCACTAGCGGTCTCGGGATGCATCACTAATGCAAGTTCTAGAATCTAAATGCTACCGGTACACTCATAAGCTCTAATAATAAATGCTTTTCCTATCAAATCTAAAGGCGAACCTCACATATTTGGGTGGAAAATTTTTCTGAATGATACGGTTTTGTGCTAGTCATACAATCTCCTATCCATGAGACGCTTGCTATGGCTAAAGTTTCACTCCTAAATGTTGTAAAATTTTTTAAATTTGGCGTTAAAATTACACTAGCAAGTATTTCTCATAGTTTTATTACACATCTACTATTAAACAAACAAACTCAAGCGAAAGTGTATCTGTAAGGTATCATCATTTTGCCCTCCCCTTACACTTAGGATGAATATTGTCCCCAATGTTCAAGTAAAGAATGTAAAAGTGAAATAAGTAAAAAGAATGAAATCAAATACTCGCCTGATTCGCTCGGTATGGATAATAAGGTAGCCAGGTTAGATCTTCCTCCAAGAAAATGAACAATCAAAGCTTCCTTTCCAGAATATAAATCATCTTCTTGTCATACATAACCTGTAAAACCTGAGAAAACAGACAAGGCAACCTCGCATAAAATCGGCGGCAATCCAAATATTCTAACACATCCTAGAAAACAAAATAAGATATAATGCTTGTGGAATGATTGCAGATTTCCTGGAGATTATAAAACTAATAATTCAACAAAAACTTTAGGACTCCGTTAGAAAAACAAAACTGGTAAAATTTCCAGAATTTTACACGTGACGCCGTCAGAAGTGATCTGCAGAAATTCTTATGTTAAATTTTCGGAATATTTCTGGAAAAACTTATGTCCTACTTCCTAGAAAATCCTGCAAAACATCATTATGACTCGATACAAGCATTTGACTCTAACAAGTACTAATACACATGTCCATTTAATATTGTTGTGGTTCATGCTCAATTCCGTTCTTATAAACAAATTTGGATCTCCCTTACACTTATCTTTTGCCAAATATCTTTATATGCGATTAAGACGAAATTAAAAACAAAATAAAGCATTTTCACAATTTACTTTGAAACATGAGCCACAAACAATAAAAATAAAACATGCATACGGAAAATAATAAAATCAAACAAACAAACAAATAAAGCTTGGGTTGCCTCCCAATAAGCGCTTTTGTTTATTTACGAGTCTTGTAGCTAGACTCAAGGTCATGGGTTACTACGTGATCTCATCATCAAATGTTATATCTTCCTCACTAATCATTTCATTAATATTTTCTTGATAATGTTTTACACGTTGTATGTTGACAGTAAACTCCCTACCTTCATCGTCTAGTAAAACAACGGCTCCAGTTTTAGAGGAACTCATCACCGTGAATGGTCCATACCATCTAGACTTGAGTTTTCCTAGGAATAACATTAACCAAGAGTTGTACAATAGGACTTTATCCCCTTCTGAAAATTCCTTGGGTTTCTTATTCCTTTGGTCGTGCCATCTTTTTTCCCTTTCTTTATATGTAATGGAGGACTCATAGGCTTCTAATCTAAGCTCATCAAGCTTGTGTAATTGCAAGAACCTATTGGTTCCGGCAATTGTATAGTCTAAATTACATGCCTTAAGCGCCCAATAAGCCTTATGTTCTAACTCTACTGGCAAGTGACATGCCTTACCATACACCATGCGAAACGGGGTAGTTCCAATAGGTGTCTTGTAGGCGGTTCGGAATGCCCATAAGGCCTCGTCGAGTTTAAATGACCAGTCTTTTCTATTCTGACTAACCGTTTTTTCTAGTATTCTTTTAATATCCCTGTTTGTGTTTTCGACCTGGCCATTAGTCTGTGGATGATAGGCGGTGGAAAATCAATGGGACACCCCATACCTTCTCATGACTTTCTCCATTTGCGCATGGCAAAAGTGGGTTCCCCTATCACTGATGAGGGCTTTAGGAATCCCGAATCTAGCGAAAAGCTTTTTCAGGAAATGAATAACCACTCTGGCATCGTTGGTCCTAAGGGCTTGTGCCTCAACCCATTTTGAAATATAATCGATGGCAACTAAAATGTATTCATTCCCTCCTGAAGATGGAAAGGGTCCCATGAAGTCAATTCCCCAAACATCAAAAACCTCACATACTTGTATAAAATTCTGAGGTGCTTCATCCCTATGTGATATGTTCCCGGCTCGTTGACATGCATCGCATGCTTGTACCATTTCTTTGACATCACGGAAAATTGTGGGCCAATAGAATCCCGCGTCAAAAATCTTTCGGGCGGTGGTGCTTATCCCATGATGGCCTCCAGAAGGCCCAGAGTGACATTCCCTCATAATCTTTACTGCCTCGCTCTCCGAAACACAACGTCTGATTATTTGGTCAGGACACCTTCGGAATAAAAATGGTTCATCCCAGAAGTAGTATTTTAACTGAGAAAAGAACCTTTTCCTTTCGTATCTAGTCAGGTATTCTGGAACGAGTCTGCTTGTGAGATAGTTGGCAAAATCGGTGTACCAAGGCTCCGAATCAGTTATTGACATGAGTTGTTTGTCAGGAATTGAATCCTGAATCTCACTTCAATCGTGCTCATCAGAGGGATTTTCAAGACGAGATAGATGATCTGCGGCCAGATTTTCTGCCCCCCTTTTATCACGAATTTCAACATCAAATTCTTGTAACAACAGGATCCACCAAATTAGTCGTGGCTTAGCATCTTGCTTAGCAAAAAGATATCGAAGAGCCGAATGATCAGTGAAAACGACTGTCTTTGAAAGGACAAGATATTGACGGAATTTGTCGAATGCGAATACTACGGCTAACAATTCTTTTGCTAGCGTAGTAAATAGGTTGGAATAGCTTGTCACGCCATTGGCCTAACACAGCCCCGACAGCGAAATCGCTAGCGTCGCACAAGATTTTAAACGGTAGCTCCCAGTTGGGTGTATTCATGATTGGAGCTTGTGTGAGCTCTTTTTTCAAGAGATCGAATGCATCCTTGCATTCTTGAGAAAAATCGAAAGGAGCATCCTTCATTAGCAATTGAGTCATTGGCCGAGCTATTTTGGAGAAGTCTTTGATGAATCTCCGATAAAACCCGGCGTGCCCTAAGAAGCTGCGTATTGCTTTAACAGTCGTGGGATATGGTAACTTAGATATAGCTTCAACTTTAGCTTGGTCCACCTCTATCCCATTCCCTGAGATCTTATGTCCTAACACAATTCCTTCTTTTACCATGAAATGACATTTTTTCAAGTTTAACAACAAGTTGGTTTCCTCGCAGCGCTTAAGCATTTTTTCAAGATTAGCGAGACAGCGGTCGAAGGAGTTCCCGAAGACCGAAAAGTCATCCATGAAAACTTCCATGCTCTCTTCCATAAGTTCGTGAAAGATTGCGGTTATGCATCGCTGAAAAGTGGCAGGGGCATTACACAGCCCAAAAGGCATTCTTTTGTAGGCGAACGTTCCATAAGGGCAAGTAAACGTGGTCTTTTCTTGGTCCTCAAGCGCTATGGGGTTTTAAAAGTATCCTGAGAATCCATCCAAGAAACAATAGTACTCGTGCCCAGACAATATTTCTAACATTTGGTTAATGATTGGTAAGGGAAAGTGATCTTTCCTCGTGGCATCATTGAGCTTTCTATAATCGATGCATACCCGCCAGCCAGTAACCGTTCTTTGGGGTACCATCTCACCCTTTTCATTCTTAACCACAGTCATCCCTCCCTTCTTTGGTACAACCTGCACAGGACTAACCCACGGGCTGTCAGAGATTGGGTAAATTAATCCTGCATCCAGAAGTTTGATGACTTCTTTCTTCACAACTTGCTTAATGTTGGGATTCACCCGCCTCTGGGGTTGCACGGTAGGTTTATAATCCTCTTCCATGAGAATCTTATGTGTGCAAAAAGTTGAGTCAATCCCCTTAATGTCAGCTACACTCCATGCAAGCACTCCCTTATACTTCTTTAAGACCTCTAAGAGCTTACCTTTTTGTTCATGTTCGAGGGAGGAGTTTATGATTACCGGTAGTTGGTCCTCTCCCTGAAGGAAGGCGTACTCTAAGTGGTTAGGAAGTTCCTTAAGATCTAATTCAGGGGGTTCGATAATAGAAGGCTTAAGCTTGGTTTCGGGTTTTCGGAGTTCGAGATGCTCAGTGGCTTCCTGTCTAGGGTAGAAGGAGACTGCACCAACACCCTCCATCTTTTCTACCTCCAACAGGGGGAGAAAACTCTCATCCCGTAACCAGCCTTCCTCGATCTGTTCATCAACACAATCATCGATGACATCCGTGAGTTCATCGACCTCTCCAATGAAATAGAGCCGGTTAGCTGCTTCGAGAGGGAGAGATCCATAGTGTCCTTAATGTCGAAGGTCAAGCTATCGGTTCCTACTCGTAAGGTTAACTTGCCGTCATGAACCTCAATGACTGCACGAGCGGTAGCAAGAAATGGTCTCCCTAAGATGATGGGTACCAAGTCATCCTCCTCCATCTCCAAGATTACGAAGTCAACCGGGAATTTGAATTTCCCAACCTTGACTAGCACATTCTCGCATATCCCTACGGGGTATTTGACTGATCTATCAGCTAGTTGGATGTTCATACGGGTAGGCTTCAATCCAGAGTATCCTAGTTTAAGGAACATAGAGTGAGGCATGAGGTTGATACTCGCCCCCAAATCGGCAAGAGCATTCTTTATTGATAGAGATCCTATGGAGCAAGGCAAGGTGAAGCTGCCTGGATCGTCTACCTTTTTTGGCAGCCCTCGATGGGTCACCACCGAACATTCTTCCCCCAGGGTCACAAGACCCTCGAGTTTCTTTCGGTTGGCGAGTAATTTTTTAAAGTATGCGCTATACTTTGGCATGTGATAACAAGCATCAAGGAGGGGTATGGTGACTACTAAGTCTTTTAAATATGACAAGAATCTCTTATTATCATTCTCATTTTTCTGTTTTTTTAATCGGGATGGGAATGGGATTCTCACAGGTTGGTTAGGTGGGGTTGATGGGGAGGGGATTGCCAAGGGAGGATGTTCTGGAGCTTCGCTGCTCACATCCCCTTCCTCTTCGCGAGGCTTGTTTGGATCGGGGGTGATAGGGTGCGTGTTCGGAAAAGGGGGGGTCCTTGGTTGTTGTTCCAGCTCGAGTGGTTATCGCGAGCATGAGGTCTTTTTGGCTTAATGACGGCATTTCTAGGTTATCGAGGGTGGAGTTAAGCTTGTTGAACCATTCTCCAATGTCATTCTGCTGCTCATCGACAAGTTCATCAAGACCTTTTAATTGTAAGCCTTTTTCTTGAGTGAAGTGACCAAAGTCATCCTCAAAAGTGCTCCTGATTTCGAATTCAGGACCTTCCTCTCCTTTTCTTTTTACCAGATTTCCCAGAGGGTGTAATCGTCGTTTTGGTAAAAAGGCAAAAGGGAGGGATCAGCATAGATGTCACCTCCTGACAAGCATGCATGTTCAGCCGTGGTTTCTCCTCCGCATTCCTCTACCTCATGCGGGCCCCCACAGTAGTCACAGACCAAGTAAGGATTTGAAAGTCGTTTAGGTAACTGCGACCCAACTAGGTATTCCATTCTTTTGTGAATTTTTCTTAACCGATCTGAAGATGTTAAAGTGATTTCAGACATGCTGACAGTCGACTCAGGTTCATCCCAAGTGTCATCCTGGTCTTGAGCATATTCCTCAATCCTATCCCATCCTTCCTTGGCACTAAGATTGGCTAATCTCCCTTTTCTAGAATTGTTGATTCCGTTCTGATCATTTAAGGAGACATTGTCGTAGAAGATTTGGACCAACAGCCAAAGTTCGATGCCATGATGGGGAACTTGTCTTATTAAATCCTTGAATCTAATCCATGATTTATGGAAAGGTTCGTCCTTCCCTTTTCGGAAGCGGAGGATCCTATCTCTAAACGCTGAAGTTTTCCCAGGTGGAAAGAACTTCTCATAGAACTTGGATATGAGTTGTTCCCATGTGAAAATAGATTCAGAAGGAAGTTTATCATACCACTCTTGGGCGTTTTCCTAGAGGGTGAAAGGGAAGAATCGTAATCGTGACGTGTCTCTAGTAGCCCCATCCGTATGGAGGGTGTCTACTATTTTCAAGAAGTCCTTAATGTGTTGAATCGTGTCTTCATCATCTAACCCACAAAACTTGCACACGCTTTGGACAAGCCAAACATCGGTCGCATGCAAGACCTCATTGGTGTGTTCGTTTGGGTAGACAATGGCGTTTGAGAAGCCACGAGGGTTTGGGGAGGAGTAGTCCTTAAGGCGCTTAGGAGTGGGAGTTGCGGGGGTACTCATCTCGTTGTTGGATTGGGAGCTAGGGGTTGTAAGGTGATTTTCCGAATTTTCTTCAGAAAGGGGTGTATCAAAATCGATGGCTATGCTAGATGGTTCAGGTGTTGAGTGGGATCGTCTTAACCTACGCATTTCTCTATCGGGTTCTGCATAAGGCAAGACAAGGTCTCTAGCGGAACTACGACTCCTAGTGATCCTAAGGTTAGAGAATTCGTCGGTTGCCATATTGGCGGATGGTAAAAGTTACGAACAAAAACACGAAGAAATAAGATAGACTAAAGAGATCCTAAAAATAAAAATAAAATCTTATTAGAAAGGAATCTAGCAAGTAGACCTAATAAAAAGAAATTCTAACCTAGACAATAACTATTCCCCGGGCTGCGGCGCCAAAAACTTGATGCGTAGGGATTGCACCAGGATTTACCTCTCGAGGGATCTCGAGAAGCTTACAACCCCCACCAGGCAGTGTACCTGATCAATGTAGTATAGTATAATGACAAGTACCGGAGGATTGATCGTTCAGCTAGGAATAGTGTCGCTAGGATTAGAAAACCTAAAGATTAGGTCTAGAGATGAGGGATGATTCTTTTTGTATTTTTATATTTTTATGAAAGCAATTAAAAATCTCGGTTTTGATGGAGTTGGGAGGAATTAGTTGCTAGTCAACTAACCCAATTACTAAGATGCAATCAAAATAAAATACAAAAAATGAAAATAGACTATATTATACTAGTGGTGTAATACCCTAGACAAATCCCACATTCGTCGTGACTTGGAGTGATGTTGGGACATATGTTAACATTCGCCTTATATGACAACAACGCGTTTTGTGGTCTAACGGTTAATCGCCCATACGATTAAGCGTGCTCATGTGATAGTAGTACTGGCTTTGGTGACCTGCCGGGAAGTCTTCACATGAGGCCACAAAAGCCACTCCATGCCGTTCGGGATGTGGGGCAAACCTCATCGAGGACGATGAGTCCCTAAAGGGGGGTGAATGTAATATCCTAGGCAAATCCCACATTGGTCGTGACTTGGAGTGATGTTGGGACATATGTTAACATTCGCCTTATATGACAACAACGCATTTTGTGGTCTAACGGTTAATCGACCATACGATTAAGCGTGCTCATGTGAGAGTAGTACTGGCTTGGGTGACCTACCGGGAAGTCTTCACATGAGGGCCACAAAAGCAAAGTCGTGAGCCTTCGGGCAAACAATATTGTGGTCTATAAGGCGGGGTGTTACAAGTGGTGTGAGCAATATATGGGAGAATTGTGTTTACTTAGATTTCACTACTCCCTAGATATCTTTTACACGTTAATTACTTGTTACAGTTGCGTGAATGACGAATTGTATTCCTTAATACCATTCATGGGGTGGCGTACTTACTTCCCCAATCCTATAAGCGCCTACTTCACTCCTATGTCGAGCCGGCTTAGAAGCTCCTAACATGGGATCATTAGAATTTGCTCATGCATTAAATACAACTAATAAAACCTTGTACACATCGGTTCATGTTTCCTAAGACGTTCAAGCATATTACACAATGGAGATCTGCCAGTTTTCATAAGCCTAACATTGAATTCATTCATCCAATACAACTATAAACAAGTAATCAACATATAATTAACATCTAGGTTTCATTACATCTAAGCAAACACATGATAGATCTAGCCTAGCATGTTGAAATCAAGACAAGCATAAGATATATTCAAACAACACATAAACATATTGATTGAATTGAAAGAGGACTTATCTTAATTGAACATGAAAGGTTTCAAGGGGTAAAAACCGTTGAAAATACTGTAAAATACGACGTAGGGTTTCACAAGTTCGGCCCTAGTATTCTCCACACAAGTTCCTCTCTATGAATGAAAAATAGAAAAGTATATATAGTTTTTCTGAGGTGACGGCGTCAAGAACAAATTGCTGACGCCGTCATCTCGCCGCCAAATAATTTCTCGGACTGCCTAGATCTGGGTTTGACGCCGTCTTGTGTACTCCTTATGCAGGCCGTTACCAAAAATACTCTTGACGCCCTTCTCTTGACGCCTTCAGGTTTTCATTGGGTCGTCACGGATTTTACTCCTGATGCCGTCAGGATTTTCTTCTTGACGCCGTCAGGTACTGTTCTCAGCATGGAAAATTAAGTCTTTGCCGTTTTCTTCACTTTTATGCTCCAAAAACATCCAAAATGCTTCCTTTTCCAGAATTCACTCCCAAAGTACCTAAAATCACAAAAGGAACGATTTAGGGCAATATTTGATCAAATAAATTCAATTCCGGGCTTAAATGACCCCTTAAAGTGGTTCATTTTTCGCCTCATCAGCTTGCCACAGGAGCAAAGACTTGATCATAGTCTACTCCTTCTTCCTGTCTATATCCTTGAGCTACTAACCTTGCTTTATTCTTAATTACATTCCCTCTTTCATCTCTTTTAACCCTGAAGACCCATTTTGTTCCAATTAGTCTCTTACCATCAGGTAAATCACATAATACCCATACTTCTTGAAGTTTAAACTGTAAGAGTTCTTCTTGTATAACTTCAAACCAACTCTCCTTGGCTAATGCTTGTTTTATAGTCTTAGGTTCTTCTTGAGACAGAAAGCAAGCAAATAAACACAATTTCTGATCCTGGTGATTCACCCTGTTTTGCTTGTAAATAAAGCTAAGTAAAGAAGTATGTTGTTGAGATGTATTCTTAGCTTTAGTTCGTGTGAGCACTCCTGAATTTGAGGGTCCAATTATCTTGTTGACAGGATGATCTTTGTGAATTCTTAAAGTAGGAGTTGGTGAGACTTCAAAATTATCTTCCAAATTAGTGAAATCAGGATCTTCATTAGAATCTGAGAAAATGCCTTCTTGTTCCAATTCATCATCAGTATCATCTAAGGCAGGCATGTTTGGATCATTCAAATCATCACCATAGGACTTAGCCATTGTTTCTTGAATAAGCATCCTATTAAGTTCATCTTGGATGGCTTGGTCTTCATCAGATACTGTGGTCTTTGGTAGAGCAGTACTTTGAGGATCAACAGTACTTTGAGGCTCTGCAGTACTTTGTTTCTCATCATTAACTTTATCATTAGACTTATCTTCAGATCTTAAATTAACATCATGAACAATGTACTGTGTTGCTTCTACAGTGGGAGCAACTTGATTTTCTTCCCTAACAGGTACGTAATTCATGGATGAAGCCATTAAATCAAGATCAAACATCCAATCAGGACCTTTACCTTTATGATTTTCTTGCTCTTCTAGAAATTCAACATGAAGACATTCTTGAACCTTCTTTGTAGCCCTGTTGTACACTCTGAATCCTTTGCTATTTGTACAATATCCCAATAAGTATCCTTTATCTGACTTCCCATCAAATTTTCCCAAATTATCAGCAGTGTTCAAAATAGTCAGGGGACATCCAAAAGGTTTCATAAACTTGATGCTAGGTTTCTTTCCCATGATTAACTCATAAGGTGTCTTTATTTGAGGTTTTGTCACTGATACTCTGTTCAACACATAACAAGCAACACTTACAGCTTCAGCCCAGAATGGTACATGTAATTGGGAATCTGCAAGCATTGTCCTTGCTGCTTCTATCAGAGTTCTATTCTTTCTTTCTGCAACTCCATTTTGCGGTGGAGTTCTGGCAATACTGAATTCTCTTTTAATTCCTTTCTTGGCACAAAAGTAATCCATTAGCTGATTCTTGAACTCAGTCCCATTATCACATCTAATGCCTCTAACCTTGAGTCTTAACTGATTTTCAAGTGCTATTATAAGATCATGAATAGCATCAAAAGTTTCATCTTTGAAACATAAGAAAAAGACCCAACTAAATCTGCTACAGTCATCTGTCACAACCAAACAGTACTTCTTCTTGTTCAAACTAACAACTGAAACAGGTCCAAATAGATCCATATGCAGCAATTCCAAAGGCTCTCTAATGGTTTTCTCTTCAATCTTCTTACAGGAAGCCTTGTGTTGTTTACCCTTTTTGCAAGCAAGACATGAGTGATCATTCTTGAATGTTTTAGAAGGTAAACCTCTAACTAAATTTCCTTGGACCAACTTGTTTATATTCTTGAAATTCACATGTCCTAATCTTCTGTGCCATTGATGTGCTTCCTCCATTGTTGCCCTTGCAATCAAGCATGTTGCTCTTTTAGCAGAATTGATGTCCTTCAAGTCTATGCTATACACATCATTAGTTCTTGGTGCTCTCAGCATCACCAAGTTTCTATCTTCTAACTTAAACTCAGGAGAGAGTATAAGACATTCTGTGTCAAAGAATAACACAGGATACTTCTTATAAAAAATCTGAGAGACTGACAAAAGATTGAATTTAAGCTCCTTCACATATCTAACATTCTGAAAATCAATGTTTCCAGCCTTGATAGTTCCTTTGCCAGTGATTCTTCCTTCATCAGGATCATTCCCAAATGCAACTTTTCCTCCAAAATAAGCTTTAAAATCTGACAAGAGCTCCTTTTCTCCTGTCATACTCCCATAGCAACCACTATCAACAATAAGATGATCTTTAAGCTCCTCTTCTGGGTTGCCCTGCATATACATGAAAAAGGTTAGTTTCTTTTAGGAACCCAAGCCATTACTGACTTGTGTTCCCCTTGTGGAGTGACATACTCAAATTCTTTGAGTATGTAATCACCACTTTCTTTAAAAACATGATCAAGAATTAATGTTTTTGTTTCCAAAACTTTTGGTTCGTTCTTATCAATATTCCCCTTTTCACCCTTATCCTCTGAAAGCACTTGTTCTTCCCAAGCAGTACTTTATTTCTTAACCCATTTAGTTGTAACTTTTGGAGTTGGGTTCTGTGTTCTAGCATCTTTTCTTGTATTGTAAGGCCTTCTAGGGTTGTAGTAATTGAATCTCCTAGGTCTTACACTTGAGTTTTTGCTATCAGCACCTTGGTTAGGGGACTTTCTATCAGTACTTTGAGAAGGTACTGTGGGTTTGAACAATGGTCTTTTCTGATGAGGGTACCTATAGTCTTTTGAGGAATTACTATGGTTAACCCTATTTGTGTAATTCCAAACTGGTTTGTTATCCCTTGGCTTATTCTCTCTGTAACTTTGATTTGCAGATTTGGTCTTTGGGTATTTACTTAAGTATTCTGAGTGATAAGCACAGTCCTTAATCAAATGGTGAGGACTATAACATACATAACAGACCTTTGGACCAATATTCCCAAATCCTTTTCCAAAAGGTTTTCTAAAATTAGCAGTATTTTGAAAATATTTTCTTGGAGGCACTGCTGAGTGATCAGCAGTACTTTGAGAAGTGTTTGAAGGTACTGCTTGTTTTGAAAACTTTTTCTCATGAACCCTAGGTGCTTCAACAGATTTTCCTAAAGGCTCAAGATTTGATTGACCTTTAAGCTTTTTCCTAAACTTTAGGTTATCTACCCCATAACAAGAGACATCTGTCCTAGGTGGTTGAAAACTACCTGGGGGATTAGGAACTGCATTGTATCCCTTGTCATTCTTATATTCAGGAGGTGTTAGACTAGGGGATTCCTCATCACTAGAAGTGTTTTCATCCAAACTTATGAATTCTTCATCACTAGTTGAGGTATCTACTGTAAGATTTAGTTCCTTACTCTTAAATGGAATACCTTCTGTGCTATCATTATCATAACCTAGGCCAGTTTTAATGTTTGATGTTCTTTGTTTTTCAACAAATTGAACATGTGACATACCTGATTCATTCCAAACAGCAAGTTTTTCTAACAACTTATTCCTTTCATTAGTAACTTTCTCTAGTTCAGACACCTTACATACTAGTTTCCATTCACTCAACTTTACTTGGTACTCTTGTTGCTTATATCTTTCAGCCCATGCTACTTCATTGTTTTCATGAGTTAGTATTTTGGCTTCCATTGACTATAAAGTCAATTGGTAGCCAGCTATCTCAGACCTAGTCCTTTGAAATTTATCTCTTTCAGTTACATATTCACTAAGTAACTTTTGATACATATCATCACACTTAGAGCATACCTTAGAGATGGTGGATGAACTTGGTGAAGTAGCTACCATAGCAAGCTGAACAGGATCTTCTTCAAATTCCATGCTCCAATAAAAGCTTCCTAGACCATCTCTTGACTCCAAAGCAGCATATCCAGGTTCTTCATCAAAATCTGTGCTCCAATCTTCCAATGCAACCATTGAGTAGGTTACAGGTTCATCATCAAACTCATTGGACCAATCAATCTCTGATAGATTCTCTTGAGCAACCAAAGCTTTTGGTTTTGGTTCAGTAATAGGAACCTCTTTTCTTTTAGTTTTGGGTTGTTCAATCATTTTGTTTGCTTGATACTTTGCAAATTTGCATTCCCTTGCAAAGTGACCAGTCCTTTAACAATTGAAGCACTCAATTTTGGACTTATCAAATGTTATTCCCTGCTTAGCTGTGAAATTAATGCCTCTTCCTGTTTTATTCATAAACTTTTTGATCCTTGCAGTGATCATAGCAACTTGCCATCTGATATCAATTTCTTCCATAGCATCATCATCAATTTGCAAGACATCTTCTTGATAGGTTACAGGTAGAGCTGCTTGTTGAGCAAAGAATGAAAATAGAACATCATCTGAGGTGGGGGTGTTTGATGGAGATGAAGTGGTAGTGACCATAGTTGTACATGGAAGCTGAGTTTTAGTCACAGTACTTTGGACAGGATAAGCAGTACCTTTATTGGAAGTACTGCTTCTATTTTCAGAAGGTACAAAAGTAATGTTTTGGGGTTTCTGATGTGTGCTTGAACCTGTAGTACCATTCATCTCATGCTCATACACCTTCAGATTGTTGTAGAGATCATCAAAGTCCATTGTGTCCAGACCTGGTTGTCCTCTGATCATAGTAGCAACTACATGCCATGCGGATGGTAAACTTCTTAAGAACTTCAAGTTAGCATCTTCAACCGATGCCTCAGCTCCATATAGTTCTAGCATACTCAGAAGATTCTGGAATCTTTCATAATCATAATCAAGACCTTCTCTTTCACCAACAGTGAAAGTTTCAAATTGTTGCTTCAACAAGTTCCTGTGCATCTTCTTGGAAGCATCATTACCTCCAAACCTTTTCTTAATTGCAGCCCATAATTGTTTTGCATCATGAAACTTCAATAGGTGTCCATCAGGAATAGCAGACAGTAATATGTTGAGAGCTTTGTCTTGATTTCTCTTTATAGCAGCTGGGATGGTAGGTTTAGGTGGTTTAGGTTGTCCTGGGAGATCGACTGGTTCATCAAGTACCATATTGCCATTGACAATCACGTCCCATAAACATGGTCTGTGATGGCAATGTACTGCTTCATCTTCATGGCCCATAAATCATATTCTCCCTTCTTGACAGGAATTCTAATAGCAGTGATGGATGGAGCAGGTGCATCCTCTGTCGACATCTTTGAAAGGTATGTAGTAGAATCGGTTTAAAAGATTATCTTCTTAATCAGAGTTTCCAGCACAAGCTCTGATACCACTTGTTGGATCGATATACTCTGACCAAACTACTTTGTAGCTTGTAAAGTTTAACAATATTGAGTAAACTCAACACTATTAATAATGAAACACTGTATTGACCTTGTAAAGTATGCGGAATCTACTAACACAAAGCTTAAGAAGAACTTTTATATTAAACCAAACTTGAACCTGCTTGATTACACAGATTCACTAACAATCCCTAACTTGACTAATATCGACTTCTCTAACTTGTATTTTTAACACGTAAAACTCATTACGACTAATACCTCTTAAGGCTCCTTTTATAGATACAAGGATATCCTTAAGTCGGTTTACAATACTTGAACGATAAGTAATTATCCCTAACTAATTCTAGAATATTCATACAATATTACATAATAATCCTTTAATCAATATTGCACTTAAGTCCTTATTCTCTTCGAAGTACTTTGAATAATCTTCAATATGTAGCAGTACTTTGACCATGTTTGACTTTGATCTTTAAGCAGCACTTTGACACAGCAGTACTTTGAACTACAGAAGTACCTTGATCTTTATATCCCAACATTATGTTATCTATCTGTGTACGTGTTCGCCATTCGCTGTATTCTACTCAATAGTTTTTAATTTAGTTTAATCAAACCAAATCGTGCCAGTCTCTTAGACTGAAAACCCCCTGCGTTAGATTAAATTGTGAAGCTAACTTAGATATTAAAATACTGATAAACATACTAGTTATTAATGTTCCACTCTTAGTGATCGACACTCTACTTACCAACTAGGCTACATTGATCGGGTACACTACTCGTTAGTGTGTGCTATAGGATAAGTCGGCTATTATAAATTTAAAACTTGAGTAAGGACATTCTACAGCGACATAGCACATCACATTAGAACTCATAACTTGACGCCGTCACCTATGTAAATCTATATATAGTTTTCTTTCATTAGTGTGTAACTTTGTGCAACATTGGAGACATAAACCCTTGTCCAAATTTTACAGCTTTTTTAGGGTTTCAAACCCTCTTTTCTTCAATGTTCAATTGAAGATAAGTTTTCCTTTAATCATTCAATATGTCTATGTGTTGTTTGATTAATTGTTTATCTTTTCTTTAAATTAACATGCTAGCTTAGATTATTTAGTGTTTGCTTAGATCTAATGAAACCTAGTTATTGATTGTTGATTAGTTGTTTATTGTTTGGTTGATTGACTCGCGTTAGGCTTAAGAAAACTGGCTAACCTCCTATGTGTAACAAGCTTGAACGTCATAAGAAACGTAATCGGATGTGTACTACGGTTTTATTGATTGTATTTAATGCATGAGTAGATGTTGATGATTCTATGATAGGATACTAAACGTGTCGTCATAAGAAGAAATAGATATTCATAGAGTTTGGGTAGGACGTACACGCCCCCACGACTGGTATTAAAGAATACAATCCTTCAACTAAACAATTGTGACATTCAACTAATCAACAAGAGATAACTAGGGAGTAGTGAAATCTAAGTAAACACGTTTGTCTCACTATAAGAAGTACACCACCTTTATTTTATTGTTATTTATTTTCTTGTTTTTAGTTTAATTATTAGTTTTGGGTTAGTTGACTAGCAACTAATTCCGCTCACTCTTCTAAAGACGAGATATTTTAATTGCTTTCATAAAATATATAAAAAAAACACAAAAAGAATCATCCCTCACCCTTAGACCTAGTTAACATACACTTCAAATCCTAATGACATTATTCCTCTAGAGAACGATCAATTATCCGGGCATACCTATACTACACTACAACGATCAGGTACACTGCCTGGAGGATTGCAAAATCTCTCAAGATCCCTTGAGACGTAAAACCTTTTGTGAGGCCGCAATCCTCGCATCAAGTTTTTGGTGCCGCTGCCAGGGAATAGTTATTGTTTAGGTTTGATTTTTATTTTAATTTAGGTCTACTCACTAGATTCCTATCTAGTGATATTTTTATTTTCTTTTTTGTAGATTTCTTTAATCTATCTTTTCCATTGTGTCTTTGTTTGTAATCCATGTCATCCGCCATCATGGAGGGTGATAATATCCTTGAAGCCATCGTTCAACCAAACCACCAAAACCCACGCGAACAACCTAGAGCCCCACCTTAGGAGACTACTCCCGACCTAGCCACTAAGGCTATTGAAACACCATTGAGCTCAACCAAGGAGCCAATGTGTCTCCATTGCGATCCGACACCATCCGGTTGGTGCAAAGCGGATGTACATTCCTTGGACTTTGTTCTGAAGATCCAAACCAACATCTCAAGGATTTCCTTAAAATCGTTGATTCCATAGACCTTGATGTTGACACTCGAGAGATGACACGATTGCGTCTTTTCCAGTTCTCTCTATGTGACCAAGCTAGTCAATGGCTTGAGTGTCTACCCGCGGGTTTCGTCACCTCTTGGGATGATCTCACCTCTCGTTTCCTCGCTCAATTTTTCCCACATGTTTAGGTTTGATTTTTATTTTAATTTAGGTCTACTCACTAGATTCCTATCTAGTGATATTTTTATTTTCTTTTTCGTAGATTTCTTTAGTCTATCTTTTCCGTTGTGTCTTTGTTTGTAATCCATGTCATCCGCCATCATGGAGGGTGATAATATCCTTGAACTCATCATTCAACCAAACCACCAAAACCCACCCGAACAACCTAGAGCCCCACCTTAGGAGACTACTCCCGACCTAGCCACCAAGGCTATTGAAACACCATTGAGCTCAACCAAGGAGCCAATGTGTCTCCCTTGCGATCCGACACCATCCGGTTGGTGCAAAGTGGATGTGCATTCCATGGACTTCGTTCCGAAGATCCAAACCAACAACTCAAGGATTTCCTTAAAATTGTTGATTCCATAGACCTTGATGTTGACACTCGAGAGACGACACGATTGCGTCTCTTCCAGTTCTCTCTATGTGACCAAGCTAGTCAATGGCTTGAGTGTCTACCCATGGGATTCGTCACCTCTTGGGATGATCTCACCTCTCGTTTCCTTGCTCATTTTTCCCACTTGGGAGAAATACCAAGCTAAGGAATGACATCTTGATTTTCCAACAACGTTAAGGTGAAACTCTTTATGAAGCGTGGACTTGTTTCAAGGACTTACTCCACAAAGTCCCCCATCATGGCCTCGATCTTTGGTTCCAAATCCAAATCTTTTATGATGGTATAAATCATCAAACTAGCAAAGCCATAGATTACACTGCAAATGGTAGACTAAGCAAGCTTAGTATTGATAAGTGCTGGGAGGTCATTGAGGACTTAGATAATACGAAGAAGAAGAATGGGAGGATCCAATGTTCTTGGAGGAAGGGACTTTAAATTACATGAATGCAACCCAAGAACAATTATTTGAGAACATTGCAAGGCAGGTTGAGGAATTGATGAGAGCCGAGATGCCCATGGCCAACCCCTGTGGATATGTGAATATAGTCAGTAAACAGACGTTTCCTGAATTTTTACGGCAATGGGAGTTCGAAAGCTTAATGTTGACTTTTGTGAACAACCAGGAGAAACAGATCCGACAATTAGAAGCCCAAATGAAGAATAACCGAAACATCTTTATGGGCCTGGCTGAAGGTTTCATATAAAAGATTAAGGAAAAAAGTAAGGAAGAAGCTTTGCCCAAGAAAACCAAAAAGATTTTTGAACTCTCAATCCCTAATGAAACAAACAACGATGGGCACAATGAGATACCTCTTCCCGTGGATCCAACACTGAATTACATTTATTCCCATAAGCTTCCTTTTGAGAAAAATAATTCTCAAGTATGCAACATTTTCATTGGAAGCTTGCGAGTTACGCTCCCTAACCTCCACGAAGTTAGGAAATGGTCTTTCGGTTTTAAACTTGGTGTGCGAGAAACTCGGCTCAAGCATACTCTCATCTCAAAAACTTCTCGGGAAAGATTTCTTACCTCGTTAATTATTTACCAAAATGGAGATTGGAAACCAAATGGGGCAATAACCGACTCTTTGAACAATCAAAACGCACCCAATGATAGCAACAAAATGTTTGACCCGGGTGGAAATTGTTAACTAAAATGACTTTCGCTATCAAGGTTAACAATACAAATAAACTATTTTTGAAAGTACAAGGGTTTAAATGAAATTTTGTACTAAGTAACAAAAACATGGGCACCTGACGGCGTCTGCTCGTCTGCACTACTCTAATAACCACAAATCTATCACTTTCATCATAAACCCACAAACCATATCCACCCTACACACAACCACCGAATATCCAAAGGTCAATTCGCCATTTTTTTTACTAATCTCCACGTGATAAGTAATTTTCATTCATCATTCTCTATTCAATTGTTCATATGATCCATCAAATTCGTAATTCTCCAATATTCGAAACCCTAGGATTGATTCGTGCTTAGGACTTGTAATGCCTTTTAATTAGTGTTTTTTTAACAATGATTGAGGCATTAGTTAGTTAGTTAGTAATCAAAGGTTTATTGTTGCGTTTGAAAAACACAAATTTGAACCATAGTCTTTGAGCCAATTGCCCATTTTGCTGTGAAAAGGGGTGTTTGGTTACGGATTTAAAGTTTGAGTATTGATTTTTTCCCTCGTAATCACGGATTAAAATCTTTTGAACTTGATGGCGTCAGCTCGCATAGCCTGACGGCGTCATGGTTGTCTGATGCTCAACCACCATTTTGTTAATAATTTAATCCATTCCGTTCCTTCTTGTTTTGTTCCAGGAAATGAGCAAGTGTTCCCGACACCACTGAGGGAGTTCTTCAAGAGCCCAATGCGAGAACCACGCGAAGACGGTATTGAGTTGGGGCGTCTTTGACGACGAAGCCTCTACTTTTCGCTACAACCAATTGCTCCACCACCAAATTGACCATGGGGCTGTGATTGATTGGGAATTCCTGGCTAATGACCGTCTTGCGGAAGCTTTTCTGGAAAGCTTTCAGACTGATGAGTTTACGGGCCCTCTGTGGGAGAGGTTGTTTAGGATACATGAGCCCGTCTATGACGAGTTGGTACGTGAGTTGCTAGCTACTTATCATTTTGATGTAGGGGTAGCGAGGAGTAATGTTGGTGCCACATCGATTCACTTTAGGTTAGGAGGTGAGGCTAGGTCTTGTTCTGTTATGGAGGTAGGTTGGAGGTTGGGGCTTTACAACCAGTATGAGGCCAGTCAGGGCCCATTCATGGCTAGATTGAGTGAGGGTGTAACTGTTAAGAATGACATGAGGAGTACTATGTTTTGGATGACCATTGGGGATGATGTGTACACCTCAACCACTAGGGCATTTAGGATTAGGGATCCTAGGATCAGATTGACTCATTGGTGCATCACCTACTCTTTGTCTGGGCGTCATAGTTCCACCCACCGCATCACCTATTTGGACCTATTCTTCCTATACACGGTAGCTAGTTATTTGATGGGGGAGCTGGGGAGAAGCAGAGTGATAAAATATATAGGGGAATGTTTATTACTCGGTTAGCTCGGTCATACGAGGTCCTTAAGCCTGAGATCATGGGGTATTTGAGTATTGGGGGGCCATGCAGGGTTGTTAAGTCTAGATCGCTTAAACAGATGGAGATTATCATGGATATGGTAGGGGGCCTTGTATTTGGTTGGCCGTTAGACCAGCTGCGATCAGTGATGATGATACTTATAAAGATGATGAGGATGAGCAGCCGCAGCAGTAGCAGCAACAGGGGGATTATAGAGCCGATGGTTCTGGGGATGTCTACTGGAACATGAGGCAGGGAGATTGGCAGGCCCATCAGGGGGTCTGGATGGGTCAAATGGATACATGGAGGACCACGACTGACGAGAGGTTTGTCAGTATGTATGATCACACAGTGCGTCAGATGCAACACCTATCCACATGTGATCAGTTGGACCCACATCTCCAGATCGACCCCTTCCCTGGTCGTGAGCAGGATTACCCACCTTACGGGTACACTGGCTACCTCCCTTCTGACTATGACTACTGCTATGGTCCCCTTCCTCAGTGATTTTTATGATTGTCTTGTGATGTGATGTTGAACAATTTTATTTGATGATTGTATGTTTAAAACAATTTATGGCTTGTAATAGACTAGGATTGGCCGTGTGATGACCCTTGAACATTTGCTTCTTTTTCATTGGTGTTTATGTATATAAGATTTCTATCTTGGTTATCTTTTCTAGCTTACTTGTTAAGTAGTTTTCCAAGTCTTTTTAATTATTTGTTTGTTTGTTTATTTGCTTTTATTTGATTTCGTATATATGTTTCGTCTTAATTGTTTATTGTTCATGTATAAAATAAATTGTGAAAATGCTTTATTTTGTTTTTAACTTCGTCTTAATCACATATAAAAGTATTTTACAAAAGATAAGTGTAGGGAAGATCACATTTGTTTTTAAGAACAAATTGAGCATGAACAATAACAATTAAGAGATTAGCATATATATTAGTATTTGTTAGATTCAAATGCTTGTATCGAGGTTCGCGTTTAAATCACAAGCATTTTCTGGCTCATATTTCGCCTTCTTTAACAGGTGCAAGCCGTTCATTTTTTGATCTATTTGTTGACTTTCACCGTAGGTTAAACAACTGTCTATTGAACAATCTGTTGGCAGGTAAGTTCCGTTTGATAAGTCTTTTATTGAAAATGCATAATTTAGGTGTTGTATAGATACTTTAGAGACCAATTTGGAGAGTTGAACCTTGGCGGCTTCTAGTCCCATTGTACCCAAGTTTTGACCTACCTTGTAAGTACTTCCCTTATGTTTCTATTTGGAGTTGTAAGTGTCTTTGTACCTGTTAAGGTCCATTTAAAGATAACTTAAGTTTTGGACTTTCAAAATTTGTCTTCTTGTTTTGTTCGGTGTTGTTGCTGTTAGAACTTAGAACATCCTTACCACTAAAAGTTTACATCTTTTTTATATAATAAAATAAAACCTCAAGTGGGGACTTTTCCATTTCAAAAAAATCAAATCATACTTTATTTAGTAATAATTTTATTAAAAAAAAAGATTATTTTCTTATTAGGTAACATTTTATATTTATCCATAACACAAGTAGAAGATAAATAAAAAAAATATAGATAAGATACAATTAAACATAGGATTAAAATTTTTAAATAATTATTTTTAATAATTAAAAACTATAATTAAACATCATAAATAAAACAAAACAAAGATTAAATTATTTGTTTTTAATAAATAAAAATATATGATTAAAAAAAAAAAAAAAAAAAAAAAAACCCGCGCGTGCGCGGGTATTATAACTAGTGTAACACAACAATTTGAACATCCTTATCACTGGAGGTGGTTGACTCTTGCTAATGGGCCAAAATGGACATTTACTCTACCGGTTGAAACGTATCGGGCTGGATTGATCGAAACACATTCTGCTCAAAAGTCATAAATTTTTAATAAACAGTTCGTTTGTCAAGTATGTTCGGAAAGTTTATAGTTTTTGAAGAGTAGTCTAATTTTTATATTTTTGCATAAAATGAATTATAAGGTTTTATACATTAAATATATATATATTGGAAAAAATTGACAAGTTTCGATACTTGTAGCTAAAATTTATTATTTGACCCACTAGAAGTAAAACAAGTACCAACTTGACCCATTCATAAAAAAATGGGTCGTAATTTCCACCTCTATTTATTGACAATGTTAACAGAAACTGTCACATATGATTATACCTCGAGTTGCTCATGTAATCTTCGATGTACTTCGATTTGCATCTGTAGTGCTTCGTTTATTTGTAAATTCCTGTAAAGATAATTTACTATTAAATCATGTACTGGAAAAGAACTCGTGTGTTCAACTGAACACAAAATCACACAGATTATAAACACCTCCGTACTTGTTTATTTGAGGCCCTAAACTTGAACTGCTCATATGGATTTCATTTGTTTCATCCATCGCGTCTCTTGCTTGTGGGATCATACCTATAACATGTGCACTTTATATTATCATGAGTTATCCATCTTAAGAATCCGTGTGATTCTAACTGCATAATATCTATTCTTGTCGTCTATTGCTTGGTGCTATACTTCTTCTCCATCCTGATTGGTCAAGCAATCCTCATATTATATGTTGGTAACCTTTACATTGTTTGATTGATTTTATAAAGGATAGTGGGACGGTGGTTTATACTCATACTAATTTATTATTGTGGGTTGGTGGTGATATTTGTTCAATTCGTTCTTCTGATCGTTAATTCCTTTTACCATTCGACTTATAATGGATACTGGTTGAATTTAGAGATTAATAGTTCAAAACCCTAACTTTATAGTTAGGGTTTTTAGTTTTGTTACTGTTTTTTGTGCATGTTTGGGATTTGTTCGTGCATGCTGCTGCTGGATATTTACTTTCAGTTGTGTTTGAAGTTTTGTGTTGTTTGTGGGTTAAAGAGAGATGGATAAGGATAAGGATGCGACTAATAAAACTGCTACTACAAATAGCACTACTACGAATAGTAATACTACTCATGTTGACCGGGGTGTGGAAGATATTAATTCAATTTTGAAAAATTTTGATGCTAAGATATCGTACATGGAAGGTGTAGCTGATAAGTATGTGAATGAGGCTAGTGATGCGAATACACAGGTTGAAGTTGTTAAGGATGGCATTAATGGGGCTGATACAGAGGTTGGTAACGTAGTTAAGGGTGATGGTAGTGTTAATGGTCGTAGTAATCAGCCTTTACGTGAAACGTCTAGTCCTATTATTTCTGATTGGAGTGTGGATGATGGTGATATTAACTTGTCTACATTAGTGGACAAGAATGTGTCTTCTGGTCCTAAAACATCTTATTCAGCCCTAACGACTTGTGGTACTAGTGAGGGAAAAGGTAATGTTAATGGAAAGGAGCAATCGCTTGCTTCTTTGCTCGGTGCCAATGGGACTTCTCGCAAGGTGAATTTTAGGCAGATGATTAATGAAGAACGGGTTTCTAACCATGATACTAAACTCCCTAAAGGGGCGATGGAACCCGTTTTAGGCCGGTATGAAAACACTCTTGTTGGGTACTTCTTAGGAAAAGCTTTAGCTTTTTCTAATTGTGTAGAACTATGTTACTAATACTTGGAAGAAATTTGGTGTGCAAAAGATTATGAAGAATGAAGCGGGTGTTTTCTTATTTAAGTTCTCTTCTAAGGACGGATTGGAGCAGGTGCTACAACAAGGCCCGTGGTTAATCCGTCATTCACCTCTTATTCTTCGGAAATGGTGTCTTAATGTTCCCCTAACCAAGAATGAGGTAACTACGATTCCTGTTTGGGTTAAATTACATAATGTGCCTATAGTTGCTTATTCGGAGGTTGGTTTAAGCTTGATTGCTACTCAAGTGGGGAAACCGGTGATGTTGGATTCATTTACATCTTCTATGTGTGTTGACTCGTGGGGTCGGATTAGTTATGCTCGTGCGTTGGTTAAAGTGTGTTCAAATTCAGAATTGAAAAAGGAAGTTAGTATGGCTATTCCATTGGTTGATGATAGTGGTTATTCGACGGAAATCATTCGTGTTGAATATGAATGGACACCTCCTCATTGCAGTGTTTGTAAGATATTTGGTCACACACCTAGTGAGTGTCCAAAACAAGTGAAAGAGGTGGTTCATAAGGTTTCTAATATGGTGACTAATGCATCGACTCAGGTGGTTAATAACAATGAGGGGTTCACAGAGGTAATGAATCGTAAGAATAAAGGTAAGAGTGTGGTTTCTACATCTCAACCTAAGCCAATTGGAGGGGTTAAACTCTCCAAGCCTAAGGCTAATTTTTGGAGACCTAAAGTCACGACAACTTCTAATCAGGTTGATACCAAGAAAGATTCAGATCCTAAAGGTCTAAAGCAGGTTTCTACTTCAAATGTTAAATCTGGTAAGGACCCACAGTATTCTAACTCTTTTGGTATCTTGGAGTCATTGTTGGATGAGGATGTTCTTGGTTTTGTTAACAATGGTAAGGGGTCACAAGATCAGCCTATTAGTAACATGGAATCGCTGGTGCCGAGTAAGGATTCTAAGTCGTCTACTATCACATCTTCTAGTACTTCTACAACAAAAAAGGCGTTGGAGCAGTCTACTATCCCATCTTCGAGTACTTCTGCTTCGAAGAGGGGTAACCCATTTTCTAAGGTGGGTGAAGTAGTTGTTTCTGACAGTGATGAGGATGAGGTATATGAGCCTAATGATTATTTGGGAGATGATTATTTTTCAGATGAGTATGCGGCTCAAGTAAACGACTTACCAGAACAATTCAAGGAGTTCAAGTTTCAAGGACGTGCTGGGAAGTAGTAGTTTATTTTGTTTTGTTTTTTCATAAGATTGGCATGTCATCTTATGTTGTTTTTTGGTTGTTCTAGTTGTTGGTAGCTAGTGGTTCATTTATGGCATGTCATAAATGATCTAGGGTAGTTCAAGCGGTTGTTTGAGGTTAATATGGTACTTCAGCCACATTCCATTGTACTTTCAACGTTTTATCGGTTAATATATTTTATCAGGGTGGAAGGTCCCTTTTACCCAAAAAAGTTATCCATCTTAGTAGACATCGTGTGATAGAAGATTTTATAAGAGTGAAAGCCTTACTTATTTTATTCGTCCCACCACCATTTGGTTGCCCACAGATTTTTACCGAGCTTGTACTTCTGTCAATTAAGAATCAATCTCAAGTAATAGTAAAGTTACTTCATAACATTAACTACTGATTTAGTTATCTTGTTTATGTTTTCTAGACACGAAATGCACATAAAATTTTTAAAATGTTCAAAGCCTTAAAATAAGTATAATAATTAGCTTGAAAATATTATTGAAGTCATGAGTGGGTGTTCAATAATAATTTAGTTATTATGGTTATATCTTCTTGTCTAAATATAAACATAAAGTTTTTGAATTGTTCAAATTCATATAAAATGAAATCTATTCAATTAGTTTAAAATACTATTGAACCCATAACCAAGTTGGAAAGTATATGAGTAAAAAGTATTAAATCATCTAAATACATTATGAGATTGTCTCAAATCTCAATTCTTAGGGGGTTGGCAGTGGGTTCCTGAAGGCACGGGAGGGGATGGGTGAGGCACGGGAACACCGCCGTCATCACCTTGATCACGCACATTAAGCTTCACCCACGTGAAACTTTCACGCACGGGATGGAAGAAAAAAGTGAATGTTGGGACATGTTTTTTTTTACTGTTTGTACTTTTTTTGGGTGAGTGATGGGTGAGTGATCTGATGGCAACAAAAATATGGGTGAGTGATGAAAAAAGTGGGTGAATGTTGTGATATAAAGGGATTGGTTGGGAGTGAATGATGAGAGAGAGAGAGTGGGTGATGGGTTGCCAACCCCTTATGAAATACCACAACCACAAGGTGCTAGAGGAAAGGAGTGTGGCTGGTTGAGTGAATTCTTGCAATGGACATTTTTGGAAGATCTTTACAAGATTCTTGCGATTGTGGTTATAGTTTAATTGTTTAAAACTTCCTTCTCCTGGTTAAGAGATATTATTTTGAACATCATGGATAAATTGGATTTATTAATGAACATTGTTAGAATATTTATTATTTTATCTGTTCTAAATATTTATCTCTTAGTTCATTAAAAGGTAAAAGCTAAAAATACGCAACATATTTATGCAAGACACACAATGTACGCAATATACTTCAAAATTATCATTGTACGCAATATATTTTCAAATTTAGTACAATGTACGTAATATGACCTGGAACTAGCAGGTTACCAAGTTTTCAAGTTTGAAAATTAACAGGAATGGTCCATGTGGCTTGCGTTGACTTTCACCGGTCATCCTTTAACTTTTTTATCACTTAGGAAAGTTACAGTAATAGTCCTTATGGTTTGCACTGACTTTCACTTTTAGTCCGTTCTTATACTTTTGCACTTGTTCTCTTACGTTTTTATTAATTTTGTCCGTTTTACACGTTTTCGTTCGTTTTCTTCCGTTTTCATATGTTTTTATATGTTTCATTCGTTTTTATATGCTTTCGTTCATTTTTATACATTTTTATCCGTTTCGTCCGTTTTTATACGTTTTCATCTGTTTTTATAAGTTTTCGTCCGAATTTTTACGGTTTCATCTGTCACTATACGTTTTCGTTTGTTTTTATACATTTTCATCCACTTTTATACGTTTTTGTTTGGTTTTATATATTTTCATCCGTTTTTAACGTTTTTGTCCGTTTTGTTTGTTTCTATACAATATATCTGTTTTCTTTCGTTGTTATACGTTTTCGTTCATTTCATCTGTTTTCGTCCGTTTTTATACGTTTTCGTTCATTTTTATACATTTTCGTCCGTTTTTATACGTTTTGTTCCTTTTTTACTATTATATCCGTTTTTATACGTTTTCGTTCGTTTTATACGTTTTCGTCTTTTTTATACGTTTTCGTTATTTTTATACGTTTTCGTCCGTTTCTATCCGTTTTTATACGTTTTCGTCCATTTTTATACGTTATTTATCCGTTTTCGTTCATTTTTATATGTTTTAGTTCGTTTTATACATTTTCATCCATTTTTATACGTATAAAAATGAACTAAAATATGTAAAAATGGACGAAAACGAATCAATTTGTTTAAAAATAAATGAAAACGGACGAAAACATATAAAAATGAACGCAAACTTATAAAAACGGATGAAAACGAACGAAAACATATAAGAACGGACGAAAACGGATAAATTGGATAAAAACGTATAAAAACGGACGAAAATGTTCAAAAACGTATAAAAATAGATGAAAACGTATAAAAATGGAAGAAAACGTATAAAAATGGAAGAAAACGTATAAAAATAGACGAAAATATATGAAAATGGATAAAAATGTATAAAACGGACGAAAACGTATAAAAACGGGCAAAAACAGATAAAAACGGACAAAAACGTATAAAAACAAACGAACACGTATCAAAACGAATGAAAACGTATAAAAACAGACGAAAATGTAAAAGAAAAAAGAATGAAACGGATAAAAACGTAAGAGAACTGGTCAAAAGGTATAAAAAGGACTAAAAGTGAAATTCAATGCAAACCATAAGGACCATTATTGCAACTTTTTTAAGTGATAAAAAAGTTAAGGGTTGACCGGTGAAAGTCAACACAAGCCATAGGGACCATTCCTGTAAATTTTCAAACTTGGAAACCTGATAACCTGCTGGTTCCAGGTCATATTACGTACATTGTACCAAATTTGAGAATATATTGCGTATAATGATAATTTTGAAAGTTTATTGCGTACATCGTGTGTTTTGAATAAATATGTTGCGTATATTTAGCTTTCACCTTATATTAAATTCCATATTACTATGTTTCCTTCTCTTAGTTTATAGAATTATGTGTTTTAGTTTTTGAGTTGTACTTTTGTTCCCAAAACTTGTGTAATATTTGGACCAAGCCCTGGGCTAAGAAATGTGGGAAAAAAAACTTATAGTAGTCCTCCACTCCTCCTTTGTGTTACATTGTGTAATTGTTTACATAATTATTTATGACTAAAATAAAAACTTATTTCACTCCTAAGGTTAAGAAAAACAACAATAAAAAGTCAGAAAAGTATGCAACGAGAAATTCAAAATCACAGAAGACTTCATCTCCATACTCAACCAGCTAATGGTATGTCCATTTGCATTCATGCATGTTGCCTCTTTAAGAATTTGTTGAGCAAGGTCCAAAAGAATTTGTTCTGCCGACCAACAAACCACCAACTAGTGGAAACGGTGAGAAAGTAAAAAATAAATTTCAAATTTTATGGTCTTACCGTTTGCATTTAGGCATGATGCTTTTTTATGGTCTTTCCGCTTAATATGTTTGGAGGACTAAATAAATAAAAACATGACGTACAACACCTATTTAACCAAATATATCCAACACACATGACCAAACTACTACAAAACTGGCCAAGAAGACAGTTTCATGCACATATCATCTCAAATACATTAAAAGCAAACTTGGGCAACAAACATGATCCCATGTCACACAGTTCAATGCACAAAGTGATGATGTCGTTCACATCTTTTTCTGGAAAAGCTCCCTCAACGTCCAAAGGAATCTATATATAAATAAATAAAAAGTGTTATGAAACATTAGAAGTGTTTTTAGTGCAACAAACATAAAGAAATATATATAAAAGTGCTTACATTTGCAAGGAGTAGACCTTTTGTTTATGCATGAAATCGTACATCCACTTCAACACATAATACATAGACTCCCAACCTCATTCATGTTGATTGCACTATATTTGAAAAACAAGTATATTCATATAACAAATGTAACACCAAAGTAAATGTGTTATACAATCAGGTTTAATGATTATGTTAGCAATTATAAAATTTGGGTTGCCTTAAAGTTCAAGAATTAAATCTACTTAAAAGGGTTCAACTTGGAAATTTTTACTACCATGTTCGATTTTTAAATAGAACGGAAAAGAGTAGAGAAGCATGTAACCAAAAGAATAACACATATTTATTTATTTTGTCCCAGTAAAACTAATAGATTAAAATAGAATATAGTCGGATTACTTACTTTCACAAGTTGCATTTTCATATTTGTAAAGACTCTTAAAAGAAAATAAACAATATTATGTGTTAATTTGCATAAAAAAGACAGAAAATACAAAAATATAAGTAGAATTCTTGTTTTTGCACATTCTTTATGAGCTTGTAGGTAGACGAAAACTTCTGTTGCTTCCCTTTGTATAATACATGTTGGAATCCAAAAGAACTTCAAGCTTTGTTGAGGGAAAAGTATAAACACGTTGAGTGTCCACTAATAATGATTGTTAATGTTATCAAAATAATATAAGTGATATAACAAAGAAGAGAGTAAGTTTATGTTACCTTTCTATGTAAGGTGTAAGATAAAACTTATCATTCTCGATAGCCTTCACCTTCCTCAGGTACTTTTGAACATCCATACTGCATTTATATCCCATTTAATTATAAACTGGCACACAAAATTGCATTTGTTGGAATCTGTGGTCTCTACAATCGCCTTTAAAGACCTAAAATAATGACAACATAGATAAAAGGTGCCATATAATGTGAAATCCGAATAGTGGTTAGTTAAACAAAGTAATAGTTAATGTACTTACATATCAAACCTAGTCACTATGTAAATATTGAGCCATCCATTGGTAAACAATAATATTGAGTCCGTACGATGAATTGCAATTGGAAATGCATCATCTATGGTAAAGACTTCCGCGTTATAGTTTGTAATTTTTGATTTAGTAGGATCATTGTGAGACTTTAGTCGACTTAAGGCATCCCGCACAAAAAATTATGAACAATATTAGAATGTGCATTTCCGATTGCAATTCATCCTACGGACTCAATATTATGTTTACCAATGGATGGCTCAATATTCACACAGTGACTAGGTTTGCTATGTGAGTACATTAACTATTACTTTATTTAACTAACCACTATTCGGATTTCACGTTATATGGCACCTTTTATCTATATTGTCATGGTTTTAGGTCTTTAAAGGCGATTATAGAGGCCACATATTACAACAAATGCAATTTTATGTGCCAGATTATAATTAAATGGGATAACTGCAGTATAGATGTCCGAAAGTACTTTAGAAAGGTGAAGGCTCTCAAAGAATAATAAGACTTATCTTGCACCATACATAGAAAGGTACCATAAAATTACTCTCTTCTTTGTTATATCACTTATAGTTTTGTGCTAACATTTTTAATCATTATTAGTGGACATTAAACATGTTTAAACTTTTTCCTCAACAAAGCTTGAGGTTTATTTTGGATTCCAACGTGTACAGTACAAAGGCTAAGCAACAAAAGTTTGTGTGTACCTACGAGCTCACAATTACAAAGAATGTGCAATAGTAAGAATTTTACTTATACTTGTAAATTTTGTCTTTTTTATGTAAATTAACACATAATATTGTTTATTTTCTTTAAAGGTCTTTACTAATATGGAGATGGAACCTCTGAAGGTAAGTCATCCGACTATATTCTATTTCAATCTAACAATTTTACTGGGACAAATTACATAAATTTGTGGTGTTCTTTTAGTTACATACTTCTCTATTCTTAGCCGTTCTACTTAAAAATTGAACATAGTCATAAAAATTTCCACATCGAACCCTTGTAACTAGATTTCATTCTTGAACTTTAAGGCAACCCTAATTTTAAAATAGCTAACAAAATCATTAAACCTAATTGTATAACACATTATTTTGGTGATGCATTTGTTATATGAATATACTTGTTTTTCAAATATAGTGTAATCAACAAGAAGGCGGTTGGGTGTGCGGGTATTACATGTTGATGTAGATATACGATTTCACGCGTAAACAAGACAATCTACTCCCTACAACTGTAAATACTTGTATGTATCTTTCATTATGTTTGTTGCACTAAAAACACTTCTAATGTTTGATAACATTATTTATTTATTTATAAATAGATCTCCTTAGACGCTAACGACGCCTTTCTAGAAAACGATGTGAAAGATATCATATTTTGTGCATTGGTGTGACATGTGATTATGTTTGCCATCTAAGTTTTCTTTTAATGTATTTTGAATGATATGTACATGAAAGTGACTTCTTTGCCAATTTTGTAGTAATTTGGTCATGTGTGATGGATATATTTGGTTAAATAGGTATTGTACGCCTTTTTTGTATTTATTTTGTTCTCCAAAAATTTTACGCGGAAAGACCTTAAAAAAGCATCATGCATGGATGTAAATGGAAATACCATAAAATTTGAAGTTTATTGTTTACTTTATCATCGTTTCCGTACTTGGTGGTCAGTTCGTCAGCATAACAGATTCTTTCGGCACTTGCTGAAGAGATGGTGCTTTCTAACCAAATTGAGCTGTGGTAAAAGAAAAGAATTATGAATATTTCAAAATTTCGGTCATGAATAAACATCTAAGTTTTAAGTGAGTCACCTATAACATAAACATAGTAATCTACAATTGTCCAAAGATCAAACATAAAAAAAAAATAAAAAAATAGAAAGAAATAGATATTAAAGAAGTAACATGCATAAATTACCAACACTGCTTAAATGTGTGTGTGTGTGTGTATATATATATATATATATATATATATAGAATTATGATCAAATTAGAAGAAAACCTAAAATAAGAATGATAAGAAGAAACCACAACCACTCATTTCAGATGCAGCTACAAAAATAGATGCATCTCCCCTTAAAATTTTCCCTCCTATTTGAAATGTGTGGCTAGAAAATGCTTATTATTCTTCTTATTTTAGTTTTATTCTTCTTATTTTAGTTTTTCTTCTTACAAACATTCCTTTTTTTTATTACGGCTACACTAGCTAAAAAGCTTACATATCTTTCCTTTTTTAGGAAAAAAATGATTTTTTAAAAACTTATTTATTAATGACGCAATATTCCAAGTATGAAGGTTAGTTATTTTACCGGTGATAAAAAACTTTATTTTGCATATTAGTACAAAATAACGTTCACTTACTAGACAAGATCGTAACATTATGGAACATTTGGAAAACAATAGCCTGTTTTATAGTTTAAATATCTTAAATACAAAACACACCCGACGCATCATAAATATACAAGGTTTTATAAAAAAGCAAAATTAAACCAAAACTCAGATCTTTAAAAACAAAAACTGGAAGTTTTTCTTGAAGTGGTTATATACAAATTGTGCGACATCTTTTAAGGGAGACAAAGCTAAATCCAAAACAGAAGAAAAAATATCAGTAGAGAAATACTTAGACTTATGATTTAGCAGGGCCGGATGAAGGTAGGCCTCGCAACAACAAAATAAAATGTATGAATTATATAAGTCCTTAAAGTCTTACTATACTTACTACTGGAAACTTCGTGTAACCACCATCTTTGCGCACCCAATAATTTTCTATATCCCCATGACCGTCACACCAAAAATTAAAAATAAAAAATCTTGCCAAATTTATAAGCCGCTCTAAAACACCGCTAAATATTTCATACTCATGTATGGATATGAATGGTATTAAACATTGTGGTTTTGAACTAAAAATTTTAGTACTAAGGTTAAACACAATGATGAACATGGGAGCAAATGATGGTGCTTAACAGAAGCATTCCATAATTTTCTGATTTTGGATACACGCTACAGTAGTTTTTTATTTTCTTTTATTTTTTTTATTTTTTATTTTATTTTATTTTGTTTTTCTCTAGAGTAAAATAAGTTTTTATATTAGTCATATAATACTGTAAAAAATTATTCAATGAGACAGCAAACACGAGAACTAAAGGTTTATAGTTTTTACTTTCTCACCTTTTTTTCTTAATGGTTGGTTGGTTAGCTTCAGACCTTTTTACTTGATGAACATAAATGGAATGGGTGGTGCGGGATGGTGTTGATAAATATTTTAGACAAGAAAACATAAATCGAGGAAGTTCTTAACATATTTAGTGTGTGTGTTTGTGTTTGAGATGAGTGATGGTTTTGAGAATTGGTGTGGGTTTGTTTATAATGGAAAAAAAGGTATGATGTGATTGGTTGAGAGGGGGTGGGGTGGATTAGGATTGTGGGTTGTTGATTTTTTAGGTGTGAGATTGGACGGTGCAGATTGGAATGAGTTATTTTAATTTTAATTTTTGGGTGTGATGAGGATTGCTAGCGTGACACCTTCATTGTTTATATAAACGCAATCCAAAAATAAAACAACACCTTCGTATCAAGTCCTAGGAGATAATTGTCAGCGAAACATATAAAGAGAAGCCATTAATACGCCACAACAAATCAAATTGATTTTTTTTATAGCAAATGGGTAACAAAGTTTTCTAGCAGAAAATGATTACAAAACGATTAAAAAATCGATTTTAGTTACCTTTAAAACGTTTTTCATTAAAGATTTTACCTCTATTCACACTTTTCTGACAAACATTAAAGATTAAACTAAATAAATAGAATTACTATAAACAATAAAAAAAATGAAAAGATGTTAAGGAACATGTCTTACCGTCTGTAGATATGAGCTTGGGATTCCAACTTTAACATATTAGTGATATAAATGAGTCTGCAATATCAAAACTCAAAAAGATATGCTATCTACCGGAAATGAAACATTGACAAACAAAATTGTATCAAGATTGGTCAAGAATTGCGATAGAACTGATGAACATGCCTAAACAAACAATACATTTTTAATATTTTGGGGTGAATGCTTACTGAGGAAGGTATCGAAAAACATACCTAAATCAATAATTAAGAAAAACGTGTAAGTATAGCTGTATAAGGTGGTCAATATCATTAAAATTGTGCTTTTAATAATTAACAAATATTCTATTGATGCAAAGCTTGCCCGAATTACGTAAAAGAAATTTCAACATGGGATATGCTAGAAAATAACACATGGGGAACAAGTCTAAAATCTGATTCATATTGACTCAAAATGGTTATGGATTGTGAATCGGGTTTTTCACTAAATCCATACTCAACGGTTATGGATGTGCTTGGACCTTGTGATGAATTAGGCTCGGTAGATTATCCCATAATTGGTATCGAATTTGTAAACTACATAGAAGATCTACAAAACTTGTATCTTGATGAGTCAAAAAATTATCATCTTCTTCCATAATGTTGAGATTAAAAAATATAAAATAAAATAAAATAAAAAAAATAAAAGATAAACAAATGTACAATGATCACAATAGGAAAAAAACGAAAAAAAAAAAAAATATCAAAAACTCGTCCTTGTAAAGTCGAAATTAATAGCATATAATGCATTTTTTAGTAGGCAGTTGAACCTGTGTACTTGAATTTATGAATGATAAATGAGTAGGTGTAATAGTTAATAATCAATAAATGATATTGAAGAAGTTATTAGATATTGAATAAATAAAAGAGAAAAAAATGGAGAAAGCAATAAATAATGTTAGTTGAAAAGTAAGAGAGAGTATTTACTTTGTAAGATTACAAGTAAGTTATCTGAAAAGTGAGAGGGAGTATTTACTCTCTAATACTACAAGTAATGGTCACATCGGCTCACTTATCACATCAGCGGCATCTCAACTGCATTTTTCCTTTCACACTCCCTCACATTTCACTTGCAATGGTCACCACTCCCTTCAACTTTCAATAAAATACTCACTTTATACAAACATAGCTCACACACACTCAGTCACTCACAAACCAAATAAACAATAATAAAACACAAACATTTGGCACAAATGCCAAGAGATAGCTCACCCTGGTTTAAGCCTACTCACGCGTGACATAGTACATACATAATGGTCCTCACTCGTGAGGAACACACACCCTTACCTTCTGATAAACAAAATTTGAAAACAAGCACAAAGTTAAGATGCTAGTTAAAAAGTGGTACACATGCGGCCTATGTTTGAGAAACAAGCATAATGTCACAAAAACTTGAAATGTAAAACTTAATGGATGATCGTTAAATATTTAATGATAAAGTGGTTAAAAAAAAATAAGTTCACTACCTTTTTTTGCCAAAACAAAAAGTGAGATAACTTGATTGAAATGACCCCTAACTTGGATACCTTTTTCGCCATTACCTTTTTAAAAACTGATTGCGAAACTTGAGAATAAAAGTACTTCTAATTGGACAAAACGTAGGTAAATAGATTGGTAGACAATAGACGGTAACAGTTTTTGATTTATTCTTATTAATTTCTTAATGTTGATGGTATTATGTATTGTTATACTACGTACTATTATTTAGGGGTATTGGCAAACCTATTAACCACTTCTATTAAAGTATGTGAACATTGGTTATTTTTTGCTTTAACTTTTTATATTAAGTAACTAACAAATATAGTCAAATGTGCTTTAATTAATTGTTTCCTCTATTTGAAGAAACACCAACTTTTTTGGAGTAGAAACTGAAAAATGTTATTACAAAAAGGCTACTTGGTAAATTTCATAACTTTGGGAAATATTTTTTCGTTCTTACAAGTTACAAGTTATATCCTTACAAAAATATGGAGTCAAGAAAACCACGGGAACAACCTAAGGATCATGTTATAAACTACATAAGTGGTCAATGGTTCAAACCTCACTAGTTAAATATTTGGGGTGGCCAGTCAGAAATGGTCACAGGATACCCCGGTTAGGACACGCACATCTGAATCAAAACACTTGCCCTCCCCGGCCTCATCCGTTTACCCATTTTGAATGACCGCACTTAAACTTGCTATGTATTTTGTGTATTATGATCACATATTTGCCTGGCATGGATTAAATATGCGTGATTATAAATTATATCGGGACAAAGTCGTGTGCGATTATAGATTCTGGGTGAATTAAAAGGATTCATATATAACTTTTTAATCGTGGCCTTTACTTGATGCTTTAAAGTTGTTTGCACTTGATCAAGTTTGGGCGATGTTTTTAGACTAAACTTGATAGCTTGACCAGTGGATGCTCAAACTCCTCAAGAATAATTGAGCTTGATCCTGAAACTTTAGTAGCTTGAAAGTATCCATAAAAGCTACTGTAGTTAGCAAAACAAACTTGCTTCAACCAATATAGTACAGAAATATGGGGGTGTGTTTAGTATGCTACTATTTGCTTAAGGATGAAAAAACTTGATAAGAATTCAAGTCAAGGTTTTCAAATAAAAATGGACTTGCTATATGCTTCCAACTCATATTTGTCCACTCTGATACGCGCTTCAAATGGCTTGTGTCATTGTTTAAGATTGTATAGAGGGGATTTAGATGATATAAGACATGCTATGACTGGTTCTGTAGCCAGTAGCCAATAGCCAATTTTGTGCTCTGGTTTTAGTATATATATTCTACAAAAAGGGATTGGGTTCATAGTATTACAACAATTAACAATATCATGTGAATGTCTTAAAGCTTAAAAATTGGGTTAAGTTTGAAAGCAAGGTTTCTATTTAGTTATTATATGCATCATACAGTGTGATCTGTTCATTTGTTTAAACTTAAGTCGAATCAATAATTTGACCAAATGTCTGGTGTTCTCAAACTATTTATATAACACAAGTTCTTAACATTAATGAATAATGAGAAAGATTATTCTCCAATTTTTATTCACCAACTAAGTCCATTCAAATCAAAAGCTTTTCTACTCGAAGCAACATCGTTATCATCTCGTGCATTTAAGTCTAGCTTGTTTTCAGCATACGGCAACTTAAACTTTTGTGATGTACCAAAATTCTCTGATTTTACTGGTTCTGTTTTGCTTCGTATAACTTGATCACCAAAATTAGTTTTCCATTCACTACTCTCGAGTCCAACAGCCATTGCCAAATCACAAGCGTTTTCTGGCTCATATTTCGCCTTCTTTAACAGGTGCAAGCCGATCATTTCTTGATCTATTTGTTGACTTTCACCGTAGGTTAAACAACTGTCTATCGAACAATCTGTGGGTGGGTAAGTTCCGTTTGATAAGTCTTTTATTGAAAATGCAGAATTCAGGTGTTGTGTAGATACTTTAGAGACCAATTCGGAGAGTTGAACCTTGGCGGCTTCTAGTCCCATTGTACCCAAGTTTTGATTTCCTACAGTTTCTTGTGCTTTTTCAAGTACTGCTTGTAAGTACTTCCCTTGTGCTTCTATTCGGAGCTGTAAGTGTCTTTGTACCTGTTATGGTCCATTTAAAGATAACTTAAGTTTTGGACTTTCAAAATTTGTCTTCTTGTTTTGTTCAGTGCTGTTGGTGTTAGAACATTCTTAACACTAAGTTTTACATGTAACACAACAATTTGAATGCTCAAGTGTAGAGGTGGCTGACTCTTGCTAATGGGTCAAAATGGACATTTACTGTACGGGTTGAAACGTGTCGGGCTGGATTGATCGAAACACATTCTGCTCAAAAGTCATAATTTTTTAATAAATAGTTCGTTTGTCAAGTATGTTCGGAAAATTTATAGGTTTTGAAGAGTAGTCTAATTTATATAGGAAGGATAAGAAGTAACCACAACCATACATTCTAGATGCACCTACAAAAATGGATGCATCTTCATTCAAATTTTCCCTACCATATAAAAATGTGTGGCTAGAATTACTTCTTACCCTTCTCATTTTAATTATTCTTCTTATTGAATCCCTACCCTATATATATATATATATATATATATATATATATATATATATATATATATATTGGAAAAAATAGACAAGTTTCGATACTTGTAGCTAAACTTTATTATTTGACCCACTAGAAGTAAAACAAGCACCAACTTGACCCATTCGTACATAAATGGGTCGTAATTTTCACCTCTACTTTATTGACGATGTTAACGGAAACTGTCACATATGATTATACCTCGAGTTGCTCATGTAACCTTCTCTGTACTTCGATTTGCATCTGTAGTGCTTCGTTTATTTGTAAATTCCTGTATAGATAATTTCCTGTTAAATCATATATTGGAAAAGAACTCGTGTGTTCAACTGAACACAAAATCACACAGATGGTAAACACCTCCGTACTTGTTTGTTTGAGGCCCTAAACTTGAACTGCTCATATGGATCCCATTTGTTTCATCCATCACGTCTCTTGCTTGTGGGATCATACCTATAACATGTGCACATTATATTATCATGAGTTATCCATCTTAGTAGACATCGTGTGATAGAAGATTTTATAAGCTTGAAAGCCTTACTGATTTTATTCGTCCCACCACCATTTGGTTGCCCACATAGATTTTTACCGAGCCTGTACTTCTGTCAATTGAAAATTCCATTGTAAGTTTAACTGCTTTCACTAATAACAATTCTAGCATGCAAAAGGATTACACATCTTATTGTATTTGGTACTTTAAATATTAGCATCAAGAAAAACTTCATTCCTTTCCTTTGAAGGGTAAATAGTCTTTTTCTTGATCTATAAAACTGTTTACTCTATATATATCTTGAAAGCAGGCATGTTGAAAACGGGTTAAAGTTATTATAAACAATCTCATCATGAGAACTTTGGTTAGTGTGTGGTACCTGGAGATGACTCTTTAAGTGGTATAACGTAAGCCCTGGAATTCCCATTAATTTCAAGACCGATTTTGGAGTAGCCTCTGAACATACAAGTCAAAAAAGTCAATCAGCTGGAGAATCATATGAATACTACAAATTTTCATATCTTACTTTTGTCAAATTTTTAAGAAGAGAAAAACATGAGAAGATGCACTTACTATCTGCTCCTCCAAGTTGGTTGACCGCATCTATAAACCGCTCATGGAGGTCTGGTGTCCATTTGAGTCGAGGCTTAGCATCAGTTGAAAGAACAAGACCCGAATTTCCTCTGCTATTCCCGCCTTGTAGGAACATTTGTCTTTCTGGTGTAATTGATATCTTCAACAAGTACCCATTAAAGAATAAGACGCAGATTTTTTGCAATAAGTTTCATGTCAATTACCTAAAGAATATACCAATTTCATATAAATGATATACTTTAGTTTCTACCTGCATGCTTTGATAACTCTTGAATCTTGATCCTCACAAGCTGAATCTTGATGATTTCTCAACTCTTATCTATATTATGTATATGTCCTATTTGACCAATTCTTATGCACTAACGGTCTGCTACGCATCACCTTTTATAGCATATGGAGACTGAATGGATGGGATAGGGGGCAGGGGCCGGGGTATGACAGTTGTGTTCTATGCTAAGCATAGAATCTTTGTAAGATATATCAAATTCTTTTGGTTTTTCTTGAGCATCACTGACTTTCTACTATTGGAACAAAGTTTTAATTCCTTTGCACTATAGAACCCTTAACATCTTACAATATGTACCCCGAATAGATCCGGCCATACTCGTGGTAAAGTAAACGAATCTTATACGCAGGATTTCTGACCTGAATTTTTGGCAATCCACTATCGAAGAACCATGAAAGGCACATCAATTCGTTCGTCCATTCATGTTTCTTTGAACTATATAATATACTTTTTCATTACAGTGGTACTTAGCTTTCATTTTTCTCTATTTAGATTATTGAAAAGGACTTGAGAAAATCCAAAGTTGTTAAATCAAAAGAAAGTGGAAGATTATGTTGACTCGAGAATCAGACACCTGGAATTAGATACATACAAGAATACTGAATTTGGAGAAGTTTTTATTATTTGGAGTTTGTTTGAAGGGAAGGTATGGAATATGATACACATTCCATTCCTTTTAATTTAGTCCCATTCAATAAGTTTGGTACTTATTCAGCCTAGAGGATCTTTTAAATGGATGGAGAACGACCTTCAAGCAAAAACTTTTGTATTCCTTTTCTGTTGGTATAAGACAGCCGGCCACTAAGAATCCGAATTATAGTGCCGTCTGAAAAGAAGAAAAGAAACAAGGAAATTAATAAAAAGACAGGTTGTACTTGCTCATAAACTTGCACTTAATGGGAAGCACATTGATCAGCTTATTCTGATTCCCTTGTATGAATCTTCACCCATATCATTGATTTATATGGTAGTATTTGTTTTGATTTTGAGTTTCTTGCAATTGTAGATCTTTGCTTGTTGTGAAGCAATGCTTACATCACGTGTATGTCATAAAAATGAATTAGTACTACTAGAAACTTGTTCGATTGTGGTATTGTCTATGGACGTTTTAGAATCTCAACTTTTATGTACTATCTATGTGAATGCGATCATGGTACATCTCATTTAGCTTATATATTTTCTGGGCCCTATTTGGATATTATGATAAAAAGAAAATGTAGACATGCTTGACCTACAAACTGAACTATTTTGGCTAGATCATTAACATATATTAGAAACTTAAAGACGTAAATCGTATGAATGTATGTGATTTTTCATAGCGTAATATGTACATATTCGGGAATTTATTTGCTAGTTGTACGTAAATACAACACAATAATATATTGTTATGGAATAAATTCGTTTGTTATCTAATGGATGACGGATGTCATAAGTTGATAATTCACAACATTTTAGAATTAATAAGTCGAGCATTCAAGCAAATGCAAGTCCACTCTTTGTAATGTTCCTATTAGCGTCTAAGGCAAGCATTTAAAAAACTAGCAAGAATCTCCTTTGTTCTGTTGCATCTATGGGAGTCTTATCTGATAATATTAAGACTAATTATCTTAATTTTAAATGCAAATGATTTATGTTCCTGTTAGCTTTATCTTAATTCTTTGATGCTCATAACCGTGTTTGTATTATAGCATAAGCTGTACCAAGCCAGTTTCATGACCTTCTTCCCGTTTCTTGAAGTTACACTGCTGAACTATATAAATATCTTTATACTTGCAATCACTATTGTGTGTTTGCAAGGAATGTAAGGATATATTGAGCAGTTTGCAAGGGATCTTTGTGAAGCCTTTAATTTACTTATAGTTAAAGTGAAAGAGATCTTGTGCGGTTAAATGGATAGGATATAAATTTCCATAAGGATACTTTTTGTGCATTGCGAACTTAGCTCGTTTCAGATCTAGCTTCATTTCTCTAAAAATTGATCCGGACATGGGTTCATCTGTTCCAGTTGTTCTATTGAGGATAAGGTGGGCATCTTTAAAGATTGATACTCGTTTGTAGTTGTCTATATTAGCAGCTAGTCGAATTTTTGTTGATTTATAGTGTTTTGTGGAATTTATCTAGTGTAGTTCCTTAATGTGATCCGGAACCTTACCCATCTGAAGGATATTTAAGACGAATCTCGACATTCAGTCTTAACCAGACATGTAGAATATAAAACATTGGTATTTGTTCACATTTATGTACGTCCATTTCTGGCTCTTGAGAAGTTTCTACATTTTAAGGTTAAATGAGTAGTTTGAATCAGGTTCCTCCAGCACTTAGAAATATATTAATGCGACTTAAGTTCAAAGATAAGATGTAGGTGTGACCATACATATCCATGCAATATAGTAATGAGCTACTTAGATGAGTTAGATCAACTTGTAAATTTGAACTGATACCTAGGTTCACATGCATGTTTAGTTTTATTATTTTCCTCTCAATGCCACAAAAAATGATTCACCCATCATCTCTATTTTTGTCACATCTTTTAGCTTGAACACTTTGCCTTGTTGTTACCAATCAGTAGGATCTTGCGTGCTCGATGGCGGGTGTTAAAACTAACCAGATTATTCTTCGATTTTTTCATTTACCAGCTAAGTCCGTTTAAATCAAGTTTCTTTTTACATGAGAATCAATTATTGTCACCATGCATGGGCATCTAAGTCTAGCTTCTGTTCAACATATGGCTACTGATACTTTTGTGACACCTGTAGATTCTCTAACTTTACTGGTTCCTTTTTGCTCTGGGTAACAAAATTAGTATTCTCGTCCTTACACGTAACTCTTTTTTCAGTCTAGTTTCTATTGGCATTCCAATCACTACTATCAACTCTGCCACTCATGCCCAAATCACATTCATATATATCTTGGGTCATATTTTGCCTTCCTTGACTTAATAGGTGCATTACTACTAACATGTAACAAGTTTAATCTGATTATGTCTTGATAATCCATTTGTTGAGGTTCACTGTAGTTTAAAAAACTGTCAAATGAAGACTCGATTGGCTGGTTAGTTCCATTTGACACGCATTTTATTGCAATGCAGAATTTAGCTATTGTGTGGATACTTTAGTGACTAATTCTGATAGTTGAACCTTGGCGGCTAACACAGATTTAAGTCCTACTGCACCCAGGTTTTTATTTACTTTGGTTTCTTGTGCCTTTTCATGAACTGCCGGAAAGTACTTGTGCTTCTTCTCGGAGCTGTGTTTCTTTGTACCTATACCCATCTATAAATAGTTATTTTTTTTGAATTTGATATTTTTCTTGTTATCTTAAATTGTTTGATTAGATATGCTTATAATCAAGATTTTATGTGAAGTATATCAATTTGAAAGGTCTAAAGGAGGCAAACTGGGAAGGTCGGGGTGGTTGGTAACATGTCAAATGGTGATTTTTTCATACAGGTCGAAAGGGGTTGGATTGATCTGGACATTTTTGGTGAAAACTTTATATATATTTTTTTCTTTAATATGTATTACATGTTTTTGTTTTCGGAATAAAATGAATTAGGAAATTTTATGCATTTAACGCAAACTTTGGGTGATTAACCCGTTTCAGTTCTCCCGGTAGTGACAATAGATTACCATAATCAATTGATTCATAAGTAACTGGATCGAAATTGCCACCTCTACTATTTAGTAAGGGGACTGTTGCATATGATCATACCAGGTTTCTCATGTAATCTCTCTAACTGATCTGCATCTGTAGTGCTTCGTTTTACTATAAGTTTTTGTATAGCTAACATTCTATTAGATCAAGTGAAGGAGTATATCAACATTTGAACTCATATGTTCAAAATAAACAAAAAATAACGTAGATAGTAAACACCTCGTGTTGTATGTTTGAGGCTCGACATTTGGATTGCTCTTATGGATTTCATTTGTTTCATTCATCCATTTGTTTGAGACGCTACATTTTTGTTGAATCATTGAACAATCCATCTTAGTAAACATCAAGTAACCAAAGACTTTCTATGCTTAAATTTCGTGCTGATTATATTTGTCCCACCACTGTTAGGTTGCCCACATAGATTTTCACTGTGCTTTTACTTCTATCAAGCAAAGATGCCAAAAATTTCAGTTTAACTGTGTATTCCTAATAACAAGCCTAGCATGCAAAAGGAGTACTCTTACAATAGAAATTGTCATATTTTGAATTTTATCATCAAGAAAATGTCATGTTCTTCCTTTCCTTTGCTAAGCGAATAAGTACTCATGTTAAAATTTAGACAATGATTTTTTCCTTAAAAATGAGTTTTTATTTTCTTTTATAAAAGAGGGTATGTTAAAAACACCTTAATCTGTTATAAACTCCTTAAGGGTTTAAAAATCCCATTAGTTTCAAGACTGATTTTGGAGTACCCTCTGCAACAAACAAGTCAACAAGTCAATGAACTCGAAAACACAACGTCTTTCTTATTTTTGTCCCATCTTTACAAAAAAGAAAGAAAGTTAACTTATAATTTGCTTATTTTTCCTGCTTCTGCTTAAATAAGTACTTATAAGTTGTTTAAATATAAGTACTTTCAGAAATACTGTTTGATTTGCTTATTTTGTAAAACGTGCAATAATACTCGAAAAAAGAATAATTTGATAAACATATTCAATGATATGCATTTAATAAAGATTTTAAGTTAAATATGATAGTAAAAACTAATTTTAGTGTAATATCAGAAAAGCAGAAAATGTTTGGATACCAAAACTGCTTTTCTGCTTAAAAAAAGCAGATAAGCAGAAAAATTCCTCTGAGCTGGTGACCACTTCTGTATAACGTTCGTGGATGTCTGGTGTCTATTTGAGTCTAGGTTTAGCATCAGTTGAGAGAGCACGTTCGGAATTGCCTTTACCATTCCCGCCTTGTAGAAACATGTGTCTTTCTGCAGGTGTAATCGGCATCTTCAACAAGTACTCGAAAAAGGAAAACTCTTAACTAAGAATACATACCAACAGTCTGCTACACTCCATCTTATATAGACGAAAACTGAGTTACTGGGATAGGTCACTTTAAAGATGTGACGCATAGAATCTTTGTAAGATATATTACATTCATTTGGTTTTTCGTGGCATCTTACAATATGTACCCCGAATAGATCCACAACCTTCTTAAAGTAAAGAACCTTATTCGCGGATCCTCTGAACTGGATTTTAGGGAATCCACTATTGATGAACCCTCAAAGACACCTTCATTCTTTCATATATTTTATTATTATTTTTTGGAACTATATTTTATTCTTTTTCATTAGGTTTGAACTTAGCTTTCATTTTCCTCTATTTAGATTATTAAAAAAGACATAGGAGGCGGTAGGGGAAATCCAAAGTGCTTAAATTCGATGAAAGTGGAATAAGATTATGTTTTACTCCAGAATCAGAAACTTGGAATTAGATACACACATAAAAAATAAATTGTGAATAATATGCTTTTTGTTTGGAATTATTTGAAGGGTGTGCATGAAATAAGGTATAGATTCCATTCCTTTGTCTCTCCTTCACTAAGTTTGGCACTTATTCATAATGGATGGAAGAGGACCTTCAATCAAAAACCTTTCTATTCTGCTTCTGTTGGCATAAGAGCCGGCAACAAAGAATCCGAGGGAGACCCTTTGAAAAGAAAAAGAAAAAAATAGAAATTAAATTGGTTGTACTTGCTCCCATACTTGAACTTGCGAAAAGCGTGTTGATCAGCTTATTATAATTCTCCTCTTGTATGAATATTTGCACATTCTTATTGACTTATGTGAGTTTGTGTGTGTGTGTGGATCTTTGCATGTTGTGAAGTAATGCTTACATAACGTTATGGAATTCATGGAATCTTAACTGTTATGTACAAGTTATGCATGTTCTAAGCAAAGAAGATAAATTATATAGATATGCTTGACCTATAAATTAAGAGGATTGCTACATCCACTCACAAATTCCACACAAATCACCCACACGCTAAAGTGTCACCTATTGATTGGTGGAGATTAGTACAATTTCTCTCTCTTCTCTCTCGTACCACCAATTAGTGGATGACACCTCAACGCGTGAGTGATTTGTGTGGAATTTGTGAGTGGATGTAGCATTCAAACCTTGGCTTTTTGCAAGTTAACATATATATATATATATATATATATATATATATATATATATATATATATATATATATATCAATTAGTGGATGACACCTCAACGCGTGAGTGATTTGTGTGGAATTTGTGAGTGAATGTAGCATTCAAACCTTGGCTTTTTGCAAGTTAACATATATATATATATATATATATATATATATATATATATATATATATATATATATATATATATATATATATACTAGAGGTATAAAGATGTGAATGTGCTGTTTCATGGCATAATAACATATTCGGCAATCATGTTACTAGTTGTAAAGAGCTGAGATACAACACGACAATATAGCTAAAATGTTAGCCATATAGAAATAGAAGTAGTCTCCATTGTCATCCACCTCAAACCCAGTGGTTGCGAAAAGAAACTAAACCGCCATTTCAATTTGGATCCTAAGGAATAAACTAATTTTCTCTTCACAATCTGACAATATATGTAAGACTCTTAGACAGATACACATGAAAATGCACTTGATCCCTGTTATAAACATATCTCTTATTTCATTCTTTAGCCATTTTCACTAAAATTTCAGCCGCGTGTAATATAATAAGTGGTAATAATGCACTGCACTCGAAGATCTCAAACACTGTCAACCGCATTCGCAATAAGGGGCACTTAAGTCTTATGGAGGCCTAAAGCAAAATCTAAAAGCGAAGCCATTTCGTTTAATTCTTTTATGTAATATTATTTTTTCGAATACTTTGATAAATAGAACGTCACGTCACCCAAAAAAATACTATGAGAAATTCAAATTCAATTGAAGATTGAACTTAAAAGGACGAGAAAGAGAAGCCAAACTTTGTTGCTATAATAATCTAGGAGCAGGGTTGTAAAGGATCGAACAAACACGAACGAGGCTTGTTTGTTTGATCAAGTTTAAGCGAACGACAACCGAATATGAACACTTACCCCGGCTATGTTTGTGTTCATATTCATTTTTTAAGATAATATGATGGCGGATACCGCTATGAATGAAAGAAACCACACGGGCACATTGAAAGGAATCCGATAAATAAACAAAAGGTGCTCAAACGGGACTTCAAGAGAATTTCTCTTTTTCTAATAACTTATCATCGTAACTTCCTTAAAACATACACAATTCTAATATTTATACATTAAAAGAGTCTTGGAGAGAAATCCAAAAATCCATACAACAATTAAAATAAGAAACAAAACAAAGAATTTAGTAAAAATAAGTAACCTATTAAAATTAAAATATAGATTACAACAATTATAAATTATTACAACAATTATAAATTGCTATTTTACCCTTCAATTTCTCTCGAACAAATTAAAACACATGACTTCACATGTTAATCGAAGAACTGTTAGACCGAATATCTCATATCATTAATTAACATGATTCACGTAATCATCATAATGTAATTGATTGTGATTGGCTTGATTGTAGGATTGATTATAGGCATTTACCTTATTTAGCACTCATTGTATTCTATATGTAGGGTGCTCATTGTCAATGTATAGGCAATCAATAACAAACACAGTTTATCCTATTATCCCAACATGGTATCAAAGCCTAACATCTTTCGGTCCTCTACTGTAAACTAATCCAGTCACTTAATCTTGTGTTGGTGATTCGAGCTAGGTCTCAATCCACACATTGCTTGTGTTACTTGCGCTAACTAAGGTCACAAGTATTTTATTTTTCCCCCTCCCTACTACTCACGTACAACACATATATCTTGTCACTTTTAAACCCTACCCATCACACCTAATCATGACCGGCTCCAACGAAACTCCCATTGTTTCCCTCTCCGACAAGTTATCAGCCATTACTCATCATCACCTCCAACACCAGGGTTCCCATCAAACTTGAGTTCGATGATTGGAACTATGCATCTTGGCAATTTTTCTTTGAACAGTTATGTAATACTTATGATGTATCCAAGTTCATACATGGCACCAACAGTGGGGCTAACACTAGCACATCCGCTTCTCTCACACCCGAAGAACAAAAGGTCGATAAAATCATCCTCTCTTGGATTTTTGCGTCCCTATGAGACTCTCTACAAAAACGGTTGGTTAAGGTACGACCGAAATTCTCTCAGGTGGCTTGGGAATTTATTAGTGATCTTGTGAAAGACAATGAACGGTCAAGAACCTCGGCGTTGAAGACATAATTATGATCCATCAAGCTTGGGTCGTTAAAAATGGAAGCATATGTTCAGAAAATCGAGTCAATCATGACAATACTTGCTAGCCTCGATTCCCCCATTTCGGATGAAGATGCGGTTCATTATGCTCTTGATGGTCTCCCGGATACGTATAATCAAGTTTGTGGGGTACATGCACTATAAAGATACGTTTCCCGATCTCAAAACCGCATGCTCTATGCTAGTCATCGAGGAAATGCGACTAAAATCCAAGTTCCTCGCATCACCTGTGGACTCGTCGTCATCCTCTCCCGTGGTACTTTTGACCGACAAAGGTAACAACCGTCACCCCTCTAATCCACAAGTTAAATCTAGAAATTCATGGATTAATTATGCTAGAGGGTCGTCTCGATATGGGGCGGGGTGTAAGTTTGCTCATGACAATACGAATAAACATATGAGTCGTGTGGTTGAATCCAAAGAACCATCAGTAGAAACTATCATGCGTGTTTTGAGCAAGTTGGGTTTGACTAACAATCTCACTACACAATCTGTTAACAACTGACACCAACACAACTTGGCCATTGGCCCTTCGGCCTATATCACAACACAAAGCCCAACATCCTTTAATTACTACCTCAGCCTAGTTACCACCCAGCCCGGCTTCGGCCCACCCCATTCGAGCAATATGGCCCCGTTCACCTCCTCAGCCCCAGCCCCACCGGGCTTTAGCCACGTCCAGCCCAAATGTAGCCCACTCCGCAACATGTAACTCAAGCCCATACCAGCCCACCCCCCATTGACATGATACTGTTCATCAGCCTTCACCACACGCTTCGGGACAAGCAACACTTCTACCTCATGCATTTACCACCAGAACTCTTCATGATCCGACAACCGGTGCATGGAACATGGATACAGGTGCGAGCCTTCATTTAAATTATTCAATTAACAGTCTTAGTAATGTTTTTAATATGTGTATGTATCCATCCGTCTCGGTTGGTGACGGACATTCCATTCCTGTCACCAATACATGTCATAGCATTTTGCCAAACCCCAACCGACCTCTCTACCTAAATAACATTCTTATTACCCCTCATATTGTCAAAAATTTAATATATGTTCGCCAATTTGTTCGCGATAATAAATTTACTTTTGGATTTGATTCTTTTTGGTTTTTCTGTTAAGGATTTCATGACGCGACGGGTGCTTCTCCGATGTGATAGCATCAGGGATCTTTATACTATCACAGCTCTGTCTCCTGTACCTTAAGCTCTTCTAGTCAGTCAACATACGTGGCATCAGCATCTTGGACATCCAGGAAGCGAAGTGTTACGTCGTCTAGTTTCAAATAATTTTATTTCATGTAATAAAGAAAAGTCTCTCGTGCTTTGCCATGCCTTCTAGCTTGATAAACATGTTTGACTTCCATTAATTAGTTCTAATTCTATCGTTAATGCTTGCTTTTACATTCTTCACTCGGATATGTGGACTTCACCAGTTCCGAGTCTCCCATGGTTTAAATATTATGTATTGTTCTTGGACCATTATTCTCATTTTGTTTGGGTATATCCATTGATTAACAAATCTGATGTTTTGTCTAAGTTCAATAAACTCTTTGCCAATAATGGTATTCAGTTTCGTTTTTCATGCCCCAAAATATCACAACAAAATGGCAAGTCTGAACGGATGGTTCGCACTATCAATAACCTCATCCGCACTTTGATTTTTCAAGCAAATCTCCCACCAACATTTTAGGTAGAAGAACTTAATATGACGGTACACCTTCTAAATATCCTACCCTCCACTGCTATAAACAACGAAATCCCTTATACCCGCCGGTTTGGCCAAAATCCAGATTACAGCCTTTTAAGCACATTTGGCTGCCTATGTTACCCTCACCTATATTCGAATCACAAACTTGACCCTCGTGCCACTCTCCATCTATTTAGGTCAAGCCTCAAATCACCATGGATATCATTGTCTTGAATTAAACACAGATAAAATCATCATCTCTTGTCATGTAACTTTTGACGAAACTACCTTCCCATATGGAACTTCTAATCTAACATCAGCACTCAAATACAATTTCTTGGATGACTCACCCGATATAAACCCTTTATTTATTCCACATGCCCCTGTTGAACAACCTACTCACACCACAATGAACCATCTACACCAACTCCTACCAGTCACCATACATAACAACATGCTGCAGCAGAAGACCCGTCACCATCACCACCAACACCCGCCACCCAACAACATACACCAAAATTATCACCACCAACGAGCCAACATCCACACATTATTCTAGACCCTCCTCAAAACCCAAACCCCGCCTCGATTTATCACATGGTCACACGATTACGTGTCGGGGCTAATCGTCCCACTAAGCGTCTCAATATGCATGTGTCTTCCATTTCACCATTACTAAAAACCTAACGTGATGCATTTATTGATCCAAATTGGCAAAATTCTATGCGTGACGAATACACCGCACTTACTAAGAACGAAAGTTGGACTCTAGTACCTAAACCCACAGACTCAAACATCATTCGGTTTATGTGGCTCTTTCGCCACAAGTATTTAGCTGATGGCTCTCTTAGCCGCTACAAGGCCCATCTTGTAGCAAATGTCAGTAATTAATTAGAAGGGGTTGATGTAGATGAGACCTTCAGTCCGGTGGTTAAGCCGGGAACTATTCGGAATGTTCTAAGCTTAGCCACTTCTCGACATTGGCCGATTCATTAGCTTGATGTCAAGAATGATTTTTTACATTGTGACTTATCTGGGACAGGTTATATGTATCAGCCTCTAGGGTTTCGGGATTCTAAGCATCCTGATTATGTGTGTTTATTACAGCAGTCTCTGTATGGACTGAAACAGGCCCCTAGAGCTTGGTTTCAGCGATTTGCATATTACATTACCCGGGTTGGGTTTTCTCATAGTCGCTGTGACACATCATTATTTATATACAAAAAGGGACAGATACTGCTTACTTGTTATTATATGTAGATGATATTGTTCTCACCGTTTCTTCTAAGAGTTTGTTGCAGTAGATTATTGGATCCTTACACCAAGAGTTTGCTATGACAGATCTAGGTCCACTTAATTATTTCCTGGGTATCTTTGTTACGCGTGATTCCTCAGGACTATTTTTATCTCAGAAGAAGTATGATATTGAAGTTTTGGAGAGAGCTTATATGATTAATTGTAATCCCAGTCAGGCACATGTTGACACTGAGTCTAAACTGGGGGATGATGGTGACCTAGTATATTATCCTACTTTATATTGGAGCCTTGAAGGATCTCTTCAGTATCTCACATTTACTCACCCATATATATCTTATTCTGTTCAGCAGGTTTGTCTCCATATGCATGACCCTCGAGAGCCCCATTTATCGGCTCTTAAATTGATTTTGCAATATGTTCGGGGTACCTTAGACCATGGGCTACAATTGTTTGCATCTTCTACTACATCATTGGTTGCTTATTCAGATACGGATTAGGCGGGTTGTCCCACTACTAGGAGATTGACTTCTGGGTATTGTGTATTTCTTGGCAACAACTTACTCTCATTGTCCTCTAAGCGTCAATCGATGCTTTCTCGCTCTAGTGCAGAAGCAGAGTACCATGGGGTTGCTAGTGCTGTTGCTGAGACATGTTGGTTACAAAATTTACTTCGTAAACTCCACACACCTATATCTTCCGCTACGCTTATCTATTGTGATAATGTTAGCGTTGTCTACTTATCTTGTAATCCGGTTCAGCACCAGCGTACGAAACATATTGAGATTGATATACATTTTGTTCGAGACTTGGTTGCTACTGGTCAGGTCCGGGTTCTCCATGTTCCTTCTCATTATCAGTATGCAGACATCTTCACGAAAGGATTGCCCTCTGCTCTGTTCTAAGAATTTTACTCCAGCCTGAGTGTCTGGTGTTCTCCCGCTCCGACTGGTGGGGTGTGTTAGACCGAATATCTCATATAATTGATTAACATGATTCACGTAATCATCATAATGTAATTGATTGTGATTGGCTTGATTGTAGGATTGATTATAGGCATTTACCTTATTTAGCACTCATTGTATTCTATATATAGGGTGCTCATTGTCAATGTATAGGCAATCAATAACAATCACAGTTTATCCTATTATCCAAACAAGAATCGGTGAGAGCGAGAACTGGAGCTTGAACATGCCATGTATCATTCTGCCCCTCTTGGAAAATACTCGTCCTCGAGTCTTGTCTTTCCAAATCTCGAAATATGAAATTTCAAAACCCCATCCGTTTCCTTAACGCTGCTTCTCTATGGAGAATCACGTTTCATCATGCCAACTATTCGATAAGATCATCAAGGTGAAGTGACATCATCCTCACTCATGTGGCCGTTGCCCTGTTTGACGACTCTACAGTTGGCTTGTTATTATAATGCGTCTGAACTTCCTTACATGTTTAAGGAGGTCTTCCTTCTCAACAACACGTTGTCCTTGTTGGTTTTATGTGTTGTTGCCTTAACCGGAGAATCTATGAATTACATAACCATTAGGTCACAACTTTGTGGGATAAAAATAGCCATTAATGCCATTAGGCAGAATAATTATAAATTTTTGTTTTACCCTGCGATCTTCTCGAACAAATTAAAACACTTGACTTCACATGTTAATGGAAGAACCGACGGCTAAGCTAGAGCTTAAACATGCCCTGCATCATAATAAAGGTGTTTGTGTCCGATCATGTATAAATGTATGAACTTACAAAACGAACCATTCATACAAACAATATACATAAAATTTCAATTTATTTATTTTTGTTCGTGTTCACTTGTTTTGTGTTGTTGCCGATGCGTTACAAGGCAACCAAGCTTGGGATGTCGTAAGTATCTACTCTTGTCTTAAAGACTTAAGGGACATGGAAGGTGTGGAAGATAACTAAAAACATTCTAAAAACAACTCTTTGGTTCCTCCCCATGAAAAATTCTAATATTATAGAAGGTCACTAGAAGGCACCATTTAAGAATCATTTTAAAACATCATGTACATTTGTAGTTACTTATAATTGGTATAAATAGAGTTGCCTCTTTTAGAACAACACATCCCAAAACACTTACAACAAGTATGGCTCTTTCCTACGTCCCTCATTTTCAGCCGATTAGGCCATCCAAAAACCATGACCATTTTGAAAATCTTGCCAAGTCTAATAATTCATTTGTACTAAATATTTATAAAAATAGAAATATCAACTAACTTTCTATATATATATATATATATATATATATATATATATATATATATATATATATATATATATATGGGGATAACATAGCTACATTACAATGTAGCTAATTGGCTACATTTTCTTTGAAAAAAAAGGGTGGGGACAGGGGGAAAATGTGTGTCAGGGACATACCGCAGGGACTGAACTGTACATTATTAAAACTTTTTTCAAAGGAAATGTAGCTAATTGGCTACATTTGTAATGTAGCTAATATTTTCCATATATATATATATATATATATATATATATATATATATATATATATATATATATATAAACATACCCTGGGTAGTTAATATCGCGATATATCGTTGATATATCGTGTATCGGACCAAAAAAAAATATCGGATCAAAATATCGGTCCAATATATCGGATCCGATAATATCGCGATATTTGGGCGATATTTTGGAATCGCGAGATTTTGAAATCGGCGATATTGTACTTTTCTGGATATTTTGACGTTGACTTTGACTTTTTTGGGTCGGATCTTGAGTTCACTAAAATCCGACCATGATTCTTCCCCTTCGATGTTCTTGTTGGTGTTGTGTTCTTGTTCGTGATGTTCTTGTTGGTGTTGTGTTCTTGTTGGTCTGTCTTGTCGCTGTTCTTGTTGGTGGATCTGGAAAAATACAATGAGAGCTGCGTATGTGTTTTTTAATAACCCTAGAATGTGTTATATAGTCTCAGAAAATACACGTTCAGTCCTCATACTTTAGTTATCCTTGCATATCTATCTTAAGAGAGCAATAAGAAGTAAACTAATCTTTAGTTTGTCCAGTTTCAGTCCTCATACTTTAGTTTATTTTATATATATATATATATATATATATATATATATATATATATATATATATATATATATATATATATATATATATATATATATATTAATATCCTAGAAATATAAAAACCGATATCTCACCGCGATAAACGATATCTCGTGTATCGGACCTTGAACGATACAAGATTTTGGACCGAGATAACAACATAGAACATACCACTAGCTTCTCATTTCAAGACTTAGCAAATTTTTCACCACTCTCTCATTCACTCTTACATTCGGCCATAACAAAAAGAAATAGATGAGAAAGCTTGGTTGCTTATTTGGTGGCTTTTAGGATCATATTGGGGTTAAAGCATTAAGGAAACTTGGGTTGGAACAGTGTTTTAGTTCACTCTCATTCGACACACCCTCCATCGACCTCACTGTAAGAATAAACAAAGAGGCAAGCAAAAGAGGTTTTGGAAGCAAAGGCTAGCGGGTTGCACTTTGAAAACTAATCGGCCGGGTTAGTTTGGAGGAGCAAGTCGACTCTAGTTCTTTAGTCCTTCGTTCTCTCCTTTGGTTTTCTCCTGGCTTCGCATTCAACTCACTTTCATCCCAACCCCACTGTGAGCTTCGATCATTTCTTTATCTTTGTTGTCATTCCCCTTTTAATGCTCACTATAAGTGTTAATAGGTTCACAGTTGCACTCGATTTACACACGTTAGACATTGCATGAATACTCCTTGGTTGTGTTTAAAAGCTTGTGTGGTTTCTTTGAAAAAAAAAACCCATAACACTAATAAGCTCAATAAACTAGTGCTTATTTATTATCCTATCGACACCCTCATTTTCATGTCAAGATGATTAAGATTTTGAATACGAAACGACTTATGAAAGCATAAAAGAAACGTAAAACATAAGTTGGCTCATTCTTGGAAAAGTATATATTAGCTTACCCTACATACTCACTAACTGTCAAAAACATGTACAAAAACTTATTTTGGATCGACTACTTTTATTTTGGTCGAGTGTTTCATTTCGAAGACTCACGGTGGTCGAACCACAGTGAGATGTCACGATGAGTATTGGTCGAACCATGGTAGTGTATAGTTTTGTGTCGACAAGTCGGGTCTCGGGTTTGCTTATTTCGAGTGGATAACTAAAGTGTTTATTTTAAGGACATGAACTCCTTTTCTTACTCACAAAACTGTTTTGGAAACCAACTCAAATCACAAATGTATGCATGCAAATAAACTCAGTAAGGGTGGGTTTTGGTTCTCGGTTTATATTCGAAACTAGTTCAACACAAGATATAAAGATCACTTGTGAGGAAGTAATTGTCATTTGTACTCAGTACTGAGAAGGAAATATGAATACTAAATTGTTTTGCAAATCAAAACATAAACACGTTAACACAATTCGCATGCATGAAACTAGTAAAGAAATATGGATAAATATTACACAGATAACAGTCCCTTAAATACATACGTGTTGCAACACATAACATAAAAAGGATTGTCGTCCAGATGGTATATTGTTTGATTGTTCTCCCAAGAAACCAATGTTCGAATCTCCCTTATGTCACTTTAGTGTTTTTTTTACACTTAAACCTTACATTTAACTATCCAAAATTGTTGTATACAAAAACCTGTTCCAATAGTCAACAAATTTTGGGCTTTGGTCCTCATGGGTAACATTCCGGTTTTTAATCAAGAGTTCTCGAGTTCGAAGCTCGTATGCGACATTTTTGATATTTTTATTTATCATTGTAATTATTATTAGACCCAATTTAGTACATTTTTATAACTATTAATAAAAATGCTAAACTAGTATTTTTCAACACTCTTCGTTCATATTTTGTCAAAACAATATATTTAGTATATATTACTAAATTCCGACTAAAAGACAAAAATTAGAATAACAAGAAAATATTATAACAAAAACTTATATTTACATATATCGTATCACGAACATTGTTAATTTAAATACTTAACTTATAGTATTTATTATTATTGGACCAACGACATATAATCTTTCACAAATACTTTCATTGTGAACACTTTCCGTATTAAGTCTTTCGGTTATTCTCGAACCAAAGACTTATCCGTCTTGAATACTTTTGTGTATATATATATATATATATATATATATATATATATATATATATATATATATATATATATATATTTGTCCACTTTGTCCAAGAGCCAATACTTACAAATATTTTGAAATCAATTTAAACATAAACCATACCACACAAGCAATAATGAACACAACCACATAAAGACACTTCAACTTATTTGAACACTGTGAGTCGTAAACAAACATGTAAACTAAGATTTGCGATACTAATTTAGGTCACGTGTCGGTGCCGCTCACTATCACTACTCAATATTTTCACTATCAGACTACTATTTGCTGAGGTGAGTCATAACCCCACTTTTACTCGTTTAATTACTTTATAAATTCTTTGGGGGAGATACATGCTCAACTACTTATTTTTACTTTCAGAAGTACTCTAACATTTTCATATTATTGTAAGTTTATAACCCCACTCTTTACTTTACTTTGCTTTACAAACTTGGGGTGAGAAACGTGCAAACACTTTATGAATTCTTGCTTTTATGCAACACACTTTATGAGTTATTGCTTGTATTTAACACACTTTATGACCTATTGCTTTTATGCAGCACACTTTATGAACTATTGCTTTTATGGAACACACTCTATGAACTATTGCTTATATGCAAACCACTTTACAAATCATTGCTGTTACGCAACCACTTGAATGACAACTGCTTTTATGCAACACTTTTATAGACCACACTGAAACTTATGCTTTATTTAAACTATTATGCGGATTAGCCTAAGCCTTGAATCCCACTTTGCCCAACCTCATGAACCGTCAATTCCTGCTGGGAAGCGCGAATGTTATACATAGATCTATTGGGGGTGACTTCCTCGTTCAGTTTGACCGGATAGGCAAACGCGAACGTATAACAGGTCGAATTACAAGTGTATCGAGATAAACACTTGCCGGGACTTTATATTTATCATGCTTCTAGAGCATGCACACTATCGTAGCTTCGGTTGCATGAACTTAGTGCTAGTGATGAGACGAAAAGTGTACTGCTTTTAGGGGGTCATTTAAGCCCAAAGTCGAGATTATTTGATCAAATATTGCCCTAAATCGTTCCTTTTATCATTTTAGGTACTTTTGAGAAGAAATCTGGAAAAGGAAGCATTTTGGACGTTTTTGGAGCGAAAAAGTGAAGAAAACGACAAAGTCTCCTGATACGTGGGAATCGCACCAGGCTTTACCTCTCAA